>KQ962097.1:95879-141493 GCA_001563735.1 Leucoagaricus sp. SymC.cos
CCTACACCAACAGGACACACAACCGACGCCACCAGTTCCGACCAATACGCCACAACCTCCACCACTAGTCACAATCCTCGACATCAAAGCCCCTATCACTTCACACTGCCCTCCCCCTCCACTGCAGCTCAGATACAGGCCCAACTCATTTCAACCATTGATCGCACTAGAGAAACCCAGTCCTCCATGTTCGCCTATTATAATGATAATCTGCAAATGGCTACCATGGTCAACACCTTCTGGTCGAATGTCCTTACTGCTTTTCGTCAATGACGTGACTCCACGCTTGCATACAATGATGCCATCCAGAGCTATAAAGACCTGGATAACAGTGACCTCCCCTGTCACCATCTCAAGATTTGTCAAAGGTTCCTCTTACTTGATCGCACTGTGAAGCGGACAGGAACTTTGCAACGAGATGTATGATATAGAGAGACATGTCCAAAGGATATTCCTAACCCTAATGACACCACTCAAACAACTCCATCCAAAGACCTGAGCCCCTTGGTACATAACGAAAATCAGGAGTTGGCTAACCACAATGACAACAACAGAAATCAATGAGCTCAAGAAGCTTCTTTCAGATGATCCTCCTCCTCCCCACCTAGCTACGGAAGACGATGCTTCTACTGCCGTCGATTGGGTCATATCAAATCGGAATGTGCATGCTATTGCTGCACTGGTTGCCACAGATATGGTCCTGGGCATACTAGCCACCAGTGTCTGGAAAATCCTCAACCAAGGAATCGACCACGAATTCTTCCTTCCGCTGTTTGCCCCCAATTGCCCACCACCTCATTGCGATCCAGCCCAGCTCAAATATGATGACCTCATATTCCTGCTCCAGCTAGTTGTATTGGAAATAAAGAAGAACTTAGGCAACGTCCCTCTCCTCCCCAGACCAGCAACTCCGATAGACACATTCTTACCTGACCCAATACCCCCATCCCCGTCTTGGCCAATCCCTCCAACTATCCCAACAGCATCTCCACTCGACAGCGAACTATCCCCAACGACGAACCCTCCCCCAGAGCCATCTTTGTTGAAGCTCTCAACCGACGAGACCAACGTCATAGCCAACCCACTCAACAACGACCCATTAGAATTGCTCTCATACCCCTCTCTCATGCCGGAATCCCTCCTGCTGTATTTAATGACTGTAACATCTGACCACGTCTTCCACCAGACCAATCTGCTGACAGGATGATGCCAAGTCCATCTTTCCCTCCTCCTCGCCACCATTGAACAACCCGACCTTGCCCCTACAGTTGCTCTTGGCAATCTATGCGAAATGGAACAACTGGACCAAATATTCATACCAGAAGTCGATATGATGACCACTCCCCAGATCCCCTCGATGTTGACTCTTACACTGACTTTGACCCAGTGGCCAACTACAACATTGATGGAGAAGGATGCTTCGATCGTTAATGAGATTGATACAGAGATCAATCCTTATAAAAGGGATAATGTTATGATCAGTGGAACTTTGTTCCCATATATGGATGGTGACATCATTTTTGATCCAGACTCCTTTATTTATCCATCTGACGATCCTATATTCAACCCTTACTTCCCAGTGTGATCTGAGTCCCATATCTGACAGACTATCACTGGATATGTAGTATGTTGCCACATTTCTTCGTCTCCCCGCCAAAGTGCTGCCAGTGTTCCCAGCACTCTCCTACACCTTGGACCATAGCGTAATCCTATCCTCTCCTTAGACCCAGTGATTGTCTATAGTTGGTAGTATTACTTTTGTATATAAAGCCGATGTAGTAGTAGGTATAACTCCCAAGTTATATACTAGTTTATATCGTGCATAAACCTCTTGTGTGATAACTAGTTGAGCTCTTACCAGTTGCTCTCTTAAACTCTGCTTGTGTTCGCTCGTGTATAAGTGTTATACGGTGCATGTTAACCTTTGCACATTACACCCTGCTCTAGGCTAGACCTTTGTCACTAGAGTGTGTGGTAAGGCCCGCCGATTCTTCCAGATAGGCTGGGTAGCAATAACACTGTGACTCCAGTAACTACAATTACAGAGTATCCTATTATGGCATACCAAACCTAATACGCAGGAAGTAGAAATGGAGATCTAATACACAGAAAATTATAAAAGAAAATCAGAGGAGTCAGACAACCATAGACACAGTCCTGACATCATAACACCAAAAGGTGAGCCCCACGTAATAGACACCTACTTCTCAGCATGTCATCTTGAAAACCAGTTAGCGTCAAAGTGATGATGCCAAAACTTGTATTTATGGTCATTTGCCGCATGTTTTCCATGACAATTCAAACAAACAGGTATGTGCAGACAGTCAACATCCGCAATCATGGGAGGGATGGGTGGGGTAGCTTTAGGATTGTCCTTGCAGCAGCTAGCATATTCCCAATGGTGTTGTTCTAAGTGAGGTCCAGAGCAACGAGGGCAGTGTATTACCTCCGACTTGCAGGTGTTAGTTGAGTGACCCCAGCACCAACATCGTTGACAGAGGGGGATACCAGGTTGGGCCTTGGTGGGCCAGATGATGCATTGAGCAGAGCCGATAGTAACGTATTGTCCATTGAGCTTCTTGATGTTGGCTCTAGACTGGGAGTCCCAAACATTGAACTATACAGTTGTGGTGTCTGAGTGCCGAGAATTGTGCATAATGCGTGGTTGAGCAGCAAGCCTGATAGATGGCTCTGAAGCTGCATGGATAGTGTTTGTGACATCTTCTTTGGTCACTGGATAAGGAACATCATAGATCTTAAGAAAAGACCTGGAACGTGGGATGTAGGCATTAGATGCGCCACTAACACTGGGAGTAACGAATTTTGTGACTAAATCAAGATCACATTAATCTGGAACAATAGAGGTGGAAATGTTTATTCCACCATAAGCGAGGCACGCCATGGTCACCCAAATAGCATGCTTGTTTTCAATAAAAAGCTGATTAATTTCAGCAGTGGTTGTAGCAACATTGATGGTGATATCAGTGCTAGCGATAGGAATATTAATCTGGCGACGCGATGGGCCAGTAGTGGTAGAAGAGGGCCAGTGTCTAGCCAGAGGCTCTTGAGCATTAGTGAGATGGTGCATAGAAGCAATCCGTTCAGGCAATAATGATGGAAAGGCCTGGGCCATTTTGACAAGGCTGATATTGTGAGTAGAGAGCTGAGACTTGGGCCATGATTGAAGTGTGTCAGTGAACGAGTGCAAAGGCTTGTCTGTAGCTGGTTTTTTGATCTCAGGAGCTGGCTTCTTGGGAAGTGGGTGAGTGATTTTAGCTGGAACCTTAGGCATGGGCTTAGGGTTGACGACTGGTGCCATTTTGGTGACAGCAGGAGTAGGCATGGCCTTGGCGCCAATGGATGGAATGTGTTTGATGGCCTGCTCAATGATTTGAGTAGCATTGACAGTTTCGCCGCCATCACCACCAATAGTAAGTAAGACATCATTGAATGCCTTATAAGGGAAGGGGAAGGAGTCAATCAAGAGAGTGACAAGTCTGGCATAGTAGAGATGCCAATTAACTCCAGCTTGAGTGGCAACATCATGGAAAGCAGCAGGTATATCTTCGTGTTTGAAGAATGACCATACATGTTGTAATGAATTGAAAAGACTTTAGGCATCCTCATTTGAAACCATAAGAGGGTCCATAGTAGAATCTTGTTGAGTAGACATAAGAGTATTACGTGGAGTGTTGAAAACAACATTAGCAAAAGTGCCAACGCTGCTAGAGACATGAACAGCTGAACCAGTAGCAACTGGTTCAGCAGTAATGGGAAGTGGATTAGGAGTTCCCAATCCACCTGGAGTAATAGGTTTAGGAGGTGACAAGGCCTTCCTTTTCTTGTGATGTTTAGCAGTAGGTGTCTTTAAGACGGCTTCAGCGATCTTGGCATTGAATTCTTCAGCATCGAACTCACTTGCCAACTCATCCATAGCATTCTCAATGGCGAGATTAGCAAAAAGGTTTGTAGCAGACATTTCAGACATCAGATAGAATGTAGACTAATTCCTCAAGACCAACGACCCAAAAGGGAAGGTGGTGGTAAGAGATCAAGAAGTGGTTGGCCCATTTGAACATCAACTTATTATCACTGTTTAATAGTTTTCATCTATTGACTATGGCTATCATCCAATCTTGGGACAGAATATATATGTACTTGCTGTTAAGAGAACATCATTTGTATGGTGGGTTGGTATAGATGTCCAGTAAGAGTTTGTTGATGTGTTGAGCTCTAGAGAGCATTCTATTTCCTATCAGCTGATATCAAGGTAATGCTGGACCATCTATTTGGCAGCTAGTTTGAATTCTCATCTATAGTAGTCAACATAGATCAATGATTAATCAATAATGTCTCTGGCTTTATCAAGAAGACTAGAAGAGGAAGTGACACAAGCTGAAATGAGCACTAAAAGTACTCACAGGATCAAAGGACCAGCTATGAGCACAGAGACACCACCAAAGTAATAGTATTGACTAGAGAATACTGGGAGGATCTAAGAACTTGCCACTAGTATATGGAAAACTTTAGAGAGATCAGAATAGATGACAACAAGGTGCTATTACTACAAGAACCAGTTAGCCCAGAGTACAGAGAGAAGAGAGCAATGACAATCTAAAGGTCATTACAAAGTATTGCTAAGCTTAAAACATTAACAGAATAGCCCAAAGACATTTGAAAATTACTCAAAATAACTCCCTCTAGTATGTTCTCAAAAAGAAAGATAGTAGTAAGAGATCAAGAAAGGATTGCTGATGAAATTGTATTCTTTCTCTGAGGATCAGGCTTCTATTATAACCAACAAGTCCTTGTGCTTGGCTCTGACCAGACTTCACTTGATAATTTCTATGCAGCAGCCTACAGAGTTGGCAGCATAGACCAACTACAATTATATTCTAGCATGACAATAAATACTCAAAGCTGCTACCATTATCAATATCTAAAAGAAAATTGTACATATAAACTGAAGGTATTAAATTAAAAATCTTATACATTATTTACATACTCTAGTAACTCCCTGAGATATAGTCTCAGAAAGATTGACATCCTTGAATAACTCAATAATATTTACCAAAAAGACAAATTAGCTGGCCATAGCTTAGATTTAGAAATAGAATCAGAATCAAAAGACTCTGAAAGTGACAATGAAGATGTTAAAGTAAAGAAAAGAGTCAGCTATATAGTCAATTAGTCTTAAACATAGCAAATGCTGTGTTTAGCTAGTCTTGTATAGTTCTAGGTTTGATCTCAGCTGAATATTAGCTTAATTCCTACTAGTTAGAAATACTAGTGAGCAAAACATGATGGATTAGCAATAATCTAGGTAACACTGAAATAAAGAGATGCAGTCTTAATAGATCTAGATAATTTTGATTGATATAGTTGTTAGTACTCTCTGGGATTTAAACTGGTTTTTGGTACTTCTAGGAAGGATCTTATTATGAAAGTCAATAACTTTTATTAATATTTCCCATGGTTTTACAAGATTAGTCATCCATAATTATTTTCATAATTTTATAAGATTTATTACAACTATTATAACATCTATAATAACATCAATGATACTATAACAATGATGATTCATCTTATGAATCAATATTATAAAGTCATATTACACTAACATATGACAACACTATAAATAGTACAAGAGCTATGTAATAAAATTATTAATTATGATTTCATCATAATTAATCATTGTTATTACCTTCACTATACATTAACAAACTCTATGATAACATCTTGTCATAAATAGTACTACTTTATAAGGTAGGGGACATCCATACTCGACAAACATCAGGTGACATGACTCATTCCATGACAATGCGACCAAATTTGAACAAAAACATGTCACAAGGAGGCTTGACATCAAAAACACAGATCTTATGCAAATCGAGTCCCGTCATCTTGTAGTGTATGGTTAGAAGAGTATGTATATAAATTTTCATCAAGAAATATGAAAAAGTGAGGGACTAGTTCTCATTTTATTCCCTTACCATCCAACTCTTTAAGGATTGGAATGGGAAGAACACAATGACCACGATATTTTCATGCAGTCCATGCAGCCTGCCTCCCATTGAGTCAACGGGAGTAGGCATCTATAAAGGGTTGTGACCAAGCTGCAATTCTTTGAAGTATTTAGGCAATATGATGTATTTTCAGCTGAAAAAACAACCTCTTCAGTTGTGCTGCTTCGGAGAGACTGGGTGATATCATTGTGAGCTGGAGACTCAGTGTGTGGCCTTTTTGGGTGTTTCTGTGGTGCTAGTATCTCGAGGATATGCTTTGCACCTTTGGTGAAATTACTGACATGACCTTTGACATGGTTTTGGAATGGTGGCATGGCTGTAAGTTTTCCTAGTGTGTTATCGAGTATTATGAGAACTGTTACTCATTTACATGAAAAAGTTGCAAAATTTTTGCTCAATCAATTATTTCATGCCATTTGTCACAAAATGACCAACTTGGTTTAGCAGCTATTGCCCAACTGAATATTCTACCTATTTATTCAGCAATTATTATCCTTTTTTGGACATGTCACACTTCATCACATAATGTTGGTGGAGTATGGATGTCCTCTACCTTATTAATAATCAACTTTTATTCAATTATCATTGATCAACATAGATATCATCAAGAATTCTAGAACTTAGATTATTAATATCTAATCTATCTTTATTTAAGTTCATGAATACTCTACAACCTTCCAAGTAATCTATGATCTCTCACAAATATTCTATAATATTCTATAACCTTCTATATCTCCAGATATTAAGCATTCTAACTAAACATATATCTTCTATGATCTTTTATAACATTCCAAGATCTGAGAAATTAGGCATTCTAACTATTATTAGTATAACTCTGAATCCTGAACTTCTTTTCAAATGTGAATGTCATTTATTCTCATGAAATCTTAAAACCTTATTTATTATTAAAATAAAAGAACTTCTATTGCTATATGTTCAACACATATTCAATCAACTTTAAAATATCATTAGTTTCTGAATGATGCTTCCCCAACTTCTTGATAGAAGCTCCCTCAGTCCTATTGAGACTATATTGATAATTAAAGAAGCTAATTCATACTTTTTCTAACTTAACAGAATCTAATCCATCCTCTCTCTGATACAATAGAAATACAAGTACCTGGACCTTTGTATAGTATGGATCATCTAAAGACTACTACTTTTATATAGACTGGATTAAGTCCCTCATATTATGTCAGAATTCTTAGTTTTATGTGCAAACTGCATAACTTAGCAACCTGAGTAGAATGTCTAAAGAGATTTTTATTTGAGCCAGAATTGATAGAGTTTATATTTTATATTTGTATGACAATAACCAGATTACATAAACAACATCTATTTTAAAAGGTGCTTTCTATATTAGGTTAATCTAATCTAATCAAATATATTTGCTATATTATCTAGAATTTGTCAATGAGATATGTATTTGTGCAAATTGAATACTTGAACCTGAAATTGAATATCACAAGCTGAAAAACCATTATGATAAACATCAACTCAGTAGAAAAAATAAGCATGCCATTTTCTGATAAGGATAGTGTTCACCAAAGCCAATATAAGAGGTATTTTTTGTTCATCTTTGGAGTACTTTTTATACTATATTACTAATCTTAGTATTATTAGGCACTCCATCTGTCCATCCTGTCTTGTTGTTTTCTCATGCCATTCTCACATATGAAGTTTCAAGTAGTTATTTGAGAATTTTGATCTCTTCAGAGTCTGACATCTGAGCTGATAATTAGAGATGATGAAATCTTTGAACATTCACAGCTAAGCATAATCTCCAGCCTTTTTATGACCCATAAATTAGAGAAAATAGAAAGCTATTTATTAAAAAATTGTCTACACATTAGTTCATGAAGTTATAAGTCAAACTAAATATGAACTAAGGAGTGCACAGCTCAAAAAAGTTTTTATTTTTATTTTATTTTATTTTATTTTATTTTTAGTCCTTGTCCTAGCTAAGATGGCCACTGTACAAAAGTAGTGGTCTTTAGGTGCCCTACACTATAAACTCTTTAGGGATATATAAATAAATTCTAGCTATTATATAGAGTAATTACTATACTTAGACAGAGTCTGTAAAGTAGTATATAAGAGCTTAACTCAACTAAGAGAAACTTTATTATTTCTACTTAGTTAGTTAAAGAGCTTGAGTATAGAACCTTTTATATCTATATTCTGAATGAACTACCTAAGCATTAACACTCATACTATACATCTATAAATTTATACTTGTGAAGACAAAAACCTTGATTGTTATAGTCTATATCTAAGATAGCCTCTAGAACTTAGTTTATTATATCACAATTTGATCATGTAATACAATCTAAATCTAAGCTTATTTAGTATATTCAGTTACATATGTCAATCCTTTATAGCAATGAATAAGACTTTTCTTAGTTAGTATTCTGCTATAGAGCATATTCTAATATCTTTGTCAAATCTAATAGCAGAAGTCAATATAACAAATCCTATAAAGGCAACTCAGTATAGTCTGGCTGTATTTCAAGTCATGTAATAAAGTTATACTGTAATAGTTTAACAGATTTCTGTAAATTGTCTAAGTTCAGACATGTATATATAGCAGAAAGTATGGTGCTCTCTTAGTAAAAGAGCTTAATTAGGGATATATCTCTAGTCATTACTAGAAATAGGACCTGATAAGGTCTGGTCTTCTACTTAAGATATCTGCTATAATATTTTTTTTCTAATAAATATTTTATAATATAATTATAATATATCATATTGAGCATGTAATATATTTATTATCTATTTAAGGTTTGTAGTTCTTGAAATATTGTCAAGTTTTTGTGATCTGACTATGTAATTAATAGATATAGTAATTCTTCTAAATAATATTACTATTCTTTGAGTGCTTTAATAATAACTAAAAATTCTTGATTAAAACAATAGTAATTTTATTTAACTAGATTTAGTACTCTAGAAAAATTTGTTACTAGATAGCTATTTCTATTTATATCTCTTTATAATAGTACTAGTCTAGTTGCAAATTAGGATGCATTACATTCTAGTTCAAACTAGAAATTCTGATCAATTATATATAAAAGTATTATTTTAAAAAAATTACTTTAAGTTTCTTATATGCTTTCTTTGTATATAGATTCTATTAAAATTTCTCCTTTTTTTAAAGTAAAGAATTAAGTAGTTATATAATTTCAGAATAATTCTTAATAAATTTTTAATAGAAGTTACAGAATCTTATAAATTATCAAACATTCTTTTGTAATTGTAGTTTAGGTCATTCTTTTATGTCTTTAAGCTTAACAAAATCTATTGATATAGTGTCAGAAGTAACTATTATTCCTAGATATTTAAGTTTTTATTATTTAAAATAATATTTTTAAACTTTTAAGAAATAATTAATTGTATTGTAATATCTTGAGAACTTTTTTAGTAAGCTTATCAAGTTATTTTATTATTTTCATATATATAAAGATGTCATTTATATAGATTATAATATTTTCTTTATCTATAAAGCTTTAGAATAATGTATCTATTATAGATTAAAATATTAGTAAGTTTGTTATTTTGAAGAAGATTACTGTAGATTCATAATATTTTTTAGATATTCAAAATACTCTTTTTTATTTATCTTCTTTTTATATTTAGATATTATTATATCTAAGTTATATGTCTAGTTTTATAAAGAATTTTGAGCTTTTCAGTTTATTTATAATTTTTGCTATATTAAATATTAAATGTATATTATTAATAATATTATTGTTCAGATATTGATAATCTTGATAAGGTCTAAGGTCTATTTCTTTCTTTGCTATAAGAAAAATAATATTATTATTCATAATTATAATTTTTGAATATACCTCTTTTATAAGTTTTTAGAGATAAATTTGTCTAAATATTTTGTTTTGTTATATGTAAGATAGTAAATTAGCATTGTTTCAGTATAAAATTATGTTTTAAATTACTTTTATAATTTTTTAGTTGTCTTAGTAATACTTTTTCTAATTTTTCTTGATTAAAAACAGAAAATAAATTATAGAATTTCTTTAGTACTACTTTTAAAGTGTCACTCTCTCATTTTGTTTTTCAGTTATTAGTTGCTTTATTATAAAGTCTCTGTAAAGTGTTTTATTTAAAGTTAATTTCTTTAATTCAATTAATTATATTATAGTTATTATCACTGTAAATATGTGATAATATTATCAAATTATCTTTATCTCTCTATTATAATAATGGTTTCTGCTAATCAATGTTAGAGTTATTATATTATAACTATGTTATTTCAAAAAATAATTAATATGATCTAAAATTTACTATCTTTAGTCAGATTTTCACAATTCTTCTGTTAACTTTTATTTTTAGTTTAGTATAATATATGTATTTCTTAGTAGTATTTTTTGATCTATCTGCAATATAAATTTTGACTACTTTTACAAATTTAAATTTAAATAAATTATATTTTTAAACTAGATGTAGGTCAATAAATTCTTTTGATGTGTCAGAGTTTAGTAAGGCTTCTATGTCATATTTACTACCTTATTTAGTATAAATTTTTATTAGCACAAGTATTGTCTTCTTTTATTAATAAAGATTAAAAAAATCTATTTGATCCTTGTTAGTACTCAATATTTTTTGGATAATTCTCCTTCATTACTTTTATTTATATTGTAAACTATTATATTAGTGTTTACCTTTCCTTTTTCTTTCTCTTTCTTGGATAGTATTTTATATTATTCTGTTCTTTTAGTAAGACATAAGGATACTTTACATTATATCATACTTGTTCTTAATTTTCTCAAGTCTGAAATATAGGCCTTTCTTGCTAGACAGTTTCTATACTAGTTTTCTTTCTTTCTACAAAACAAATTTTCTCTATTTTCAAGTGCTGCTCTTTGTTCATCAGAGAGTACATTATTGATAATGTAGTTGAGTGTTTCTTATATCTTGTTGTTTCTATACTCCATATAATTGACTTTGTTAAACTATAATTGTAGTCTCCACTATTATTAAATTTGCTTTTCAATTTATTATTATTAGATGACTCTCTGTAAGGTCTAGAAACATAAATCCATTTCTAAACCTTATTGAATTTGGTTCTCTGAAATACTTGACCAGATTTAGTAAACTGTAACTACCTAGTTAAATCTATTGTAATATTCTATTTTTAAATGGCATACATCATCATGAGATAATGTTGACTCCCAAGTGATGAGTGCAATAACATTGTACTCTCCATACTCCTTTTAGAGGCAATGGTTGACATTGGAAAAGAGAATTTATATGACTGTGAAGAGTTTTTTCATCTTTAGCAAGTATTTACTCATTAATTTTAAAGGATGATTGATGAGGAGGACAAGGTCATCATGGCTGGAGCTGGCTTGTTGCTCTATGCATCTTAAGAACCCCAATATATCTGTGTTACCTGTTGAGTCCAATGTCAACAGTATCTCATACATACTGACCTTTATTTAAATCCACATATAGGCATGCTATAGTAAAGATTATATGAAGAAAGAAACAACTAAGCTTTTGTCATGACAATAGGTATATATCTTTCTTTACCACCACTCACTCAGCAGACTAATCATTGCCCATCTGCCTAGGCAATGCTCTGCATGCCAAAAAAAATACATTGTCCACCCTTGATTTTGTGTGGCGGCCAATTTTTGAATTTGTTTCCATATAAAACTGACTATGGATGTTTGTTGTTTGGTGATTCAGAATTCTTTTCAAAACACAACACACTACATCAAGAGATGTTGTATAAGATGCTGGTATACAAGGCAAGAAGAATACACTATAAGAAAACAGGAGACTCTGCTGCTGCTGCAGAAATGGGTGAGATTGGGAATCAGATGCCTGATAGTGATCTTAATTTCAGATTGGATCTTGCATGTGATGGGTCAGAGTCTCAATTTGTAGTCTATTACAAGCATCTGCATCTGGAGAGGGGGGGGGGTAGGCCTTTTTCAGATTAAAGTTTAGAATAAGTAGATATTTAAGATCTGAATAATAAGTATACTGATTTGGACAACAGCTTGCTCAGCATTGAATGACCTTTCCTTTTGCATAAATCTAGAATCTGTGTCTAGTTTTCCAGACCTTATGGAATGTCATCCATTATTATCTTCTCTTTTCCCAATTGATAATTCAGCAATTGTCTAATAGATGCAGTTAACATCTATATTCCATTCATTCTTACAACCTCATATAATGAGTTTATCAACAATGTTGGTATAGCATGGACCTTTGCTAATTCTTCTATGCATCTTGTTATCTCTTCTGAATCTTGTAGATTTTGAATATTCAGAAGGTCTTTTATTATTTAATCTATGAGATAATGCTTTTTGCAGTTTGATTGTTTAGTATACATTTCTACCTGCTGTTTTCCATATATCTATAGTGGTTAGGTTTGATCTTGTTGCTTTAACTGCAATGTTGTAGTTAAGTCCTTCACTGAAGTATACTTATAAGGCTGTATTGTCTATGAGTCCTACTTTATATGCAAGGACTGCAAATTTGCTGATATATTCTTTAATATATCTGCCATATTGTCTACAACTGCATAATTGTTGTTTAGCTTCAAATATCTGTTATAATAGAGCAAATACTTGGTCAAGTGCTGTTTTAAATGTTGCTCATAGTTGAAGATTTGAATGTCTTGCAAGATAGTCTTGTTTTCAATAGTTTGCTATGTGTCTGAATAATCCAAAGTAGTATTGGACTTTTTCATCATCTAAAAGTCCTCCAATAGAATCAAAGTATAAATATAAAGATATGATCTAGTCTCTATAATTATCTGGGTTGTCATTGAAGCATTCTGGTTTAGAGTATTTAAGAAATTGAGTTGGTTGTGCTGCTGCAATAGTTTCTGTTGCTAGTACTAGTGATGGTGGTAAACCTGATGTTACAATCTTAAGAGTGAACTCAGGTTGCAATATTGGCAAAGGCTTGAGAGCGATAAAGAGAAAAGTACAATTGGTAAAGCATAAGAAACACAAGAGCTCTGCCTAAGGTACTTATACTATGGGGCTGGGGTAATACAGAGTGGGGAGTACAGAGTAATGCAGAATAATACTGAGTTAGAAGAAAATAACTACCTCAGTCTACTATGGTCCATGATTTATCCAGAGTAAACTACCCAGAGTTATAACATCACCTCCTCCTCAGAGTTCATGTCCTCATGAATAGGTAATTACTGTAAAGGTCCATCTAAACTATGAACATAATGATAGAAGAGATACCTGATGGGAGAAACAGTAGTCCTTAGCAATAAAAGAGGTACCTCTTATAGACTTTGACATATACAGTGGGAAGAGATATCAATGGATCTCTTTTAGCTCTTAACAAGGAATCTTGCAAAGTTCTTCTTGACTTGAGCTATTGCAAACTGGATGTGATGTTCATCATGACCGATGAAGAATAGGGCATTGTCAGAACCTCTCTTATAGATAATGATGTGCTGCAAGTCAAACTGGGCTTGGGAGTTAGCATAATGTTGTAAGAACTTGTTGACAACTTGGGCCCAATACTGATTATCACTTTCTCTGTGTTTTCATAACATATAGAACCTATTAGGAGTAATGAAATAGGTGGGGCTTGAGATCTTGAGTATGTCAGTGTCATGTTTCTGGAGAAATATATGGAGGGCATGGGCATCTTCAATAGCTGTAGGTCCTAGCAATCCTTCAGCAGGGGTATCACTAGAATCATAGTCATCCATCTCAATGTCTTGCTCCTTGTTCAAGTCTTCAGTAGGGTCTTCAGTGGTGGCAGGAGTGAGGGGGGTACATTTACTGGTAGAAAGGGGCACAGAGTATAGGTCAGTGTGAGTATAGGATTAGATGACTTTGGTGATGTAGTTGATAATGAATTGTTCTCCAATACCATTGTATTCATAGAGCTGTTGGGCAAGGATACACTGGAGCAAGTGGGCTTTAGGAATAAGACATACAGTATAGACATAGCAAAGTGTGACAGTAATATACTCTATGAAGTCCTGGGCATCAGCCCCATGATAGCCTCCAGCACACAACTCAATGTCATTCCCTTCTAGGTCTGTCAGAATCATAGCGAGGCTATGGGCATTGTTGACAAAGAGCTTTAGTTGCTCTTCTAAAACAGCAAGAAAGTTGATGGTGTGGGTGAGGTCATTGTATAGGTATAAAGGGTCTCTGAGAACTTGGTTATGTGGTTCTACCATTTCTAAGTCCATATGTCCTACTTCAGATGTCACAGCTCCTTCAGTGGATTTGAAGGTTAGAGGAAGGAACTTAACTGTAAAGTATTTTGCTGCTTGAAGCATAGTGGGCAAGGGGGCTTCAGGCTTCTTGGAGGTCAACAATGGAGTGGTTGCAGTTGGGTAGAGCTTGATAAATGATATTGCAATCAACAAAGTGATTGTATTTGGCAGTGACAATAGAAGCAGTGATGACAATAATGAGGGTAGTAGAGGCAATTGCAAAGATAGCAATGTAAACTTGGCAAGGAGTAACTAGTACTGGAGTGATAGCCAGGTTGTGTTGACTGGGTCTGTGTTTTCAACATGGCTTTTTATCAGATTTTTGAGTTTCATCCCCCTCTCCAATTAGGTTCACTCTAAGAACTTATTGTAATGCACCCCTTCTTGATCTCTTACCACCATCTTCCTTTTTGGGTTGTTAGTTTTAGGAGACTAGTCTATGTTCTACTTGATGTCTGATATATCTACTATGAATATTTTCGCTGCTCTCACTGTTGGAGAAGATGCTATGGATGAGTCTGTGAGTGAATTTGATGCTGAAGAATTTGACGCTAAAATTGCTGAGGCTGTTTTGAAGATGCCCACTGCTAAATATCGCAAGAAGAGGAAGACAACTTCGCCTCCCAAACTTACCACTCCAGGATCCATCTTTAGTGAGATCCAACCCATTCCTCCCTTCAAGGGCAAGAGAATTGCCATCTCTGATGATGTTGGCACTTTTGCCAATGTTGTCTTCAACACTCCATGTAATACCCTTACATCTTACAACAAGCAAACTTCTTTGTCAATGCCTCCTCTTACAGTTAACAATGAAGATGCTCAGAGGATCTTTGATGACCTACACTGTGTCTGGTCATTTTTCAAAGCTGAAAATGCATCTGACGCATTTCATGCCACTGCCAAAACTGCTAGAGTTAATTGGCACTTATATTACACAAGGCTCATTGCTTTATTGATTGACTCCTTCCCTTTCCCATACAAGGCATTTGATGATGTCTTGCTCACTATCAGTGGCAATGGCGGTAAAACTGTCACCACTACTCAAATTATTGAACAGGCTATCAAGCACATTCTATCTGTCAGTGCTCAACCACCCACACCTGCTGTGAAGACGCTGGCACCTGTCATCAACCCTAAGCCCAAGGCCAAGGGTTTGGCTAAAATTACTCATCCACTTCCTAAGAAGCCAGCTCCTGAGATCAACAAATCCGTTGCAGACAAACCTAAGTATTTGTTCACAGATGCACTTAAGGCTGGGCCCAAGTCTAGGCCCCCTCCTCATCATGACATTGCCTTGGTTGAAATGGCCCAGGCCTTCCCCTCCCTATCACCTGAGCAGATTGCTTCTATGCACTGCATTGCTACATCTGAAATGCCTGCTGCCAAATGCTGGCCTTCCTCTACCACTACTGGCCCATCACAATACCAGATCAACATTCCTATTGATGGTGACATCACAACTCTTGACGCTGCCGAATTTGTTGCTGGGGTCAATAAGATGCTTGAAGAAAACAAGCACGCCATATAGGCAACCAATGCATGCATCGCTTACAGTGGAATAAACTTTTCCACTAACATCATACCAGACCAAGATGACCTTGATGTAGTCACCAAGTTTATTAACAACAGCCTTGGAACCAACACGAAGGCTCAAGTTCCACATTCAAGGTCTTATCTCAAGATACTTGATGTTCCTTACCCTGTGACAAAAGAAGATGTCACACACACTATTTGTGCAGCTTCAGAGCCACTGATCAGGCTCACTGCTCAACCATGCATCATGTGCAATTCCAAACACTCAGACACTGCAACCATTTGGTTCAATGTCTGGGATTCTCAGTCTGGAGCTAATGTCAAGAAGCTCAATGGTCAATTTGTAACTATCAGCTCTGCCTGATGTGTTATCCAGCCTGCCAAGGCCTGATCCAATATCTCTCTATGTCAACACTGTTGGCATTGGGGTCATCCCACTAACTCCTGCAAGACAGAGGTGATACACTGCCCATGCTGCTCTGGGCCTCACTTGGAGAAGCACCATTGGGAATATGCAAGCTGCTGCAAGGGCAATCCTAAAGCTAACCCACCCATCCCACCCACAATCACAGATGTCAACTGTCCACACATTCCTATTTGTTCAAATTATCATGGCAAATATGCAGCAAACAATCACAAGTGCAAGTTTTGGCATCATCGCTTTGACACCGGATGGTTTTTGAGACGTTGTGCTGAAAAGTAGGTGTCTGTTATGTGGGGCTCACCTTTTGGCATTATGGTTGTCAGGACTACAGTTGTCTGACCCCTCTGATCTTTTATAAATTTTTTCTGTGTATTAAATCTCTGCTTCTACTTCCTGCATATTAGGTTTGGTATACCTTGGAATATAGGATACTCTGTAATTGTAGATAGTGGAGTCATGGACTGTGATCAAGCACCACATAATAAATTGTTGATTTAAAATAAAAAAAAATAAAAAAAAGAACTTATTGTAATATTCCTGGATTACCTCCCCTGCATTCAACAGATGGGACTTGGGTAACCACTAATCTTCCTTGTTGCCATATCCCTTCTAGTGGACAAGATACTGAACCCCTCTATCTTGTTTCTGGTGACCTCAGATTTTGTTGACTTCCCACTCCTCCTCTGCATTGATCAGTTCCAGTGGTAGGAGTAGAGGTTTCTGTTAAATTAGAAACTTGTGTTTTCTTGCTGGTGATAGGAGCACCTCATTGAAAATGTTATGAATCATCTACTGAGGTGGCAGCTTGAGCTGATATGCCCCATTCCCAATCATCTCTGATATAGGAAAAGACCCATATCTCTGATAATCCAACTTCTTGCTTGAGCAGTTTGTTGTGATGTTGGATGCTTCCAACCATACACTATCTCCCACCTGATAGTACCAGGCTCCCTTTCTTTTCTTGTCATATGTGACTGCTATGCTCTTCCAGTTTTGTTCTATGCTTTCTGCTGCAATTTCTCATACCTTAGTTAAATTAGCCACAAAATCTTCCACTGCTGGTGCCAGTGATGATGCTGATGTGATCCCTTTCCATGGATGCCTTCCATAATTCAGGTAGAATGGAGAGTGGTGTGTTGCCAAGTGCTGCTTGTCATTGTAATGGAACTCTGCTGCTGTGAGCCATGATGTTCAATCATTCTGTTTATAGCTCACATACTTCTGCAAGAAGTTCTTGACCTCTTGATTGATCCACTCCATCTGTCCATTAGTCTGTGGATGATAGGCAGTTGACAGGGCCCATTTGATGCTGAGGGCTTTATATAGACCTTTCATAAACTTTGATGTAAATTGTAGTTCTCAATCACTGATGATCTTCTTTGGTAACCCATGGAGCTTCTAGATCTGGTCCCAATATAGAATGGTGAGTTGTCCTGCTGTTAATGATGTGGTGGTGGATATTACTCATATTATCTTGGTAAAACAGTTAACAATAACAAGAATAGTGTCATGTCTATCACAGGGTGGTAAAAGACTGATTAGGTCCACTGATATCTCCTTCCAAGGATGTGTTGGTACTGGTAGGGGATGTAATGGCACCCCTTTCCATTCTCAATGGATCTGAGTCCTTTGGCAGATGTTGCATCTCCCCACAAATCTCTTTATATCCTATTATATACTAGGCCACCAAAAGTCCCTTGATAGGACTTCTAGGGTTCAGTGTTGGCCTAGGTGTCCTGCATCTGGTGCATCATGGAATTCCTGTATGATTCTGGACTGTAGATTATCTCCCAGTGGGACATAAACCTGTCTTTGATAATAGGTTATGCCATTATTTTCTATAAACCCTTTGGATAGGTCCTCAAGTCCCCTAAGAATCTCAGTTTCTTGGGTTTTGCAATCTTGAATCTGTCATTCTATTTCTGTGTTGATGAGGACTTTGAAACATACTTCTCTGAGTAGAATAATAGGGACAGTGGTCTCTTTCTTGATGGTTACCCTATGTGCAAAGTGCTTCAGAAGTATGATTGCTCTGTCTTCTTCCTGCCAGTCATGCTTGTCACAGTGAGAGAGAATGTCAGCTTTGGTATTGGTCTTGCTAGGTACATGCTAAATGATGAAGTCATAGTCTTGCTATTTGAGGTACCATCACATTTGCCTGCTGTTGAGTTTCTGCAGTTCCCTGAAATACTTCAGATTCTCATGATCTGTCCAGACCTCAAACATCTCTTGTGCATCCAAAAGATATTGTTGCCAAACTCATAATGCTTCCATGATAGCAAGGAGCTCCTTATTGTAGATTTCATAGTTGCATTCTGCTAGGCTCATGGTATGTGACATAAATACTACTGGATGCCATTTGCTGTCCTGTTCTTGAGATAAGATAGCTCCTATCACATATCTCAATGCATCTATTTCAACTTGGAATTTGCTATCAGATCAGAGAAGGGTCAATACTGGTTCTTTGGTAATGCATTGCTTCAGAGTGTTGAATGTGCTTTGCTCATCATGTTCCCACTTCCAATCCATTTTGCCTTTGAGTGCATTGAGTGGCCCTGCAATGTTACTGAAACTTTCAATAAACCTCCTGTAGAAGTTGACAAAACCTAGGAAACTTTCCACTCCCTTGATGTTAGAGGGAGTATTCTAGCTCCTGATGGCTTCAATCTTCTGTTGCTCTATTTCAACCTTTCCATTCCCTACTTTGACTCCTAAAATAGGCATTTTTGATACTCCAAATTCACACTTAGATTGTTTGAAGTACAGGTTATGTTTGGCTGTGATCTCCAGGAATCTCAGTGTCCTTTCCTGGAGCTCTGCCTCTGACTGGGCTGGAATAATGAAGTCATCCATATAGTTTGTCAAAATGCCATCATGGATCATTTCTTGGAGGATAGTTGTCATCATATGTGAGAAGGTGGTGGGAAAGTTGCATAGACCAAAGAATATGACTGTGAGTTCAAATAGATCATAGTTGGTTAGGAATGCTGCTTTCCACTCATCTCCTTCCTTGATATGAATGTTGTTATATCCCCAAATAATGTCAAACTTGTTAAATAATTTGGCATTCTTGAGATGATCTACCACTTTGCTAATGAGGGGAATGGGTGTCTTGTTCTTAACTGTGTACTGGTTGATTTTCTGATAATCTTGTATCAATCATTTTGAACTGTCTTTCTTGGGAATGAAGAAATATGGGGTGGCATATTGTGACTTTGAAATGTATATCTTTCCAGACTTTAGGTTTTCATCAATAAATATGTTGAGCTCTTCTTTCTCTTTCAGTGTCATAGGGTATATCTTAGCTCTAAGCTCAGGAGGTGCGTCATCCATAAGTTTGATTTCATGGTCCTATTGAGTACAATCAGGGAGTTGGTTGAAGTTGGTCTTGTTGAATAGATGGATGTATTCCTTCATATAAGTGGATAAGTCTGCTACTGTGGTAGGGTCCAGTTGTTTCTTCTCTTCTTCATCTAATTTCTGGGCTTGGAGTTTCTAAATATGGGGTTCAATACAAATATTATGATGAGAAATGTTGCAGGTAGGTGGACACCTTGTAAATTTAATGATGCTATTTTGCCAATCAATTTCCAAGTTGTGGTGAATTAACCAGTCATGTCCCAAGAAGACATCTGCAGAGTCTAATGTGGTGACTACTGCTTTGATTTGCTCTTTGTGACTGTGAGTGTCAAGAGTAATGTCTGCATAATAAGTAATAGGTTTGTGGCCACTAGGAGTCCCATCTGCATTGAAGACCTCAAAAAGTTTGTTGACTGGCTTTATTGGTATTCCCAATTCTTTAGCCTTGTCTTCCAATATGCAAGTGTGTGTGCATCCCAAGTTGATAAGAGCTTTGACCATTGCTTGGTGATTAACTGTGGGTGTGGTGAGGAGTTCACATTGAGAGTTTCATTGTTGGAGAATAATATATTGTGAAGAACATAGAACAGAAACTCTATAGTTATAGGCTCAAAAGTCTGTATGTCTTACTTTGAGCCTTCTGGAAAATCCTCTTCTTTGGGCTTCTCCTCCTCCTCTGGTATCTCCATCATTGCTCAGATACCAGGCTTATTCTGTTGTGGTGCCCTACAGTATTTTGAAATGTGGCTGAATTTGCCACAATTGTAGCACTGGACTTTGTTGGCTGGAGCATGTGTGGTCTTTAGTTCTGAACAGTTCTTTGTAATGTGGCCAAACTTGCCACAGCTGTAGCACTTGGGGTTTCCTTTGTTGATATAGTGTGGCATTTGGGGTATCATACATCCAATCTCCATGGGCTGCCCTTATCCTCCATAGATGATACCATTTCCTGTGGTGTGTTGATGCTTCAGTTCTGTGAATTCATATCCTTTTCCTACAGTGCTGATAGAGCTCATCCAGTGTCTTTGTGGGTGAGGGTGTATTACCTGCATCTCCATCCACCTCTGGGTATAAGAAGGGCTTATCATATGGTGCAGGCTACTATATTCAGCTGAGCTGCAGGGATTTCTGTGTGGGGTCTTTCATAGATTACTGTGGATACTGTTTGTATTTGCAACCAGATTGCTATCACACACTGGTATATAAATTTATGAATTAAAAAAAAAAAGAAAAAAAAAGATAGAGCTCATCCATTCCTCATAGCTGGTAAGCTAATAATCAGAGAGATATCTCATGATAGTTTTGATAACATTGGGGTGAACATGCTTTTTTAATAAGAAGAGAGCATAGCTGTTATCTGTTTTGGCCTTCCTCTTGAGGACTTTGAACTTGATCAGGAAATCCTGAATATGCATCCTTCCTTGTCTGAACTCTTCAATTTTCTACTCAGCTTCTCCTTGTCCCATTCCATCTGAGAACCTGTTCTCCAATTCCTTAGTCCTGTTACAACCTTAAGAGCTAACTCAGGTTGCAATGTTGACAAAGGCTTGAGGGTGATCAAGGAAAAGATACAATTGGTAAAGCATAAGGATACAGGCTCTACCTAAGATATCTATATACTAGTGGTCCAGAGTAAAAGTATGGAGTGGCACAAGGTAATATACAGAGTAGCACAGAGTAGAAGAAAATAGATGACACTGTCTACTGCAGTCTATGAGTCCTATCCAGAATAATCTACTCAGAGTCATAACAACACCCTCTCCTCAGGGTTCATGTCCTCATGAACAGGTAATTACTGTAAAGGTCCATTTAAATTACAAACATAATGATGGAAGAGATGCCTGTTGGAAGTAATAATAGTCCTTAGCAATGAAAGAGATACCTCTCAGAGACTCACACATATACAACAGAAAGAGATGTCAATGGATTATTTCTATCTCTTAATGATGAATCTTGCAAGGTCTTTCTTGACTCATATAATCACAAACTGGGTGCAATGTTTGTTGCAACTGATGAAGAAGGGAATGTTATCTGGACCTCCCTTATAGATGATGATGTAATGAGTTTTGAAGTGAGCTTGAGAGTTGGCATAATGTTGTAAAAACTCATTGACAACCTGGGACAAGTAGTCATTGTCACTTTTGCTGTGCTTCTGTAAGGTATAGAATTGGTTGGGGGCAATGAAATAAGTGGGGGCTGATATCTTGAGAGTGTCTACATCCTGCTTCTGAAGGAACTTATGAAGGGCATGGGCATCCTTGATGGCTGCAGGTCCTATCATTCCATTGGTAGAGGTGTCACTGGAATCATAATCATCTATTTCAACATCTTGTTCCTTGTTCAGGTCTTTGGTAGGGTCTTCAGTAATAGCAGGAGCAAGGGGCATACATTTACCAGTAGGAAGGGAAATGGGGTATGGGTCAGTGTGGGCATAAGACTGAGTGACTTCTGCAATGTAGTTGATAATGAATTGCTCTCCTATGCTGTTGCATTCATGTAGTCATTAAGTGAGGATATACTGGAGCAAATGGACTTTGGGCACAAGATATACAGTGCAGACATAACAGAGTGTGGCAGAGATGCATTCCACAAAGTCCTGGGCATCTGCTCCACAATGTCCTCCAGCACATATCTCAATAGCATTCTGTTCTAGGTCAGCCAGAATCATGGTGAGGCTATGAGCATTATTGACAAAGTACTTCAGCTGTTCTTTCAAGACTGTGAGGGCATTGATGGTGCTGGTGAGGTTGTTATAGAGATATAATAGGTCTTTTAAGACTTGGTTACATGGTTCTACCCTTTCTAAGTCTACATGTCCCACTTCAGATGTCGCAGCTCCTTCAGTGAATTTGAAGGCTAGAGGGGGGAACTTGGATGTAGAATATTTTGCTTCTTGGAGCATAGTGGGTAATGGAGCTTTAAGCTTCTTGGAGGTCAATGGCAATGGTGTAGTTGCAGTCAGGTAGGGCTTGATAAATGACATTGCAGTTGATGGAGTGGTTATACTTGGCAGTGACAATGGATGCAGTTATGACAATGATGAGAGCAGTAGAGGCAATTGTAATGATAATGATATAAACTCAGCGAGGAGTAACTAGTACTGGAGTGAGTGCCAGGTTTGTGTCAACTGAGTCTGTGGTTTTGACATGGCTTTTATCAAAATTTTCAGGTTTCATCCCCCTCTCCAATTAGGTTCACTCTGAGAACCTCACATGGTATTCTTAGATTGCCTTCTCCATATTTGACAAGTGGGACTTGAGTAACCATTGATCTTCTTCATCACTATACCCTTTCCAGTGAACTAGATACTAGACTCCTCTACCCTGTTTTCAGTGACCTCAGATTTCCTCTACTTCTCATTCTTCCTTAGCATTGATTAAGTCTAGCAGTGGAGATAGAGGCTTCTGCTGGATCTGGAACTTGGGTTTTCTCACTGGCAATAGGAGCATTTCATTAAACATATTGTGAATAACCCACTGAGGTGGTAGCTCAAGACAGTAAGCTCCATTTCCTATCATCTTCTTGACAGAGAAGGGTCTGTATCTGTTAATGTTGATGATATAGTAAAGTATTCACTAGAGTGGCCCAAATATTATAACTGGGAATTTACAGGAGCTTACAAGTCCAATGGAACTCTTATACCCCCAGTCACCCTCCTATCACCCCATGATGCACCTTTAGCAAAAGTGCTCAACAATATCCTACAATCCACATTTGAGAATCCACTGTTCAAGTGATGCTATCTCAATGGGACATACACATGCACTACCCATAGAAATATAAGAGCAGCAATAGCCAATGGATGGAACTTAGTAGCTGATGAAGACAAAAACAAGGATGAAGAATGGCACCACCACCTACTGGACAAGACAGGCGACAGCCTCACATCCCACATCATCCATGCTGTCCTTAACATGTATATACAAAGAGTAGCAAATTCTGTGGTAGAAGACTTCCAAACCCTGTGACTATCTCTTATGGAAGACCATGAAGCTCTTGTAGAGTTTCACTCTACCAGACCTACTGTCAACCTGGCAACCCTTGCCCTACCCACTAGCTCATCATTCTCATCATCCTCCACCATGAACACAATGACATCCAATTATGAATGCTCAAGCTCAGAAGACCAATCTGTCAAGATTGAGAGCTTAGAAGATCTTCTGAAAGATACATATGCTTCTAATTGATCTTGTACTCTATTATTACGACTATGACGAACTCTTACAATATAGATCAGAATGTCTGATCTATAACCTATGAATATAACCCTGGCCTACAGACCCCCATTTAAAGGCTGCTTCCTATTTCTACTTCTCTTCTATTAGCCAATCATTGATTGTTAGTTTGTATATTGACTTCTCACACAGACCCCTGTTAAAGTGATTAGGACAATCTCCTTGTAGTTAGCTATATTACCTTGTGATTTGTTTATTTCTCTTTCCCCTAGTCAGACTTTGCTCTTTGAACTTATGCATAATAGCTAAAGACAAAGTACTGAGCCAACTACTGTACAGAATTAGCTTATGTACAAAAAGTTATTTTGTATTGTAAAAATAGGTAGATCAAGTACTATATAAGATCTGACCAAAAAGAATAGAAACTTGTGTTTCTATTCTTTTTGGTTATTGTCTACACTCTTCTTATGCTTCTTGCAATTGAGAAAGACTTTGAGGAACTCTATCCTCATCTCTATCTCAATTTAATAATCCCTACATTAGGAACTCATCAAGAACTCACTTGGTAGCATCAATCTGGATCACTCAGTCAACTCTCAAGGAACCAAGGACACTCTAACAAGTGAGTATGTTTACTCTGACTCATCCCTTGACAGACATCAGTAGAGAGGCATCTTGTTAAGTTGGACTTGGAAAGTCAACTAGAGTCGCTCTCTAGTATTCAACTCATAGAGGTAGTAAACCCAGAGAAGCTACAACTCCTCTCTGTCTCTGGAGTTATTCCCTTGAACATAGTCTGCTTCTTCCCAACATTCGAGAACAGAGATATGTACTATTCAAAGTCTCATCTGGTTGAGGAAGATAGGCACCATACCCTATCCCTAGGGCTGGGTCTTGCTGATAAGCACCCCTAACATTAGAATAGAAACTTCCCTCTGGACCCTCTGAGGACCAGTTATAGCTTCGATTTTATTGACACACCACCTGGAACTTGCAGATAACCTGGTGGAGGTCTGGATGACCTTGCAAAATGACAAGAGGTAACTTGCTAAATCAATTCTCTACAGACAAGATAGCTATTAGCAAGAATAGCCAAACCCACAACCTAGGCATCATTAGGAAACAAATTTCTATATGATGGAAGGACTTGTAAATGTCACAAGATCCCCATTGTATTAGGAACTATGAAAGCTCTAATGGGTTCATTCTGGAAGTCACGCTGAACTCTGATCAAATGAAGACTCCAATATGCAATTTACAACATATTATGACCAGTACACCCTCATGAATTATGACTTATGAATTATGCAAATTATGAATTATGCCTATTTTTCTTTTTTTTTTTCAAAATTATGCACACTATTTCTTCTCTACACAAAAACTGATAAAACCAAATGATACTAAATTAAAAAAATCTTTTTTAGAAACCACTCACCTTGAGATTACTCTCATCCTCTTAATAACCATAGGAACTTTTATATGACTGCTTTACTATCAACAATATCCCCTAATCCAAACTGGAAGAATCTAATAGTTCAAAATTTCTGAAGAAACCTCACAACAAAGAAGAACTCACAGAGTTCTCAATGCCCTTGAAAATCTCTTTAACAAAGCAAGCACCTCAACTCCCTCTACATCTCATATAGGAGTTGATCCAACAGCTGAAGAGCTGCAATCCCAATGAACCCTTACTACCTGAATACTTGACTCTGATTCCTCCCTCACCCACCCAGAGCAATTTTTCACTACTGTTGAGCAGGAGGTTGACAGTCAAACAAGAAGAAACTCTCCAGTCACCCCAAGAACACTTTCCTTTACTGAATATTAGGAACCTGAAAGAGAAGAAGACACTTTGAATAATGAAGGAGCTGCCGAACATGCCACCCACAACCCCAGAAACTGAAGACCCAGAACTCTTTCGAGTATTAACACCAGAATGGCTCAACCAGCAAAAGACCCTAAAGTCAAGAAACCCAAACACTTCTACAGAGAACCCAATGATTATAACTGTTGAAGATGAACTCTCATCATATACTTCGCAGCACAACCCACCTCATATAACAACAATGACAGAAAGATCTATTATGCCCTATCCTCAATGTGAGGAGGAGCCTCCCAATGGAAAAAAGCCTATATTCTTGACCATACAAACACCACCAGAACTCTCACTCTCGGAACTTTGGCAGACTTCTATACAGCCCTCAACACCTCATTCCAACATGTTAGCAACAATCTCAAGTCTCTTAGCAAGCTTGCTACACTTAGACAAAGAGGTTGCCCTATTGAAGAATACATATCTGACTTCAAGTCACTCCTCTCCATGTCCACCCTTGCAGACATCAATGTCCAAATATTCTATTTCCTCCAAGGATTGGACACATATTACCACAAACATGTTGTCTTACTCCAACCAAACTGAACCACAATCGCAAATTACTATACAGCAGCTAGAACAGTTGGAGGACTGGACCAACTACAATCATTTGCTTGCTCAATGAGAGATTATGGAAGATGACAACCCCATCTGAGGACGACTACTAAATCTTCGAAGAAAGTTAAAAAGAGAGGTTACCAACTATATCAACCATGTAATCGACAAACTAATCCTCCTGGATATGGTCCAATGGATGTCAACAACCTCGAAGAACTCTATTGAATTGATGATAATTCCTTGACCACTGATGAAAGTTCAGATGAAGAATCTGAGGAAGATACATTGGATGAAGACTGAGACAACAAAGAAAGACTCCACGCACTCATCAAAATCCAAGTCAATGAAGAGCTCAACAACATTCTTACACCCAAGCTTCTTCATCTCAAGAAAGAAGGACTATGCTTTCTTTGCAAAAAAGGATGACACTTCACAAGAGAATGTCCCTTTCACAAGAAAAGCAAATACCAAAATGACCACAAAAGAAAGCCCTTGAGTAAAAAGCCAGATATCAAGACAAAGACAAAGCCAAAAAGGAAAGGAAAGGGAAGAAGAACCAAGGCCCCTGTGAAATTAGGGAAGTATACTATCCTGAACATTGAAGAAGACTCAAGTTCAGAAGATGAAAATTTTTGTCAAGAATGAGTTACCCCACTCAGCAGTGACAAAAGGTGGAAGTAAATCAAATAACTTTATTACAGCAACAAAAAATCATGAAGATACCCACAATGGTTCACCCTCCTTCAAACTCTGATACTTTTGAAAACTTAATCCTCGACTCTGGAGCCTCGAATAATTTTGTTGACCAGTCTACACTAGACCTATGGCAAATTCCTTCTTATCATGTAAAAACAACAACCACCATGTGAAACACAAACAGAACAATCAATCAATCAATGAAAAATGCCACTATCAATGTCACAATTGACAATCGCAATCATGACATCAATTTCAAGGTAACCCTGTTAGGAAAACACCAAGCCATATTGGGAATGCCCTGGCTTGAGGAACATAACCCCAAAATCAATTGGAAGGAGCATACTCTCAAAATACAAACACCTACCCAACAATATGAAGAACTTCTAGAAACTATTAGCAATGAATGCCTTCTTATAGAGGACCACAATGAAGAATTGAACATCAAAATGAATACTGCAATGAAACTAGCTCAGAAGTACACCAAACAACAACCTGACAACTCTGAATTGATCATACCCCACAAATATCACCATTACCTATCCATATTCTCTGACAAACATGCCAAACAATTTCCACCAGCACAGAAATGGGACCACCAAATAGAACTACTCCCATCCTTTGAACTGAAAGCCTTCCTGAATTACAAACTCACACCTAAGGAAATGGAAGAGCTTGACAAATTTCTTAATAAAAACCTTGAAAAGAAATACATTCAACCATCAAAATCCCCAATGGCATCCCCTTTCTTTTTTGTAGAAAAGAAAGACAGGAAACTATGACCTTGTCAAGACTATTGATATCTCAATAAACACATCAAGAAGAATGCATATCCCCTTCCCTTTATCTCAACCCTCTTCAACAAACTCAAAGGATTGAAATATTTTACAAAATTCAATGTATGATCTGGATACAACAATATCTACATCAAGGAGGAAGACTGATGGAAAGGAGCCTTTAGAACTCCACAAGGATTATTCAAACCCATGGTAATGTTCTTCAGAATGTGTAATTCATCCACCACCTTTCAGGCTATGATGGATGAAATATTTGACCCCCTGATCAAGAAAGGCAGAGTACTCGTATCCATGGACGACATCCTCATCCATGCTGAAACCAAGGAAGAACTTGAGAAACTGACTAATGAAGTTCTCAAAGTCCTAAAAGAAAATGACTTATATTTGAAAGTCTCAAAATGTGAATTCAGGAAGACCACAGTTGAATATCTTGGAGCAATGATTACCAGGCAATCCATCAAGATGGATCACACCAAACTCAAAGGCATTGAAGATTGGCCAACACCAATGAAAACAAGAGACATTCAAAAATTTGTTAGATTCTGCAACTTCTACAGAAGATTTGTCAAGAATTATTCCATGATCGCTGGACCCCTTAACTGCCTCATGTCAACAAATGTTCAATTTACATGGGAACTGATTCACCAAAAAGCCTTTCTTGACATGAAGGAAGCCTTTCAACAGAAACCCATACTACAGAAAGCCAATCCTTTATGACTCTTTGAAATAGAAACTGATGCATCTGCATACACCTCAGGAGCAGTTCTTTACCAAAAGAACAATGCAGGAAAATGACAACCAGTTGCTTTCCACTCTCAAAGCTTCAATGCAGCAGAATAAAACTATTACTGCTTGGAGCAAGAATTACTCACCATAATCCATGCCTTGAAGGCTTGGCAATATCATCTTCTAGGAGCCAAGCACAATTTCACCATCTGGATGGATCATGAAAATCTAACACAATGGACTAAACCAGAAGATCTCAACCCTCATCAACAATGATGGAGAACAATATTAGAGGAATATAAATCTCAACTCAAAATTAAGCATATTCCAGGACAAAAGAATGGAGTGGCAGATGCCCTCTCAAGATGACCTGATCTTGCCCTGACCAAGAAGGACAACTGTCAAATCACTCTAATAACCCCTGATATGCTCAATTTCATTACTGATGATCTTAAAACTGACATCAAAGACAAATGGGAACTATTAGAAGTAACCCTGGAAGGTAATGCAAAACTAGCATACCACCAAGGTCGAATAGTCATACCCAATGACACTGATCTATGTTGACAGATACTCCAAAGAGTACATGACCACAAGACCACTGGACACCCCAGTCAAGCCAAAACACTATGAAAACTACAACAATACATCTATTGGCCTGTAATGTGTGACTATGTAAAAGAATATATCACAGGATGCACTACATGCCAGGCCCACAAAATCATCAGATGACCTGACAAACCACCACTCATTCCTATCAAAGGACCAAAAACAACTTGGCCTTATACCCAGATATTGATGGATCTGATCACTGATCTACTGATCTCAAAAGGATTTGATGCAATTTTAGCCATAGTGGACCATGGCTTAATGAAGGGAGTAATTTTAACCCCTACCACAAAATCAGCAACATCAGAAAATATAGCTCAGCTTCTGATAGAGAAGTTATTCTCGAAATATGGACTCCCTGATAAAGTAATTTCTGATTGTGACCCTAGATTCACATCAAGATCGATGAAAGCCCTCTACCTTGCACTAAATATAGAAACAGCCTATTGTAGTGCTTATCACCCTCAAACAGATGGCTCTACTGAATGACTTAACTAGGAGATCGAGACATACCTTGCTATATTCACCGCCAACAACCTGCATCAATAGAGCAGCCACCTCCCCTATACAAATACATCCACAACAATTGCCCACATGCCAGAAGAAAGGAAACCCCTTTCCAACTACTTTACAGAGAAAACCCAAAGACATTTCCCATAGACCCAGAAACCACCAACTCTCTGAATGCCAACAACAAATTAGAGCAAATATGGCAAACCTGCAAAAATGCCCTACATGCTCATCAAGCATCAAGAGAAGCTATGATGAAACAAACATGTCATCTATGACTCCCCACCTATTAAGTTGGAGATACTGTATGGCTTAACAACAAACACCTAAAATTAAATGTCCAAACATGAAAACTATACCAAAGATGAGATGGCCCCTTTGAGATTATACAGAAAATCTCCCCAGTCAACTATAAACTTAGACTACCACCACAATGGAAGATCCACAACATCTTCCACTCCTCTTTGTTGATACCACATAAAGAAACACCACTCTATGGACAACAGTTTACCAGACCACCTCCTGATCTGGAATAACAGGAAGAAACATATGAAGTAGAAGCAATTATCAATCACAAGGAAACTCATTGGAAGCCCTACTACCTAATCAGGTGGAAAGGATACCCACATTCCAAAAATACTTGGAAACCAACTGAAAACCTACAAAAGGCAAAACAAATTCTAAACACCTACAAAAAGAAGAAGAATCTCATCTAGTAGCCTCATGTCTGAAAACTCCCACTCACATTCCACACCCACTTTACCACAAGCCAACACTACAGCTCAGCCACCTGCCCCTATTGCTAATCAACCAAATGCTGAAATTATCAACAAAGCAAATGCCCAAGCTGGAACAACAAACTGCTTGCTGCTTCAGCCCCTACCTGATCTCTTCATCAACCAAAATGGATAATATATGGTCTTCACTAGAGACAATGCCATGGTCTCAGTCCCTGCTCTTACTGGAACAACCATCCTTCTGGATCAATCCCTCTAGTATTCCCTACAATGACTTAGCTGGCCAAACATTTCCTTTGAGGATGCCAATTTACAAAGCAATCTGGCAACTTTTGCCCTCATCAATAGGTCGCTTGCTGCTACAAGCATACATCTTACATGAATGTTACTCCTTTACTCACAACAAACAGACCTGGCTTGAAAAGCTCTTAATACCCTTCAGCTCTCTCCTCACTTATGAACAATGATATGGAAAACTACTACAGGAATCTCTCTGGCAGAAATTGCCAATAGTTTACATCTTAGCCCTGAAGGCAGACTCCACTTTGAGATAACTTTTGCAGTTCCCCAACCTTGGAATGTCCCCACAATATCTGTCCCACCTTTATCAGACCCTGTCCCAATACTTCCAAGATGAGTCAATCACAAGAACCTCCCAGGATGGATCACCATGCTCACCAAAGAAGAAGCAGCAGATCTCCTGAACCTGACCTTAACCAAGAGAGACCCCCACTGTATACCACTTTCTACCAAAGATCTCTCCCTCCCCAATGCTATTGTTCAGAGCATCATGCTCATGATTGCTCAGTGTGTAGTAACACATGACCCTGACAACATACTTCTCAAAACTACATGGTACACAGCCAGGAAACCCCTTGCTCACTGAGAAATAATACTTCTCTCACTTACTGAGAACATCAACATCAGCAGCCATCAGGCACTGTATGACAAGAAGAACCATGAGCATCACATATGCAAGCTAATCCCTCATCTTCACAAAATAGAAGACCCTCTATTCCCTCCTAATTCTGATGACAACACCCCATTGCCAATTCCAATGCCTATTGACAAGGATGAGAACTGGACTTGTCAAGAAGAAGGAATAATAGGAATCATAGGAGATGCCCCTCCCAGCAACAAATGAATCTTTCAAATAATGGTGACTGACTTCAATTGCCTAGAGTTCATTCAGCTGAAGAACTTTCTGCTGATAACTTCTATGAAGGGCACTATGATGACTACCCATATGAAAACCTGGAAAGTGATGGATGAACAAGAACCTATTCTGTTAACTACCTTCATTTGATATAACACATACACTACTTTAATCAGACCCATTCCTTATGGAAATAGAAGTGAATCTGATAAGTATATATTTACAATACCCCTCGAACCATGCACTATTGATCATCCATATCAAAATGATTGCATTGTTGCCCCTTCCAAGATAGAAGAACTTGTTGTGAATAAAATTGACTCAGATACCTGAGAATGTTATTTAAGATGCATTATAGAAAATGCATTAAAGAGAAAGACTAATGTTAACGTCGATGATATAGTGAAGTATTCACTAGAGTGGCCTGAATATTATAACTGGGAATTTACAGGAGCTTACAAGTCCAATGGAACTCCCATATTCCCAGTCACCCTCCTATCACCCCATGACATGAGAAGACAAAAACAAGGATGAAGAATGGCACCACCACCTACTGGACAAGACAGGCGACAGCCTCACATCCCACATCATCCATGCTGTCCTTAACATGTATATACAAAGAGTAGCAAATTCTGTGGTAGAAGACTTCCAAACCCTGTGACTATCTCTTATGGAAGACCATGAAGCTCTTGTAGAGTTTCACTCTACCAGACCTACTGTCAACCTGGCAACCCTTGCCCTACCCACTAGCTCATCATTCTCATCATCCTCCACCATGAACACAATGACATCCAATTATGAATGCTCAAGCTCAGAAGACCAATCTGTCAAGATTGAGAGCTTAGAAGATCTTCTGAAAGATACATATGCTTCTAATTGATCTTGTACTCTATTATTACGACTATGACGAACTCTTACAATATAGATCAGAATGTCTGATCTATAACCTATGAATATAACCCTGGCCTACAGACCCCCATTTAAAGGCTGCTTCCTATTTCTACTTCTCTTCTATTAGCCAATCATTGATTGTTAGTTTGTATATTGACTTCTCACACAGACCCCTGTTAAAGTGATTAGGACAATCTCCTTGTAGTTAGCTATATTACCTTGTGATTTGTTTATTTCTCTTTCCCCTAGTCAGACTTTGCTCTTTGAACTTATGCATAATAGCTAAAGACAAAGTACTGAGCCAACTACTGTACAGAATTAGCTTATGTACAAAAAGTTATTTTGTATCATAAAAATAGGTAGATTGAGTACTATATAAGATCTGACCAAAAAGATAGAAATGCAAGTTTCTATTCTTTTTGGTTATTATCTACACTCTTCTTGTGCTTCTTGCAATTGAGAAGGACTTTGAGAAACTCTATCCTCATCTCTATCTCAATTCAATAATCCCTGCATTAGGAACTCATCAAGAACTTGCTTGGTAGCATCAATCTGGATCACCCAGTCAACCCTCGAGGAACTGAGGATGCTCTAACAAGTGAGTACATTTACTCTGACTCATCCCTTGACAGATGTCAGTAGAGAGGTGTCTTGTTAAGTTGGACTTAGAAAGTTGACTAGAGTTGCTCTCTAGTATTCAACTCCTAGAGGTAGTAAACCCAGAGAAGCTACAACTCCTCTCTGTCTCCAGAGTTATTCCCTTGAATGTAGTCTGCTTCTTCCCAACATTTGAGGACAGAGATACATACTATTTGAAGTCTTGTCTGGTTGAGGAAGATAGGCACCATACCCTATCCCTAGAACTGGGTCTTGCTGATAAGCACCCCTAACAGTATCTCCAATAATCCAGCTTTTTGCTTGGGCAATTCATTGCAATGTTGGATGCTTCCAACTATATGCTATCCCAAACTTGGTAGTACCAGGCTCCTTTTCTTTTCCTATCATATGTGGCTGCCATGCTCTTCTGGTTTTGCTCCATAATTTCTGCTGCAATCTCTCATGCCTTGGTTAAGTTAGCCACAAAATCTTCCACTGCAGGTGCTGACAAAGATGCTGATGTGATTCCCTTCCATAGGTGTCTTCTATAGTTCAGGTAGAATGGAGAGTAGTGTGTTGTTGAGTGTTGCTTGTCATTGTAATGGAATTCTGCTGCTGTGAGCTAGGATGTCCAATCATTCTGTTCATAGCTCACATATTTCTGCAAGAAGTTCTCCACTTCTTGGTTGATCCATTCTGTCTGTCTATCAGTCTGAGGGTGATATGTGGTGGACAGGGCCTGCTTGATTCTGAGGGCTTTACATAGACCTTTCATAAACTTTGATGTAAACTATGGCCCTCAATCACTGATGATCTTTTTTGGTAATCCATATAGCTTCCAGATCTGGTCCCAATATAGCATAGTGAGTTGTCCTATTGTTAACAATATAGAGGTGGGTATAACACATATTATCTTGCTAAAATAATTAACAATAACGAGAATAGCATTGTGTTTATCTAAAAGTGGCAAAGGACCAATTAGGTCCACTGAGATTTCCTCCCAAGGATGTGTTGGTACTGGTAGGGGATGTAATGGTACCACTTTTTGTTCTTGATGGATTTGGGTCCTTTGACAGATGTTGCATCCTCCTACAAATCTTTTCACATCTCTCCATATACCAGGCCACCAGAAGTCTCTTGATAGAACTTCTAGTGTCTGATGCTGGCCTGGGTGTCCTGTATTGGGTACATTGTGGAATTCCTGTATGATCCTGGACTGTAGGTCACCTCCTGGTAGGATATATATCCTTCCCTGATAGTAGACTATTCTGTCATTCTCTGTGAACCCTTTGGATGGGTCCTCCAACCCCCTACTGACCTCAGTTTCTTGGGTTTTACAGTTCTGGATTTGTTGTTCTATATTCATATTGATGAGCATCTTGAAACATGTTTCTTGAAGTAAGATGATAGAGACTGTGGTCTCTTCCTTGATAGCTACCCTGTATATGAAGTTCTTTAGAAGTGTAACTGCCTTGTCATCCTTCTGCCAATCAGGCTTGTCACAGCAAGAGAGAATGTCAGCTTTAGTGTTGGTTTTACCAGGTATGTGCTGAATGATAAAGTTGTAGTTCTGCTGTTTGAGATACTATCTCATCTGTCTGCCATTGAGTTTCTGTAGTTTCCTGAAGTACTTCTTTTTTTTTTTTTTTTTTAATTCATAAATTTATATATCAGTGTGTGATAGCAGTCCAGTTGCAATGACTACAATAGTATGCTACAATTACTCTACAAAGAATTAAAACCCTCCACAGCTCAGCTGAATATGGCAGCCTACACCCAAAATAAGCCCTCTTTACACCCAGAGGTGGACAAAGAGCAGATAAGTTCCTTCACTCTCACCCCTACAACAAGCAGACAGTGAGTGCTCAGGAGCAGCTAGCACAGCCCCCATTAGCAGCCAATGCCAGACACCCCAAGGGCTCACAAGGACCCTCAGGAAACTTGGTGACCACTAAAGAGTGGCCACACCATTCTTATCCTTCAGGGAGGTGTGTAAAGGAGCATGTCTTAGGGTTCTTCTTGCAAAACTCTAACAGCTCCTCCCAAAGTCTTGGGAAGCACCAAGGAGGACCAAAATTGATACACTTGGTCAAGACATGCTTGTGAGTCTGCAATACTGCAGACCCACAAGGGCAAGAGTGGTCATCAGAGAGTTTAAACTGATGTCTGAACTCTCCAATAGGAGCATGCTTCAACACCACCCAGCAAACCCTGGCACAGATAGGCAAATCATGCAAGTACTTAAGCCATGTACCCCCAGAGAGGTAGGTAGGTGTCAAATGCTTGCCCCCAATATCTGTGAGGTGCAAAAAATCTCTCCCAGAGGAGCTTGATGAAGTGAACTGCCTAGTCCACTCATCACAACAAGCCTGAGCCTTGGCTGTACAAATATAATTAAGGGTCATGAAGGGTGAAGCCCCCATAGGCACCTTGAAAGTTGGGTCCATTGCAAAGCAATGAACTGCATGATGCAAAGGCTATTCCAGTGAGGAACAAACCTGTATGAATGCAAAAGTGTGAGAGAGATCCTCTCCCAGCCACTTTTGCAAGTGATGGCATATAAGCAAAGCCTGAGCCTGCCTGCTACCAACAGAAGGGTCCACCACCCTCTGAGCTGAAGCAGGGTGGTCAGTGAACAAAACAATATAACAGACACCCTCCTGCATGCACACAGAAAAAACACCCATCTGGATGGCATAAAGCTCCACATTAGAGGCAGTCACTCTGCCAGCAGCCTGTTGGGACTGCCTCACCAGCATCCTGCCCAAACCCAAGCAGCTGAAACAGCCTGGAATGCCTTGTCATGGCCCACCAATACATCAGTGGCTGCCACAACACAGTCATCAAGCATGACAGCTCCCTCAAGCTCTGCATTCAAAATATGCTGGATATTAATGTCCTCCTCCTTAGAGTCAAACTCAACAAACCAGATATGATTGCTGAAACAATCTATAAGACACCTACATACCTAGATAAGTGTCTGAGACATTGGGCTCAAATGTCTCCAAAGTGACTGGAATAGAATGATACCTCAGGGTATCAACTACTGCCAACTGGACCTTCTCAACAGAGCATCCCAGCCTAGTAAAGTGATACTGATGGGGGTTGGTACCAGGAAACTGCCTAGTGCCAAGCAACTGCTTGGTAGAATACATAGGAGACAAAGTAAGGACCTGGTATGCTGCCTGAGACCTCAACTTCCAAAGATACAAATGAATGGGAATGAGGCCTGCCAATACCTCAACACCACCCATAGGAGAGGTGTGAAGAGCACCAGTAATCCAGATTGCAGCCCTCTGCTGCATCTTGTTGAGAGAGGCGAGATGAGCCTTGTGAGGATGAAGCTCATGACACCAAAGACAAAAGCTGTATATGGCAATAGGAACCACACATGACCTGTACAGCAAATGCTTCTGCTTTGGGGACAAATCCCTAAGTAAGTTGCCAAGCATCCCCATAGTGTGAACCATAGAGATAGCTTTGGTAGAATAATATTGGACATGCTCATAAAACATGAGCTGTCTGTCAAAGTAGAATCCCAAATACCACCAAAATGGCTTGGGGCAGAGAGCTGTGTCCCCTGTATATGGGGCATAGCCCAGGTCAATAGGGGGGTTGTCATCCCCCTTACAACATGAAAAATGAAAGAGCTCAGACTTGTTATGTTCCAGAACAAGCCCAAATGCCACAAAAAGGTTAAACATAAAACTATATTCTCCCTTAAGGTGCACCAGATTGTCAGCCAGCTCCCTGGCCTGGGCAATGAGCATACCATCATCCATGTAGGAAAGAACATCACACTCTAGGTATGATGTCCTCAAGTCAAAAATCTTGAGCACTGGCATAAGTTAAATAGCAGAGAGAACAGGAGAGAGGGCTGATCCTTGCCCTACACCCATGTCCACCACATAAGACTCCAAAGAAAAGGAATTCCAAAGATATCTGGTCTTCCTCCCAATAAGATAAAAGGTAAAGAACTGGTGAACATTCACCAGAAACCCCTGCTGAGCCAATATAGCCATGAGCATATCATAGTTCAAAGATGGAAAGAACTGAGCAATGTCAAAAGTGACAATGCTCATCTTGAGATCCCTAGCCCACCCAGTCTTGACCAGGTGGATAAGAAATAAACCAACATCCTCAGTCGACTGCTGCTGAATACTGCCTAGCTGATTTGAATGAAAGATGCCATATTTGACACTGTCAAACTGAAAATGTGCTGAAAGAATCTTCTTAATAAGTTTCCCAAGTGTATTAAGCAGAACAATTGGCCTAAATAACTTGGGAGTTGAATAGGAGAGTTTATTGGGCTTAGGAATAACCACAGAAACAGACTCCTTAAAATGGGAAGGCCAATACCTAACCAAGAGGCAGGCATCAGCCAGAAACAGGAACTTTCTGACAGCAACATCATCAGAAAGAAGCTCCTTCAAATAGACCCATGTAACATAGTCCAGGCCAGATGACAAATGTGAAGAACATGCAGAAAATGCCTCCTTCACCTCCAGCACCAAAAAGGGGACCCAATCCTGCTCAGCAAGTAGGGATAGCTCCTCCAAGACTGTGATGTCACATGGCTGCCCAGAGGCTGCATTATATGTCTGATCAAGTGTTCTCCACAGGGTGTCAATATCACAGCAAGACTCCCCCTGATGCAAGATAGCCTCACATGGTGGGAGCTGGTGGGGCTTAACCCAGGCCATAAGATTCCATGGCTATTGATTCTCAGTAGCAACCTCCTGGATATAAGCATTAAAGAAGTGCCACTTAGCCTGATATGAAGTCTTGTGAAATGTTTTCCAGTTAGTGGGGTCTTATGACTCCTGATACTGGATGATAGCAAGTGAGCAGTCATTGTCCTACCATGACCTAGACTGCTCTGTAACAATGATCTCCTTAGCATGAGCATTTTATGCAGAAGAAAAGACCTCAGCCACCACTAATATAGCAACCTTGATCTAATCAGGAGAAGATAGGTCCCCGACATCCAGAGACCTAAGACCAATGGCCATATCCATTAAGAACCTGGACTCCTCTGGGAATTCCCTCAGGATCACCATGTGTGAGACCTGAATCTCAGATTCAGAGATGGGAACTAGAGTGGAGATCAGAACATGATCCAAAGGCCCATGTCAATCAAGATCCAATCTCAGAAGATCAGATACAGATGCAGATGGTACTGTGAAGACAAGATTGATCACAGAGCCAGCAAGATCCAGGTTATGCAGAATATGGATTAACCCAAAATTAGAAGAATGGGCCCATTTAAGCCCAATGTCAGAAGCCAGCTCCATAAGGCACTGGGCAATAAGCAGGTGTGATGCACAGGATGGCTCCTACACCTCGGAGTGACAGTTAAAGTCATCACCCATGTAAATGAAAGCAGGCAGTATATCAACCTCCCTAGCCAGAAGGTTGATTGCAGTATGAGCATCATCTGAATAGACATTGAGAAGATTCACCACCCCATGCCATATGAAGAGCAACAGAATGAAGAGGTCCCAACAGTCAATAACATCCCACCTCATAGAGGAATGCAACACAGCCAAGCACCTATGAATATATGCCATGACATGAGAGTTCTGCCCATTAGTAGGTGGCCTTACCATATATAGCCAGTCAGGGTGCTTAGGCACACCCACAATGTCATCACCCTCCTCTGAGGTCATCAACACTGTTTGTCTAATAGTTCTCCAAGGTGGTTCCTGGAAAAACAATATATCAAAAGTGTCCTTGAGAGCCTCAAGTACATAGTCTACATGCACATAGTTTCTATTGACATTCTGTGAAAAAATACAGATATCCCCCACAACACCTTCAGCAGACCTAGCAGGGTCTCTAGACATGAGAAGAAGAGTATTGAGAAAGAGTAGAATGATGAATGTCAGAGTGATGACATACCTCCTGATACTTAAGGTGAATCCAGTCCTTGTCAAACTGGTGATGCCAGAAAGAGCACTACCTTGAGTCAGCAGTGTGAGCCTGGTGACAATTCAGGTAATGAGGGGGGTGTGGGCACAGCTGGCCCAGTAGAGTAGGGGGGATTCCCTGATGCTAGTTCCTCTTGCAACAGCTTGCAAATTGATGATGTGTATCACAGTAGTGAGGTTGCATACACAGAGGACACTGAGACATCTTCTGCTTGCAGGTCTGAGAGGAGTGCCCCCACTGCCAGCAGCACTGACAGAGAGAGAACCCAGGGTTCACATTGGCCTCCATAATTCTGGTGGTCCAGTGCCCAAACTGAAGTGAGCACCCTATGAGGTTGGCAGCATGAGTGCCTCTCTGAGAATCCCAAACTTCAAAATACACTATTGCAGTGTCAGACAACTTGGAATTGTGGACAACCCAGGAGCTGCCCATGAGGACAAAGTGGTTGCAGAGATTAGAATCCTGTATCACCCCCTTGACCTACAGAGCCATGGTCCTAGAACCATCCTGGCAAATAAAATAGACATCAACAAGCTTAAAGAAGCTCTTTGATACAGGAAGATATGCCTCTGATCCAACAGGTGAAAAGTGCTTGCCCAACCACTCATGAATGAGGTTGAGCTGCTCAAGAGAGGGAACATCAGAGACCTGAATGGACCACCTGCTGTATGCCACAGACACAGACTCTGCATGGAGCCCAAAGACCTTGTTGTCAGTAAGGTAACACTTGAGGAGATGGGGCATCTGCTCAAGATTAGGCCTGGTATTGGGATCATCCAGGACAAAAAGAACTTACTTCCTACTAGGACCCTTAGTGGTAGTCTTGGGTTTCTTGGCAGGAGGGGCAGGGGAAAAAGGTGTAATGGGGTGCTTGGCACCTGCCACAGCCACTAGAGCAGGAGCAGCAGACACTGCAGCCACCACATCAGCCTGTAGGAGAGCTATAATAGTGGAGGGAGCAAGGTTAGGAAAAGACCTAGTGACATGCACCAGGTTCTCCACAGAACTGGAACCAGAAGGACCTGCAATAGGGGTGGGTGTAGCACAGGCAGCAGCTGCAAAGAACTGTGTGCCTGGCTTAGAAGCAGTAGGCAAGGGAGGTGGGGGACCCCTAGACAGGACCCACTTCTCCACTGCTTTCTTAGCCTTAGCCTTCCTTAAGCCCTGGGGCTTAGGGGGAGGCAGGGCAGGAACAGTCCCTGAAGGCTCACAACTGGCACATTCTCAGGCAGGTGGTCAGGAATACTGGGAGGGGGGGTGACATCCATCTGTGCAATCTCAGAAGAGACAATCTCTGCTGGAGGGGCAGTAGATTTGTGCATAGCAATGTTCCCCAATGACACAGGGGGAGCAAACCAACCAGCCACCATATCATACACAGTGGCATGCACAGAGTCTGTAAGGTCAGCCAATAGGCTGCCCCATGGGTCTTTTTTTTTTTTTTTTTAAACTCATAAATTTATATACTGGTGTATGATAGCAGTCTGGTTCCAGGCTCATAAGCCTGGGCTACTGTTACAGGGGGAGGGCCAGAAACAACTAAATAAGAAACACCATAGCAAGAGTCTAAATTGTCCACTGAGACCAGCAACTGTCTAATGCCTTCCTTGAAACAGGGGCCTTGTTGATATTTTGGTTTCATTGGGAAAGGCCAAGCAAGTGCCTGTCCATGCACTCAGCTGCCAACATCTTCTAAGGGATATCCAGAATGCCCACCACCTTGGCAGCAGCACCCAGAGGAGATAATAAGTGGCAACATCATATATTTGCACAGCACACTGCATGCAGGCATGGGGCTCCTGCAAAGATCAGGCCCTGGGAAGGCAGTGCAGAGGGGTTACCCCTGTAAGGACCTGAGATGTTGGCAGCCAGCCACAAGGACCAGCATACCAGGAAGAAGGAAGGGATGGAGGAGCAAACTCAACTCAATGCCCTGAAGAGAAGAGGACCCCAGTAGTAGGGGAGCACCAGAGCCAAGAGGGGCCAGTGGGAGACTGGCCCAAGAGAAGGAAGATGAGTCAAGCACAAATGAGCGCCTGACCAAAATAGTGGCCACTTACTCAGAAAAACCATGGGTTTAGAAACTGGGGGGTCATGAGGGTGACCAGGGGACATGCATGGCCCAAGTGCAGTACAGACATGCCCAGACCAGTGGAAAAGCCTAGCTGACTGCTGAAGCAGCCAGCAAGCAAGAGAAAGAAAGCAGAGGAAGCAGAAACTGCCCCACTCAATGCAAGAAAGAGGGTGGAGGAGTACAGCTAAAGCATGCTCAACTCAACACCAAGAGAGCAGGAGAGATATAACAACATCTCAGCTGTGGTAAAGAACAGACATCACAAACCCTAAAGCAACGAGAGAGTGTGAACTGTGAGTGACCCAAGGGGCAGCAAGAATGCAAGGAAGGAGGCACCCCAGAGCAAAGGTGGTGGTATGTGGGAAAGAAGGGTTGGCTGCCCCATAGGTTAATAGTCCCTGAAGTACTTCAGATTTTTGTGATCTGTCCAAACTTCAAATGTTTCCTTTGCATCTAAAAGATATTGTTGCCAAACCCATAGTGCTTCCATAATAGCAAGGAGTTCTTTGTCATAGATCTCATAATTTCATTCTGCTGGGCTCATGGTACATGACATAAATGTTATTGGGTGCCATTTGCTGTCTTGTTCTTGAGATAGGAAGGCCCCTACTGCATATCCTGGTGCATCTGTTTCAACTTGGAATTTGCTGTCAGGTTAAGGGAGTGTCAATACTGGTTCTTTGGTGATGCACTGCTTCAGCATATCAAATGCATTTTGTTCATCATGTTCCCATTTCCAATCCATTTTGCCTTTAAGTGCATTGAGTGGTCCCATGATATTGCTAAATCCTTCAATGAACCTTTGATAGAAGTTGACAAAGCCTAGGAAGCTTTCTACCCCTTTGATGTTAGAGGGAGTGTTCCAATTCCTTATAGGCCTGACCTCCTGCTGTTCTACCTCAACCTTTCCATTCCCTACTTCAACTCCTAAGATAGACACTTTTGAAACTCCAAACTCACATTTGGACCATTTGAAGTATAAGTTATGTCATGTGGCAATCTCTAGGAATCTGAGTGTTCTCTCTTGTAGTTCTGCTTCAGATTGGGTGGGAATAACAAAGTCATCCATATAGTTTGTCAGTGTACCATCATAGATCATCTCCTGGAAGATAGTGGTCATCATGCATGAGAAGATGGTGGGGAAGTTGCATAGACCAAAGAACATGACTGTGGGTTTGAATAGACTGTGGTTGGTGAGGAACACTGCTTTCCACTCATCTTCTTTCTTGATGCAAATGTTGTTGTATCCCCAAATGATATCAAATTTGTTGAAGAACTTGACATTTTTGAGTTGATCTACAATTTCACTGATAAGAGAAATGGATATTTTGTCCTTAACCATGAACTGGTTGATTTTCCTATAATCCTGTACCAAGCATCTCAAACTGTCCTTTTTTGGGATGAAGAAACAGGGTGCTGTGTATTGTGACTTTGAAATGCATATCCTTCCAGACTTTAAATTTTCATCAATAAATATGTTGAGTTCCTCTTCCTCTTTGAGTGTCATGGGGTATATTTTGGCTCAAAGTTCTGAAGGCACATTGTCTGTGAGCTTGATCTAATAGTCCCATTGGGTATGTTTGGGAAGTTTATTGAAGTTTGTTTTATTGAACAGATGGGTGTAGTTCTTCATGTAAGTCAGTAAGTCTGCTGCCATAGTTGGGTCCAATTGTTTCTCCTCTTTTTTGTCCAATTCCTGACCCTAAAGTTTTCAAATATGGGGCTCAATGTAAATGTCTTGATGAGGGATGTTGCAAGTAGGCAGGCACCTTGTGAATTTGATGATACTGTTCTGCCAATCAATTTCTAGATTGTAGTAAATCAACCAATTATGTCCTAAAAAGACATTTGCTAAGTCTAATGTGGTAACCACTACTTCAAGTCGTTCTTTGTGGCCATGAGTATTGAGAGTGATGTCTGCATAATGAGTGATAGATTTGTGGCTACTAGGTGTTCCATCCACATTAAAGACTTTGAAAGGTTTGTTGACTGGCTCTGTTGGTATTCCCAATTCCTTGACCTTGTCTTCTGATATGCATGTGTGTGTGCATCCCAAGTTGATCAGGGCTTTGACTATTGCTTGTTGATTTACCATGAGTGTAGTGAGGAGTTCATACTGAGAGTTTCATCATTGGGGAATAATGTATTGTGAGAATCAAGAAACAGAAACTCTATGATTATAGGCTTGAAAGTTTGTGTGTTTTACTTTGAGCCTTCTAGAAAACCCTCCTCCTTGGGTTTCTCCTCCTCTTCTGGTATCTCGATCATGGTCCTAATGCCTGGTTTGTTGTGTTATGGTGCTCTGCAATATTCTGAGATGTGTCTGAATTTGCCACAATTGTAGCACTGGACCTTGGTGTTAGCTGGAGCACATGTGTTCTTGGGTTCTGGGCAATTCTTTGCAATGTAGCCAAACTTGCCACAGCTATAGCACTTGGGATTTCTTTTGTCAATGTGGTGTGGTGTCTGGGGTGTTACATGTCCGATTTCCATTAGTTGTCCTCGTTCTCCATATGTAACACCACTGCTCATAGTGTGTTGCCATTTTAGTTCTGTGAATTTGTATCTCTTTTCTACAGTGCTAATTGAACTCATCCACTCCATGTAACTGGTAGGTTGGTAGTCAGTGGAGTATCCCATGATAGTTTTGATAATGTCAGGTTGTATGTGCTTCTTTAGTAGGAAGAGAGCATGGCTGTCGTCTGTCTTGGCCTTTCTCTTGAGGACCTCAAACTCAATCAGGAAATCCTGAATATGCATCCTCCCCTGTTTGAATTCTTTGATTCTCCATTCAGCTTCTCCTTGTCCCATCCCATCTGAGAACCTATTCTCCAGTTCCTTTGTCCAATTATCCCAGTCTTTTTTTTTTTTTTTTTTTTTTGAATCAAAAATTTATAAGGTGGTGCATGATAGCAGTCTGTCCCCCAGAAGAGCTGGGGTACTAAGATAAATACTAATGGTCACCAAACTCTAACTACATATCTAATGGCCTTAGCTACCAGAGAGACCATCTATCAAAGCTCAGCTCCAACACTTCCCACCCTCCAGTTACTGACCAAACAGAGATACTAGGTAATGATCAATCTGAAGGGGTTTAACCCAACAGTGTCGGGACAGTCCATGCAATGGACTAGCCACCCAGGACAGGGATGTACAGTTGCCCGTTGTACTTGACAATGAGTGGTGAGAGGGCATGGGGCTCCCTCAGAAGGTGCCAGCATGGGGTTGCAAAAGCCACAGGGTGACCATGACCATCTGGTGAAAGAACGGAGGAGCAGTGCTACAACTCTGTGGAAAAGGAAAAAGAAGGCAGAGGAGTGAGCTCAACTCAATGCCGAAAGAGGTGCTGACAGAAACACTGACACCAGAAGAGATGGACCATGGTAAGAAACCAGGCCTGAGAGAAGAAGAATGAGTCAAGCACAGTGAAGTGCTTGACTGAAATAGTGGCAGCTTATTCAGCTGAACTATGGATTCAGGGTCACAAAGGTGACTGGGGGGCAGGCATGGCCCAAGCACACCAGAGCATGCCCAGACCAGCAGAAAAGTGCTCTAACTGACTGCTAAAGCAGAAGGGAGCACAAGAGAGGAGAGTAGAGGAGGCAGAGACTGCCCCCCCACCAGAGAAAGTGTGGTGGAGGAATGAACTCAAACTCAACACCAGAAGAGTGGGGGGCAGGTGGGCATCACGAGCACCCCAGCCATGGTAAAGAACGGACATCACGAATCCTAAAGCAATGGATAGTGCAGCCTGTGAGTGACCCAGAGGGCAGCAAGACTGCGAAGAAGGAGGCACCCCAGAGTGAAGGTGGTGGTACATAGGAAAGAAGGGTTGCCAATTATCCCAGTCAAAGGTTCTCCACCAACCCTCCCTTAATATGTCTTTCATGGTTACTGAGGCAAACAAGCCTGCAGTTCCTCCTTTCATTCTGGATAGTATCACTGTGACTTGGTGTCAGTTGTCATCTATGTCATTTCCCACAATGTAAAACATCATACTTCTCCACCAATCCTCCTATTTTGATCTTGTTCCATTGAAGTACCCTGGTTTGGATATGAACAATTTATTCTGGGTCTGTACTACTTGTGTGATTGGTGCTTGTGGCTGCTGTGTGCCCATTCCTTTATGCTCTTGAGATATTTCTGAGCTGCTTGATTCCTCTGTGCTGGGTTCTTCCAATGTGGACTGTCTGCTAATGCTGAGCAATCCAGGCCCTTCTTTTCCACATACTATCATTATCGATATATTCTGATTTTGTAATACATTTTGCTTGCTATGGCTGACAATCTCAGTGGTAGTCAGGCTGGCCCTTCACGTCTCTCCTGGGCTGGAGACATTGGTTATGAGGAAGTTTTCACTGCCAGTGTGAGTGACATCTGGATGTCCTTGCCCTCTACACTCACTCCTTTTGAGCCTGAATTCCCTATGCTGTCAACTTCTAAGCTGGGCAAGTGTGCTCACTGAAAGGCCTCCCAAGCTGGCCTTACTCCCCATGCACCAAGAGTTGCCCCTCATGCTCCCATTCACACCCCAGAGGGTACTCTTACCCCCACATTGTTACAGTGAATTTTCAATTAACCTTAAAAGGCATCATTACAGTGTAAGATAACACTGTACACTAAGAAACAGTAACAATTGATGATCCCTCTAAGTAATACAGACCACATAACACCAGCATGTGCACTTTGCAAAGCAAGTGTATCTCTTAGGAGT
>KQ962097.1:150063-164601 GCA_001563735.1 Leucoagaricus sp. SymC.cos
TTGGTGACAGTCTGGAGCTGAGGAGCTCCCTCATCATCAACTTGCATCACCTGCATGCAATAGAAATAAGAACAAAATTAGAGAAATACTCAATTTTAGAGCTGACTAGGACTTACTATTTGAGGTGAGACAGCATGCTCAGTAGACTTCCCTTTATGAGGGGCAATGACCTGAACTTCAACTTCAGAATCAGAGCTCTCCACAGTCTTGGGAGATACTACAGCTTTGGCATGGCAATGCTGGGGAGGGATGAGGTGTCAGTCAGGAATATAATAAAACAAGAAAAATAGAAAGATATTACCTTCTTTGCAGGAGGAGCAGCAGATTTAGTAGAAGGTTGTTCTTGGTCACCAGCAGCATCGTTATTCCCCTTAGCCTTGACATGACCATGTTGTGCAATGATTTGATGAAGTTGAGTGTAGATTGGAGGCATGACATACTTCTTGTCAGCCTCGTTCTGAAAAAACTCGAATGTCTTGCATGCATGCGTGATTAACTTGAGATGTTCAGGTTTATCAAAAGCAGCAGCATCAGAGGTCAAACAGGCAAGGAGCGTCTCCTAGAAATAATATAAAGATACAGTAGGGTCAGAGATAACTTCACAATGCAGAGAATAGAAATACATACAGCTGGTTCTATGACAGCCTCGAGAGCCTTAAGGACAGAGGCAATGTTCGACTCCTTGCAGCTGAGATGCCCCAGATGATGGTGAAAAGTACTAACAGCATCGTCAAGAGTGGTATAGGCCTGAGCAGTACTGTTGGTCATAGTGTGAGAAGTAATTGAAGCAGAGATAGAAGAATCTAGTTTGAGAGATCACTGAAGGTGTTCATGAAACTGGTGAGGATAGGTGAGCATGACATAGTTTATATATCCTCAACCTCAGCCAGACATGCCACATGACCATACAGACTGTATTTCTGAGCCTCACCTAGAAAGAAATACAAGTTCATGCGACCTCATGGACTAGACAGAAGGAATATATGCATAAGCAAGAATTTAATTCAGGGAAGGACAAACTACGAATTTCTATTTGAAAGATTGCAGCAGAGAGAGCTCTAGCTGGTACAGGTTTCAAGAGAAAATTTTGCGAGTTTTCCCCACTGAGTTAGAACAGAAAAATGGCACTGTCACTAAAGCTTGTGCTATAGGCAAGCAATCTATAGTGAGGGGGAGAGTATATCCAAAATTATGGGAAAACCAAAAGGGAATAACTCTGAAAAGTAAAACAGAACACACCCTAGTGTAGCACCATTAATTTTCGTGAAATTATTACTCCACCTTTAGATTGTGAGCCTTATGGTATTATGGCTTATGGATCACACAGTGTGTCACTCAGAGTCATGCCAAGAAATATACAATCGAATTCAGAGAAGTAACAAATACAGGATATGGTTACACATGTTAGAAAAATGAAAACTACAGAAATATGACCCCTCTCTCATTTAGAGGGCTAACTATGCATAACTATGATGTCCAAGAAAGAGAAAAGGAATATATAATGAAAATGTTCAAGAAAGATCGATGAGACTAGAAGAATAAGAATAATAAAGTCAGAATATAAAAATCAATGATGAGATAGAAAGACTCACCATGAGTGCTCAGTTGTTCTGCTTCTTCTTCCTGCCAGTAGAGCCACACAGCCTGATCAGGTTTGCCATGTTGATAGGTGGAGCTGAAGGAGGAGAAATATTGATGACAGTGAAATGAATATTAATTGTGAGAGGTGGATCCTCAGGCCATGCTTGAGCACTAGAAGTACAATGTCAATTGGATTGACAGGAAGATTGACAAGAAGGACAAGTGGAGGGGCCTGAAGATGGCACGCATGAGGCAACGACAGTGTTGCAAGTCAAGGTAGTACCCTTTCTGGGAGTGACAGGGGATGACCTCTCAATATCCTTCAGAACAGAATTGACAGAAGTCCCAGCAGCCTCCTTACAAGCAGGCCATGTCTTAGGAACAGGGAGTTCAGGCCACTTTTCTTCAGGAAGGCCACAAAGCTGTTCTACGACATGGAGGACATGGCCAATAGATTTGAAGGTACACATGGAGCTGTCAGCAGCACTGTTGGAGTAATGCTCAAGCAAATCTTCACAGGTGTTGAAAACCTGATTAACATCATTGGTCATTGTGGTGAGGCCAGACTGTTGCCAGTAGGAGAAGTCAGCCCCATGATATGTCTTAGCACAGAGGAGGTCCTGCTGTTATGGGTGCTTATCGGCAGGACCTCACTCCCAGAGGGCAGTGAGCACCTATCTCTATGGGTCAGCAGTACTTTGTCATGAACGATACTTATGTTTTCCCAAAGAGAAGCTGACTACACAAGTCCTATTCTGAAGGGACTGAGGGAAGACGACTCTCCAACCTTCTCCATACCCTTGTGAGTCGATATGCCCAATATCGATCGATACTCATCCAGTTCGGTCCAGAATGGGTGTGACCATCATTCCGTCCTACTATGAGACATGAGGCAAGAATAAGATTATTTACTCATGGGAGAGAATAACGTCTCACTGAGAACGTTATGCGTGAGGTTAACTTGTGGGTAGCTCCATAATACAGGGGTTCTTCTTCTGACAGTAAGTCAATCAGTGAAGGCATGAGAGACGTCTCACTAAGGTAAAGCAACTATATGAAGCAATAGAAGTCTACATAGTGAAGTTCCTCATACATGAGGCATAAGTGAAGTCTGCACATAAACTATACTACAAATCCATAGTCCAATAGTAAAGGTGAAAAGGAAACATTCGAGGGGGAGGAAGAAAGGGAACGAGGGGAAAGGCTACATATGGGATCAAGTACTGATAATACATTCACTAATTAGATGTCGAAGGTAAGAAGTCCAAAGTTTATGTCTACTAGGGTAATGTCTCGTAAAACTATAAAAGTTAATCAGAAGAAGTCGTGGTTAATAATACATTCACTAATGATGACTCGGGAATTAAGAAGGTCGATCATCAGGGTGATCAAATGGAAGGTGGCATAGGGGTGAGAGAATAGAAGCATACGCATCAGTCATAATTCCTACATAGGTTCTGGAGAGGTAGTGTAGCAGGAGCAGTCATGGCCTGTAGTGTCAGTCTTCAGGGAGACGCTTTGGCTATGTGTGATACTTCGCGCTGATTTGCTGGTGTCGGTGGAGTAGTCCATGGAATCCTCAGTAGGGAGGGGAGGAGGAACAGGTCGAGGTGGAGATAAAGATGTGTCAGCATATGATAGGGTCGGTGAGAGTGGCGGAGTGGCTAAATCATTTTTCATCACGTCTAGAGCGATTTGGATTCTTGGAGTTATAAGTCCACTTTGGTAACTTCCCATAAGGAGCTGTCGTACAAGGACTTGCATAAGCACGCGTCCTTGGAAGTCCATGTAGGGGTGGCACCATAATGTGGGCACATCGTCAATGATTTTCCAACTGTTTGCGACTACATCAGGTGATCAATTTTTGAGCATACAAATGATTTTCCCATTCAAGGTATAATGTCTGAAGGGAGGATTATTGTAAGCGTCTAAGAGGATAGGATCGAGGTAAGGCTTCTCTGGTAACTCCTCAGGTAAGAGGGTCGGGATCCTTAATACATCGTCATCTTCTCCAGTAGTTCCTTGAATATTCCAGCAGTAGAAATTCGTATATGGCATTGAGTTATCAATGAGTTCCTGGGCCATTACATTATCCCCTTCATCTAAGGTTCTTTCCAAGATACCTTCTAAATGGAGGGCCTTTGCATCGTTTAGGAGAGTGGCAGCTATGTCGGTTTCTGGGTGATAAAGTTGTTTCTGTGTGAGTTGGTAATGGTTGGGGACAGTGCAGGGGAGTGGTGGTAGTACAGCGTATATGTTCGCGTTTTCTCCAGTTCCATATGGTATCGGTCCTATGATTGTGGTTTTCACGTTATAGTGTATTCCAGTTAATATATTCTCCAGTTCTTCAGTGTCAGACACTTCCAATATTCTCATAGGGGTAGTCATCATAGTTGGTGTCGTAACCATTGTAGTAGGGTGAAGGATATTGTGATAGATGGCTGAAAGGACGGGTTCGTATGGTTCCTTCTTCATCATGATCAGAAGTTGGAAGTTCTTCTTCATGGTTGTGGGGGCGTTGGTGGCCATGCCTGCGATTCCTACATTGGCTCATGTCCAATTCTCTTCGAGCATGGTTAGCATGTCGATAGGCAGCTGGAGGTGATTGGGCTCTAATTCCTCATGGAGTAGGGCATTGTATCTCGGGTATTCAATGTTGAGCTTCTTGGTGATTTTCCCGGCCATCAACAGAGTGTATAATGGTCCTGGAGGCCATGTCGGGTATTTGAGAGCTTCTTGGGCAGTTTTCTCGAGTATTTCATTGGGAGTTGTTTCGAGGAAGAGCAGAGGAGGATGATGGTTGATCCATAGTATCATGTCATTCTCGGTGTGTTGATCTTTGAGTGTTCGTGTGCATTGGGTGAAGGTGATGCACATATGACAGGTCATTGATTCGCTGGTCGTCTTGTTGTCTTTGTCAAGTGTGGTGAGTTGTCTGTCTCCATCTGGAATCAATAGTTTGATGATGTGGAGGGTTTCTTGAATAGTTAGGAGGGAGATCCACATTTTGAGATTCAACTGTGCTTCCTTGTGGGTTTCTTCCGCCATCGAGAAGTGGTGGTCGAGTTTCTCGTATAGCTCCTGTAGAGAGCACGGGAGCTCTTGGAGGGCGGGGAATTGCAAAAGTCGCTGTAAAGTGATTTCCATCTTGCGAGCTGAGGTGAGTGCTGTTTGACAGTTGGCCCATAGAAATTCCGACGTGAGTAAACCGTATCGCCTTTCATAGATTCTTGGTGAGGTGAAGGCTAGTAAGACTCTGTTGAGCTTGGTTGGCTTGGTACGAGTAGCGGAGTAGCATTCTCACATAATGTATGCTAGAAGCAACTGTTGTCCTGTAGTAGTTGACGCTTGCAAGTGTTGCAGGAGTGTTTCGTAGGTTGTCATCCTCAAGGGGCAAGTTATCCCATTTAAGTTGTGATAAGGAATAGTCGAGGGATCAATCCAAAATTGCGGTGTTGCCTGTAAGGGAGGGAGCCTGGACTGGGTTCCCGTCGACTGTGAAGGAGGTGTATTCTCCATTTTGATTGATGAAAAAGTTGGGGAGGGGTCGGAGAGTAGAAAGTCAAGGCATTGGCACAGAAGGTGATGTGGTAGGAGTCGTTGGTGTCAGTAGGGCCAGCGTACTAGAGTCATGTATGTTCTCGCTGTTTTGACTTTGTTGATTCAGTACTTCAGGAGGAGTATTATGAGGGTGATGAGTGATAGTTTCAAGTAGGCAATTGAGTTGTTCAGTATCAGTAGTAGTTCGAGTAACATTATCAGTTGGTTCGGGATTTGGGGGCATGTCTAGGGAATTTGATGTAGGCGTTTATATCATCATAGGATGTCAGTTGCCTTTTCCAGGTTTTCTGGAGGTTCCCAGGTGTTTTCCGATGTTGGATAGCCTTCCCATTTCACAAAGTAGTGGAACCTATTCCTGATTAGTCTATGGTTTACAATTGCTTCTACCTCATAGGTTTCTTCTCCTTCGTCCAGGTTGGGTGGCAGTCTCTTGTGATGTCATCTGTATAGAAAATTTTCTGTGTGTGGGATCAGAAGAGAGGCATGGAAGGTGTCGTGTATCTTCCATTGAGGAGGAAGTCATAGTTTGAATACCAATGGGGACTTCTTGTCAATGATCTTGAAAGGTCGTTCTCGTTTTGGCATAAGTTTTTGGTATTTTCAATATAGGGGTAGGTTCTTGTTGTTTAACCAGACTTTCTGTCCTATTTCGAAGGTGGGGAGGTGCAGATGACTGGTCTTCTTCATCATCTGTTGTCGTGCTTGATTATGTGCTGAGAGGGCTCGGTTCCTGGCAGCTATTAAAGTCTTGGCTCAGGAATTGGCGTCAGGGTTGTTGGTTCAGTCTTCTTTCCAGGGAAGTGATTTAGGTCATTCTCCTTGGTAGAGTTTGAAAGGGGTTTCTTTTCTTTCAGAGTGTGGTTGATCATTATGGACATATTCGTAAATAGCAAGATATTTGCTCCATTTACTTGGGTCATTGGCTGTGAATATGGCTAGGTACATTTCGATTTCTTGATTAAATCATTCCATCGTTCCATCTGTCTGCAGATGATAAGCAGTAGAGAAGGCGGGTTGGATGTGGAGAGCTTTGTAGAGAGCGTGCATAGATTTGGATGGGAATCTAGGGTCACAATCACTGATGACCTTATCAGGTAATCCAAATCTTCTGAAGAGATGGTCAATTAATAGTTGAGCAATCTGAGATGATGTAGCCGTTTTCGTCATAGGGACTAATATTATCCCCTTCATTAAGCCATGGTCCACAATGGCTAAAATACTATCATATTCATGGGATTTCAGAAGATCTGTGATAAGATCCATCGAGATCTGGGAGAAGGGTCATGTTTTCGTGGGTCCTTCGATAGGTTGTAACAGTGGGTGTTCTGGTCATTGTATAATCTTGTGCGCTTGGCATTCTCTGCAACCTTTGATGTATTCAATGACATAGTCTTGCATGTGAGGCCAATAAGCATGGAGTTGTAGTTTTCTAAGTGTTTTGGCTTGTCCAGGGTGTCCTGTGGTAGGATGATTGTGGCATGCCTGTAGAAGGCAGCGTCGTATATCTGTGTCATTAGGTATAATGGGTATTCTGTTTCTACAGGGTATATCCATCACAGGGGTATCCCATTCCTTTACTTCGATCAAGTTGCTTTTATCCTTGATTTCTTGTAGTAAGTCTTCATCTAGGATGTTGATAAACTTGTCATCGAGGAGTGTTATCTTGTGCTTATCTTGATCGGTAGGTGCTAAGTCAGGTCGTCTAGAGAGGGCATTGGCTGCAATGTTTTTCTTTCCTGGGATATGGCATAATTTCAGCATTGGTTTGTATTCTTCCAGGGTTGCATGCCATCATCGTTGTCTAGGATTTAGGTCTTGAGGTTTTCTCCATCGAGTTAGATTCTTGTGGCTGGTCCAGACTATGACCAGATGTCGTGCTCCTAGGAGATGATGTCACCAGATTTTCACAGCATGAATAATCGCAAGTAGTTCTTGCTCCAAGCAATGATAATTTTGTTCACTAGGCATGAAGGATTGAGAGTGAAATGTAATGGGTTGTCGTCATCCTGCAGCATTCTTTTGATAAAGAACTGCTCCTGAGGTGTAAGCTGATGCATCAGTTTCTACTTCATAAGGAAGGTCCGGGTTCGCTTTCACTAAGACAGGTTTCTTGTTAAACATGGCTTTCATTTCTTGAAAGGCTTTATTGTGCTCTGTCGTCCATTCAAATGTCACGTTAGTAGACATGAGGCGGTTAAGGGGTGCAGTGATTTTGGAGTAATTGCATACGAATCATTGATAGAAGTTGCAAAAACCCATGAATTTGCATACTTCTCATGTTGTCTTCAGTGTTGGCCATTCCATTATTCCCTTCAATTTTACGTGATCCATTTCGATTGTTGAAGGAGTGATCATGGTGCCAAGGTATTCGATTCATTGCTTTTCGAATCCACATTTTGATGGCTTCAGATAGAGGTCATGTTTTCATAGGATTTCTAACACTTGTAGTGTAAGTCATTTCAGTTCTTCTTTGGTGGCGGTGTGGATAAGGATATCGTCCATATAGATAAGGACTCCTTTTGCATGGATGAGAGGTTTGAAGATTTCGTCCATCATCATCTGAAACGTGGCTGGTGAATTGCACATGCTGAAGAACATTACCGTAGGTTCATATAGTCCTCTAGGCGTTCTGAAGGCGGCTTTCCATATATCAGGTGGATGAATGTGAATGTTGTTGTATCCACTTTGGATATCCATTTTCGTAAAATAATTTGATCCTTCGAGTTGGTCAAAGAGTGTGGCAATATTCGGAAGGGGGTAGGTGTTCTTCCTAGTATGTTCGTTTAGATACCGATAATCCTGGCATGGTCGCAGTTTTCCGTCTTTCTTGGATACGAAGAAAAATGGGGATGCCATAGGCAATTTTGATGGTTGTATATATCCTTTCGAAAGGTTTTTGTCAAGGAATTTGTCGAGTTCTTCGAGTTCCTTCAGAGCGAGTTTATAATTCGGGAATGGTTTCACTTCAAACATAGGTAGTAACTCGATTTTGTGATTCCATTTTCAGTCTGGAGGAAATTGGCTTGCTTTCTTCTCGGAAAATACGTCGAGGTATTGGTGATAGTCAATTGGTACAATTTTTCGAGGGTTGTCAGATTTCTTGTTGCCATATTTTTGAGCAAGAAGTTGAGACGTGTTAGTCTTGACATTTAGTTCATCCTTGTCGTTGTCCATTTCAATGTGATTTATGTATTCATATCCATTGGAGATTTGATCGCATATTTCTTCATAAATCAATTGTCGATCTAGAGAAATGGTTTGATTTTTCCAATCAATATCGGGGTTAGTCTGTTGTAGCCATGGGGTTCCTAGTATAAGTCGAGATTGTCCTAGTCCTGTCACTGTGGCTTTAATGGTTTGATTTTGTCCATCTGCGGTGAATTCAATGTCGACATAGTTATTAGCGTGGTTTGTCGATCTGTCTGCATTTTGGATTTTTGTCACTTTTGGTAGTAATTTGAGGGGTAATCTCCATCGTCGCGCCAATTCAGGGTCAATGAAATTATTGCTAGCTCCTGAGTCAAGTAAGGCGGTGAAGGCAACATCGGGGTCGGAGGGAGGATGTATAACGATAGGAAGTTGAAATAGTTGTTTTTCGTTTGTGAGATTCACTTGATTGATTTCTTCTGGAATTTTCGGGTTCTCACTTCCTAATTCCGCTTCGAAAAATTTGGTCTTTCATTTTGTGTTTCTTCTATCTCCTCATCACTTGTTTCTTCAGCATTGAAGATCCGATGTTTCCCTAGGCATTGGGGTTTCTTTCCTTTTCCTTTATCTTTCCTCAGTCTAAAGGTTCGTCGTTTCGTTGTTCCTTTAGGATTTCGTTTTCGAAATTTCTTGTTGAAAGGGCAATTGGCAGTGAAATGTTGTCCTTCTTTGCAGAGGAAGCATTTTCCTTCGGCTCTGAGTTTTGCGTAATCTTCAGTAAGAAGGGAATTGAGTTCTTCTTCAACTCTTTCAGCGATATATCACTCGATGTCGCTGTCGTCGCTTTCACTTTCTGTTTCGCTTTCATTGTATTTGCTAGATTCTTCTTCTTCGTGTTGAGCATAATTGAGTTGTTCAAGAAGGTTGATGTCCATGGGACCATATCCTGGGGCTTCAGTGATCTTTTGAGTCGATGTATAAGGTCAGTAGTTTGTTTTTGAATGGTACTTTGCAGTACTTTTCCGCGTGCGATGAGTGCATTCTCTTTGTGGTCGATGATCTCTTGTAGAGCGAACATATGGTTGAAGGTACTCCATTCCTGCCACTTGTCTGGCAGCGGCGTAGAAGTTGTCGATAGAGGATTGATTGGGGTTCTGGTTTTGGACTCTTGTATAGTAATGTGGGTCCAATCCTTGGAGGAAGAAGACGATTCGCGTGTTAACGTCAGTAAGTCCGGAAATCGCAAGTTCATTTTTGAATTGATTGATGTATTCCTCGATAGGTCTTCCATTCTGTCGCATGGTTTGGAGTTTATGAATTCCTCGGAGGTTATTGCTGATGTGTTTAAATGAGGTATCGAGTGAAGTGTTGAAGTTGGTAAGGGATCCTGGATTGAGGACATTGTTTGTTGTCTTGTCCTTGATAAAGGCTCATTTCCACTTGGTCGCAGGTCCTTCCATAGTAAGTAGGGTGTAGTAGATTTTCTTCACATCGGTATCGTAGGTGTTGGGTTGAGCAATAAAGAAGAGGTCAAGGTCAGATTTCCATCGTTCGTAATCATCGGTAATGCCGGTGAATGGTCTTGGTTTGGAGACTTTCAGGTCTTGGCTTGTTTGCTGAGTTGCCATTTGCTGTCTTTGGGTGGCGTTGGTGGAAGAGGTGTTTTGTAAAGATGTGGAGTTGTCGTGAAGCTCAGGGAGTATAGGGTTGGGAGATGAGGATATCTGTTGAGGGCTTCTGTGCTCATCAAAGGAGAGGTTTCAAGGTGATTGTCTTGGTGTGTTTCCTCGTGTTGGGGCAAAGTCGAGAGGGAGCGTAAAAGGCTCTGGTCGGGTTTCACTGTTTCTTGAGTCTTGTTGTCATTGTTGTTCCAATAAGAGGAGTCTGGTGTTGGGGTCAAGTCAGTTCCAGAATTCAAGGTTTTCATTTTCAATGTGGATTGGTCTTGTTTCTTCTGTTTCAATTCGCGTATCAGGTCGTTCAGTATTTTGGAGTTGATTTTGATTTTCTTCTGCAGCGTCATCTGCTCTATCTCTCTCTCTTCTTTCCTTCTTTGTCTTTCTTGTTGTCCAGTTTGTCATTTGGAAATTGTTGTTTATCTGTTTGTTCATCGTTAATGTCATGATTTCATTACAGTCATTTTGGAATTGTGAATGTTCGTTATTGGTCATTTGATCATAAGGGTAAAGAGAGTGGCGTTTTGCTATTTGTTTAATTGATCCAGACTGGTTGTCTTCCTCAGCTCAGGTATGTTTATTTTAGTTTGAGTTATTCCTTCTCGAACCCTATATTTCAAGGTCCAATAAGTAATGCCCTGTTTTACTTATCTTCTCAGTAGTTGTACATCCACTGGCGATGATGAAGTCTTCTAAGGGTGCTCAAGTAAAGGACTTAATTTCGAGGATTGATTTTGATCAGTATATGTCGATCCGTTCAATCAGACGGCCTATTCCTTGGATTAGTCAAATATATCAAATACTTGCCTAACCACTCCAGGAGTAGGGGACAGTTCGGTGTCTTTAGACCTATTTTTCCAAGATGCCCATTCTTACCATAGAGTGATCAACTCGTGCAGCACTTAGGCTAATTGATCAGTCACAACCAATTATTACTGTTTGCTTACCTTTCTGCTCCTCAGCCGGTTCAGGAAGGGAGCTTCCATCCTAATGTTATGGGTGCTTATCAGCAGGACCTCACTCCCAGAGGGCAGTGAGCGCCTATCTCTATGGGTCAGCAGTACTTCGTCGCAAACAATACTTACGTTTTCCCAAAGAGAAGCTGACTACACAAGTCCTATTCTGAAGGGACTGAGGGGAGATGACTCTCCAACCTTCTCTGTACCCTTGTGAGTTGATATGCCCAATATCAATCGATACTCATCCAGTTCAGTCCAGAATGGGTGCAACCATCATTCCGTCCTACTATGAGACATGAGGCAAGAATAAGATTATTTACTCACAGGAGAGAATAACATCTTGCTGAGAACATTATGTGCAAGGTTAACTTGTGGGTAGCTCCATAATACAGGGGTTCTTCTTCTGACAGTAAGTCAATCAGTGAAGGTGTGAGAGACGTCTCACTAAGGTAAAGCATCTTAGGAGTTATGTAGACGAGTAACAAATCCATAGTCCAATAGTAAAGGTGAAAAGGAAACATTCGAGGGGGAGGAAGAAAGGGAACGAGGGGAAAGGCTACATATGGGATCAAGTACTGATAATACATTCACTAATTAGATGTCGAAGGTAAGAAGTCCAAAGTTTATGTCTACTAGGGTAATGTCTCGTAAAACTATAAAAGTTAATCAGAAGAAGTCGTGGTTAATAATACATTCACTAATGATGACTCGGGAATTAAGAAGGTCGATCATCAGGGTGATCAAATGGAAGGTGGCATAGGGGTGAGAGAATAGAAGCGTACGCATCAGTCATAATTCCTACATAGGTTCTGGAGAGGTAGTGTAGCAGGAGCAGTCATGGCCTGTAGTGTCAGTCTTTGGGGAGACGCTTTGGCTATGTGTGATACTTCACACTGATTTGCTGGTGTCGGTGGAGTAGTCCATGGAATTCTCGGTAGGGAGGGGAGGAGGAACAGGTCGAGGTGGAGATAAAGACGTGTCGGCATATGATAGGGTCGGTGAGAGTAGCGGAGTGGCTAAATCATTTTTCATCACGTCTAGAGCGATTTGGATTCTTGGAGTTATAAGTCCACTTTGGTAACTTCCCATAAGGAGCTGTCGTACAAGGACTTGCATAAGCATGCGTCCTTGGAAGTCCATGTAGGGGTGGTGCCATAATGTGGGCACATTGTCGATGATTTTCCAACTGTTCGCGACTACATCAGGTGATCGATTTTTGAGCATACAAATGATTTTCCCATTCAAGGTATAATGTCTGAAGGGAGGATTGTTGTAAGCATCTAAGAGGATAGGATCGAGGTAAGGCTTCTCTGGTAACTCCTCAGGTAAGAGGGTTGGGATCTTTAATACATCGTCATCTTCTCCAGTAGTTCCTTGAATATTCCAGCAGTAGAAATTCGTATATGGCATTGAGTTATCAATGAGTTCCTGGGCCATTACACCTGCATGAACTTGACCATCTGCCCAATAAAACCAGCAATGGCAAGCTCATAGGATGCCTGAGCGGCAATGACTTGGGACCAAGCAATAGAAGCCTGGCAAAGACACACGCTCATATCTATAGAAAACAAGAAGCAAAAGAAATTAAGAGGCTATCATAGATGGAAATAAGAGGACACCATGTACATGTGCCAGATGAGACCAAAGCAACACAAATTAACTTGGAAAGGGACTGTTGCATGAAAGGATGGACATGATGGTTGCAAAACAGTGTCTTCCCTGAAGTGCACTGCTCACACTTGATGAGTTTGACTTGGTTCTCAAGCTCCAGCACAGAGCGAGAAGGTAGCATTTGGATGATGTGATCAGGGGAAGCACCCAGACCACACTCCTTAAAGCCATGAAGGCAGTTAAGGCAGTCAAGGCCTATGGGGATGTCATCCTACAAAGAATTAAAAAGAGCTGAATAGTTAAGAAGAGAATAATACATACATTGATGAGAGGCAGTGTGAACATCTGCTTGGTAGCAGAAAAGAGCATGCCCTGAGATAACAATGTAGCAGCTCTGAACTTGGCAGCTTGAGAGTCTGAAAATGAAGGGATGAGTGAGACATCTGAATGGAGTAACAGATACTTTGATGACTTACATGGTTCCTTGGTGTCACATATTATCTGGCCTTGGGATTTGGCACATTTACTATCCTCATGCACAGATTTCACGGGAGGTTGTTTGGCAGACAGAGAAAGCTGATGTTTGCACAAAGCTGGCATACCGAAAGTTGTAATGTTGATATCAGAGTCAGAAGAGAGTGTGTAGTCAAAATTGGCCAGACTCTTGTGAATTGGAGCAGCCTGATGGCCTTTTCCCTTCATGGTAACCATGGAAGTTGACTCAGATGGTTGTAAACAGCCAGGGAGGGCCTGGCTAGTCTCTGTCAAGGTTGGAGCATAACCAATCTCAGAAAAATAATATAGAAAGAAATATAGAATGAGTAGCAGATACTTGGATCATACATAGTAGCAAAAGGAAGCTTGGGAGGAGGGGGCATGTCCCTCGGGATGAATGGAGCACCTCCAGCAGGAGGCAGATTTTGAGCCATCGACAGTGCATGGCCACTCATACATAGTTGATCTGATAAGGCAGATTTCAAACAGAAAATGCTGGTAAAGTACCAGAAAGGGGTGAAGGTTGTCCACTTGATGGCATGCACAGTGGTACATCCAACAAGAGCAAAGACTGTGAGAAGGCTGGTGAAGTTGGCAGGCCTAAAATGCCAGAACAGATAAATCAGAAAAAGAAATAAAATAAAAAATAAAACTCACTCAGCATGACATTGGTCCATGGTGAGCCAGCAGGAGACAATGGCTGCAAGGACACCATCTGTCTCTGCAAGGCTTGCATCTGGACATTCAGATGCATATGGTCAAGGAGGTGAGGGTCAGATGTGCACAGGAGTTTAAGGAGCTCCATGTCAGAGGCATCCTGAGAAGCAGAGGAAGGGAGTTGAGATCGATCTATGTCACCAGAAGTGTGAATGTGAAGTTGGGGACTATCAGAAAGATGCAAGAAAAGCCCCACTTTATAGAACAAAGAGGTGGCTATGCCCATGCAGCTTCTGGCCAATATGCATCAGCACTTCTCAACCAAAATGGAAGTTTATCTTCCATCAGTGGGAGCTGATTCCCAAGCATTGCTTCTTGAGCAGCAGAAATCAGTAATCAGAAAAGCATATTCTGGTACTGTGAGAATAAATTATACTTTAGCTACTACAGCAGGTCAGCATGAGAACTCATGTTGTGATGACAAGAAGTTCAGAAGCAGCCTGCAAGAACTTAGAATAATAATTAAAGTTTAAGAAGCTGATTCCATCACTTCTTAAGGGAAGTCCAGCATCTAAGAAGTTAGAAGCCAGGCTAGATTGATCAGATAAGAGATAAGCTGTGGAAATTAAACTTTGGACATGAGGCTCCACAAGGTAAAGAACTACTTGCCTCATTGGTGATCCTCCAAGCATGAGGTACCCAAGAGATGCCTCAAGGCACAAGGTCAATTGATCCATACAGAAGGTCCCACATGCAGCCAAGTGTTCCAAGTAGAAGAAGAGATCAAAGGCAAAAATCTAAAAAGAGGAATTATGACTTGTCTAGAAACAAGAAGCTTCTATAGGCAGAGC
>KQ962097.1:173203-184612 GCA_001563735.1 Leucoagaricus sp. SymC.cos
TCAATTTTGGGACAAATCACATGATCTAAACTGATTTGGAATCACAATATGGTAAAGCATAACATTCTATTTTTTCATGAGCTTATGTAATCTGGTTGCTGAGTTATAAGTCCATTTGTTTAAGATGTCCAAACATTGGGACAGTACTTTGAGCCACTGTATAGACCAGTAGCTATGTTATTCCTCAAGTTAAGTATTGTGGCCTGATTGCTGTCAGAGAAAGGGAAGGCTAGGTCATAGAGGCCCAGCAGTGTGAAAACCAGCCAGTATCAGAATTATAATACTAGAACTTGCACTTATAATTATTTATAGCATATTTACTATAATAGTTGATGCAAGTAGAAACATGGGGACAAGGAATGCTTGCTGCAGTAAGAGGGATGGATGGGCTGGCTTTAGCATTGCCCTTGCAACAACCAGCATATTTGTAATGGTGTTGTTCAGAGTGAGGCCCTGAGCAATGGGAACAGCAGATAGTCTGAGCGGAATAGATAGTAGTGAGATGACCCCATGTCCAGCAGCACTGGCATTGAGAGATACTGGGGCAAGCCTTAGTAGGCTTGATGATGCAAAAGCAGTTGCTGAGCATAATGTATTGGTTAAAAAGCTTCTTGGTACTTGCTCCAGATTGTGAGTCTCAGATATCAAACTATATGGTCACAGTATCTAAGTAAGCAGAGTTTTGCATAATATGAGGCTTAGCAGCTAAGTCAATGTCAGAGGTCAAGCTGCCTCTTGTGCTACTTCCCATGCTGAAAATCATGCTAGAAGTGAATATTACATTAGGAGCAAAGCTTATAATTCTTACTCTAGGTCTTCTGAGTTTGGAACTCAAGCCCTACCTCCTAATCAATATGCTTTAAGACCTGAGACTCCTCTGCTGTCCATTCAAGCATTTATGGTTGACACTCTTGCTACACCCAAGCCATTGCATATAGCTCAAATATATAGGATAATTGATAATATCTTTATACTCTCTGATATTCTCTCTACTCATAAAGAGATGTCTGTTGATTTTGAAATGCATCATCCTCTGGACCAGCTCAAACAGTTTGATGAAGCAGTCCAAGAAGTCTCTCAAGAACATCTTGTAGTGTCTATTACTTGACAAATCAAAACTGAAGGGGGATACTCTCAATTCATCAATAATGAGCCCTCTATGTTACTTGGGCCTCATGTCTCTTGTCCTAATGTTCATGCCAACCTTGACCAATCATCTTGGGATGGTGAAGCATTCAAGATGCTGATCTCCCCACTCCTTTCCCTAGGCTCTTGTGAGCTACCCTTTTATTAGTGGGCTTGCTAGCTATGATACCTTGCAAGCCAACATGCATGCAGAAGCTGTACAAACACAGCTTGCCCCTCAATCTTCTCAAGCAATGAATATTGATGGATCTATTCCTAGAAATGTTGCTGGAGGCAGCAATATAATAGCTATTGTTTTAGATACAGATATAGTTGATTTCCAAGCATCTCTGAAGAATGCTTGTCTATGTGTTCAAGATATTGAGAATTTCTTGAACAGATTTCCTTTGGAAAATATCTCTAATTCTGATACCTCAATATTGGAAGAAGAGCTGGGATAATTCTTTTTGACTCTCAGTCAAACCAGATGGGGAAAGACCCTTGTTGGAGAAATTAGGTCTATAGAAAAAGAGGGATTCAACTTGTTTGATCTAATTGCTCAAACTTTTCTCTCTCATGAAACAGATATCATGTTTATTAATAGACATAATAAATTCCTCACTCAACAAGGCAAAATTAAGTTGCCTAATATTAAGAACAAAAGCAAGCAATAAGAGGTGATTCCATCTTCACAATTGCCAGACATCTGAGATGCCCCCATGTCTGGTCTATCAAGTGATGTCATTTATATCTCTACTGGGGGAGTTTCAGATTCTATGCATGCTTCTCCAAACCCTAAACCCAAGGTCACCAAGCCTAAGGGCTCACACTCTTTGCCCAAACCTTCTGTGCAGTTTGCACATTATTTGCCTGCTCCAGTGTGTGTTCCTAAAGAAACTACACCCTCTTCTCCCCCAAAAAAGTTGTTTGCAGATGCTGTATGCTCTAAGATGCTGTCTCCCTCTACTAACAATTCTACTAAAGATACCATTAGTCTGGTCAAACTGACCAAGACTTTTGATGATAAATTGCCTGCTGACAAAATTCTAGAAATACACAAGATTGCTATCAGCCAATAAATATCTCAAGGATATAATGGCCAAAAGAAGAAATCAGGAGTTCAAACTATGATGTATGGACCTACCAGGCATCAAGTTTGGATCCCATTTGATGAAAATATCACAGCCAAAAATAGCTGTAACCACAATAAAATCTGCAAAACTGTCAACTATAGGCTTGTTCAAGATCAATCCAAGCTCAGGATTGAGTCTGTAATGAATAACTCTAGTGGCCCATCTAAAGAGTTGGAGCTCACTACTAATTTTGTGGCATCTCCTAAGGATATTGAAATTATTCATATCTGGGCTTCTAAAGTTCTAGAAAGAGAAGTTTTGGAACCCAGGCCTCCCATGTCTAAATCTTTCCTAAAAATTGTTGTTATTAGTTACTTTGTTCCCCCTCATGATGAGAATGATGATAGTTAGCTCAAAGTAGATAATGTCCAATATTACATGGGCTGTAGTTCTCTGTTCCAGGGGATTATGATTGCTTCTACTCCTTACATCATAAGGGCATCTCCAAATTCAGACATGGCTATTATTTGGTTTGATATCTGAGATTTCCAAAAGAGAATGTGGGCAAAGCAGCTCATTAATTGGAAGTTCAACTTTGAAAATGAAGTTGCAACTATCTGTTCCTGTAACATGCATCTGGGAGTGCCTCAATGCCAAAATTATTGGTGTTGGGGTTATATCACCAATAAATACTGATCTTAAGAATGGCAGTGTGTGAAATGCAATAGTCCCCATAAGACCATTAACTATTGTGAAATGTCTTAGTGCTGCAAAGTGAATGCCAAGATGGACCCTCCTCATGAGGCTACTGCTATTGGGGAACTGTGTTCTCATGAATTTAAATGCATCAACTACAAGGAAGAGCATGCAGCTGATGATCAGAAATGTCTGTTCTGATAAAACAGGTTTGACAAAACCTGGCATGATAACAAAGCTAAGGAAGCCTGTGAAAAGGCTGCTAAAGTGCACACCTCAAGGGTGGAAACAATCAAACAAGGTCTTAAACCCAAAGGTCTGAAGGGGCCCAAACCCACTCAATGAAAGATGTTCTTTTAGATTATTTAAATATTCTTTCTTTCAATGTCAATTGCATTTATTGGACTATGGACACATTTCTTAATGTATATGCTGACACCATAGACATTATTTTTTTCCAGGAACCTACTTGGAATATTGTCAGACAGACTGTGTCTACTGACAATGTTTCTGGCAAAAATGTTATTGGCACTCCTACAAATCCTAATTGGAGATACATAGTGCCCACCTCCCCTTCTCCTTCCTTCCAACCTCATGTCATGGCTTATGTCCATCAACATCTTGCCTACTTCCAGCTGTCTATTAATATGTTGTTCACAAAGCTTGATCAAGATATCAAGATCCTTTCCCTCACATATTAGCAACATGTCCATTATCTTATGAACATATACTCAGATGACAAGCATATTGCTATCCATCATCTTATTTGCCAAAGTCACATTCTCCCCCATCTCTTATATGTTGGAGGGGACTTCAATGTTAAATCAACCTTATAAGACAGTCATTTCTCATTGTCATCTAAGTTTGCAGAACAGTTGCTCAATCTCACTCTAGATCTTGGTCTAGACCAGTCACTTCCCTTTGTGGACATTCCAATCCACTACCCACCTGATTAATCCAAATATACTTCTGTGATTGATCTTACTTTCTTAGCTAATGATATTGATGTCAATGGACATCATATACTATCAGATCAGAGACTCACCTCCAATCATGCTCTCTTATTGGTCACTGTCCCAATTACCCCTTTGCAAATTCCTATCCAAAAGCTAGGCATCAAATGTGGTTCTGATGATGAAGAAGCTTTCATTAAAGAGTTGGCTAAAGGGCTTTTGGCACTTCAGTCAGCTGATCTTTTGACTGAGATGCTTGTTAAAAATATCTCAGTGCAGATCACTGACTTTGTCAAGAACATGCCTTGGCAAGTAACATTACATTGCACTCTAAGCCATGGTGGAATAAGGAGTGTAGTGATGCTCTTGGGCTGTATAGATAAGAGAAGAGTAAAGAAAACTGGCTACATTTTGAAGAGTGGTCTGTATTACAAAGAGGAAGTTCTTTGATGCCAAAATCAAGGAAATCACTGAAGAAACCCAGAGGCCTTGGGACCTTATGTCTTGAACTAAGGATTGTAAGCTGTCTTCTGTTAAAGCTATCAAATATCTAGGCAAGCTGTGTGATTCTGTTGAGTCATTGTGGACAGTGTTTAATGGGATGTACAATTTTGCTAGATAAAGGAACATTAACCTCTCTGCTCTAGACTGGCTAGATGATATTCCAACCAGAGAATGGGTGCTGTTCTCCCTTCTTGAAATCCACAAGGTACTCAAAAACTGTGCAAAGAATTCTGCCCCAGGCATTGATCATCTTTCCTGGTCCCATCTCAAAAACCTCTTTCAATATGAGGGTGTCCCTTTGTTTCTTCTCTGCCTTGCTAACACATGCATCAATACTGGGTGCTGGCCCAATCATTTCAAGGAATCAGTGTCCATAATCATACCCAAGCCCAATAAGCCATCTTATTCTACTCCAAAATCCTTTCATCCCATCATTCTCCTCAACATAATGAGAAAGCTCTTTGAGAAAATGCTCACTTGCTGCATGTAGTTTGAAGCTGTCAAGTTTAATGCCATCCATCCCTGTTAAGTAGGTAGAGTCATTCAGAGAAGTGCTGAAGACACTAGCATTTATCTCACTTATATAATTCATGTTAGATGGGCTAAAAAGCTATATACTAGTGTTCTTGCTTTCAATATTGCTCAATTTTTTCCTTCCTTGAATCATGATATGTTACTTCATATTCTTTGCAAACAAGGTTTCACTACTCAGGTTACCAAATTTTTTGCAAATTACTTAGTAGGACATTTTATAATATATCTCTATAGTTCTCTTTGCTCTCTCTTTTTTAGCACCAATACAGGTGTCAGAGAAGGCTCAGCTCTTTCTCCAATTCTGTCTGGTCTTTACTTGGCTCCTATTTACTTTCTGGCTTCTCTTGATATAGCTAGATTAGTTTCTTATCTTTCTTTTGTTGATAATGGGACAATCATTAGATAGGGGGGAAATTGGACTCAGTGTCAAGTCTGAAAGAACTCAGTGCTCATACTCAATGGCTGGACTCAGTTCTTCACCATGCATGCTCCCTTTCCAACACTGTCATTGTTGTCACAGACAGCAGTTTATCTAACAATTATAACTGGCAAGCAAATGCTGGCAATCAAATATGGTGCAACAGCACCCTCCTACACTCTCTCACTCTCACTAATAGATGCTGCACAGCCCCAGAAGCAGAACTTGCCACCCAATGCTTCACCATTTGCAAAGTCATGTCTATTCCTGGTATCAATTATATCATTTTTGTTACTGATTACCTTTTCTCCTTACATGCCTTACTTGATCCTGCACCACATGGTGGCCAAAATCACTCACTCACAGCAGCCAAAGCCCTACACCCTTGGCTAGAATGTTCCAGATCCCAGTCCATTGGGTTTTGGTATCTCCCATCCAAAAGTGTACAATGCAATTACAATGCTGCTGACAACAATCCTGGGCTATTATGCTGCATGTTATGCAGAGTCCATCTAATGGCCAAATCAAATCATAGACATGCTGGGTTGCACCCTAGCATCTCCATATCTTACTTATGCAAAAGGGCCACTGACTCTTGCCTTCACAAATAGTGAAATCTATTTCTCAACAATGCCCAATATCATAAGCATTCTTTTCTTATGTTTCATCATAAACATCCTCTACATAATGTCATTCTGCTGCAGTATCATAATGGCAGTTCATAGCTAAACAAACTTCAAACATCATATAGTCTAGATACTAATAACATCACTTCCACTACCAACTTCAATGTCATTACATGTGCTATTTGTGCTATACTCAACCACACTCCTATTAGGTCTTACAGAGCCCAGTTGTTCCCTCACAACTCCACTACCTGCCACTGTGGCTTCTGGATGGAGTCTTGCGAGCACATCATCATTAACTACCCTCTCTATCACAGAGAAGTTGAGCATATTTCTACACTAAATCAATTTATTTGCTTTCTTGCATACAACCTACAGGCATTTGTATTTAATTCTGACACTCACTCATTCCCTCCTCCTTTCACTCCTATATGACACACTGGGTTACACTTAAGCATCTCTGTGTCCCCTCCACGAATCTACTTTTTTTTTTTTTTTTTTTTTTTAAGCAAGAGCAGTTCACTTCCCAGGAGAGCCTGGGAACTATGATAAATACATGTCATCAAGCCATACTACATAATTGACTGGCCATAGCTAACCAGAGCAACTGCCCATACAGCTCAAGTCTAGATTTCCCAATCCTCCAGTCACTGACTGAATGAGAGGTACTTGGTCTAATAAACATGGTCCAAGGGGGTTGACCTGATGGTGTCTTGGAAATGAGCATGCACTAGGCATGCAGTGATAATCAGTCACCAGCTGCATTAGTAGCCAGTAATAAGAGGACATAGAGCTCCCTCAAAAGAAGCTAGAGCTATTGAAGACAACTGCTATGGGGTTTTCATGATGACCAGTGAAGGAGTAGAGGAGCAAAGCTACAACTCTGTGGAAAAGAGAGAAGAAGGTAGAGGAGCAAACTCAACTTAATGCTGAAAGAGACGTCAGCAAAATACTGACACTGGAAAAGATAGACTGGCAGAGGACAGCCCAGGAAGAGGAGGAGTAAGTCAAGCACAGAGTAGTGCTCAACTGAAATAGCAGCAGCTTATTCAGCTGAACCACAGATTTGGGAGTCATGAAGGTGACTAGGAGATGGGCATGGCCCAAGCATCACACAGGTGTACTCAAGCCAGTGGAGAGGCCCTAGCCAACCACCAAAGCAGAAGGAGGCCTGAGAGGGGGGGCAAATGGAGGCTGACAGGCACTCCAGCTCAACACTGAAAGATGGTAGAGGAGTAGTCTCAACTCAATACTGAAATAAGCATCAGAGTATACAAAGCACACCCTGGCAGAGAAGAAGGATAAAAGAGTGAATGCCAGGATCTAAGAACAAGCTGGCATCCAACTCCATGAGAGCACAAACCTGGGAAACCCAGAGAGAGCATAGGATAAGGTACAGGAGCAGAGCTCAACTGAACACCAAGAGAGCCAGTGGATGTTACAAGTGTCCCAGCAGCAGGTAGCAGTAAGAACTGAATGTTGTGAACCCTAAAGCAACAGAGAATGCAGACTGCAAATGATCCAGAGGGTGGCAAGTCTGTGAAGGAGGATGCACCCCAGAGTGAAGGTGGTGGTATATGGAAAAGAAGGGTTGCCACAAATCCACTTCTTGCTGAGTCTAGTTGATTGTTGTGTAGTACTGATAAGTAATTTCACTTGACCTTAGACAATTTCTACTTTATCTCTTTTTCTTTGTTTCTTAGTTTTGTCAGCTTGTTGTCTCTCAGTTTCATTCTCTCTCTCTGATAGTACTGCTTTTTCCTAGTGGCTCTGGTAGTTTTAGTATATATGCTCTGTTTATATAAGTATTTAGTTAGTGTTTTGGTCTGGACTTTCCTAGCTTGTAATTAGTTAGGCATGGACTGTGATCAAGCACTACATAATAAATTGTTAATTTTTTTTAATTTAAAAAAAGCAGCTAAGTCACTAGAAAGCTCACAAGAAGTGAGCACAGATATGATGTCATCAGTTTTGATGCCCATTTAGGGGGTCTCTTACAGGTAACACTTACACTTATATGTGATATAGAATCAACTTGAGCTAGAAGCTGATTATTTTTAACTGTACCAGGCTGACTGGGATAGGATTTAGTCTTCTTGAGCCAGTGTGGTGTTCTCCAGTCACACTGCTATGGTCTAGGTGCTACTCTTTCCTGTTATTCAGCAGCCAGTTCATTATGCCCCTATAGGCCTGGTTACCATAGTTATAACTGTCTGGGCTCTATATCTCACAGGTGCCACTACCAGATTGATCTCAAGGTCATATTAGTGTTGTCTTGATCTGGAGATTGAGTTATGCCTACTAACAACCCAAACTATGGAGTTCAACTAGATGTACTAGATCTGAATAAGTGGAGGATGTCCTGTCCTGATAGAACCCCTAAGAGGCAGATCTATCAGTTTCCCCATAATTCCTTGCTTATTATGTCCTATTTCCAGTATGGCTGGAGATATGTCCCTGATTAAGCTTCTTTACCAAGAAAACACCACACCTTCAGCCAATATATCAGACTTGGATGGAGCACACACATATACCACACCATTACAGTGTGACTGTTAATGCATAATACAAGGCACAGCTGATAAATCAGATTACCCTTCAAGAGCCCTCTCTGAAAGATACTAGAAGCCAGCTTAAACTCTGGAGGATGCTAGCAACTGCATCAAACCAGAACTATCCAAGCTCTATCCAGACTATGCCTCTTTATTTTAGTGTCACCCAGATTATTGCTAAGCCATTATACTTCACTCACTAGTATCCCAACTGGCAGGAATTAAGTCTAGATCCAGCTGGGATTGAACCCATGTCCATTACAGCCAGAGTTCCACTAATGCCCCCCTCCTCAATAAGTGACAAGGGCCTGGTCAATATTTCAGTTTCAGTGGCAACAGCCAAGCATATGTCTATCCTTGCACTCAGCCTCTACTGTCTTCTGAGAAATCTTCTGAAACACCTCCTGTATGTTTGAGGAAGCCAACTTTTCAGCCAGCCATTCTCAGTTGAAGCAGTAGTACCAGAATGGGCACTGTCAGTTGCTAGTGCTATGCTCTCCAGAGCAGTTCACACAATGTGCAGCATGTGAGCATAGGGCTCTCATGGGTGTCAGTTTCTTAGATGGCTTGGCAAAGGAGTTACCTCTGCAGCAGGAAGCATAATCACAATAACTGGCCTCAGTATAAAGACTGGCATACTGGGGGCATCAGAGAGCCTGAGAATGACAGGCATGAGTAGAGCATCCCTAGCACCAGCAACACTGGCACAAAGGGACACCAGAATGAGAGTGGGCTGCACATATGAAGCATGAGGCCAGGCTGAACTGGAAAGAGGTACCAATCAGGTGCTTAGTAGTAGCACCTGACTGAGAATCAAGAATATTGAACCACACAGTGGTGGTATCAGCATGTCAGAAGTTGTGCATAACCTGAGGGCTATTCACAAGAGTAAAGGAGGCAGCCATGTGGGATTTTCCCATGACTGCTTGTACATTAGCAGCAGTGACCTGCTGGCCATCTATCTTGAAGAAAGAGACATCCACAATCTTAAGATAAGACTACAAATACAGGAGGACAGTCTTAACTCCATCCTCAGCAAGAGAGAGGAGATGCTGGACACCAGCCTTCACCAGGTCTATCTCCCACTAGGAGGCAACACAAGAGGTAAGGAGGGAAATCCCCCTATATGCAAAGTGGCATGAGTTGACCCAAAGATTACTCTTGCAAAGAGAATGGTTAGCAGCTCTGACCAAGCCAGAAACTGTGAGGAAGAGAGAAGCAGGTTGATCTTGATGAGAACCTGGTGATAGGAGAGACTGGGGACAGTTGACTTAATCTTGTGCTTGGGGAGCACTGGAGAAACAGATGCCTAATGCATAGCAATAATGTGATCAGATGGGAGGGTAGAGACAGTCTTGGCCAAATTGACCAAAGACATGACATTGCAAATAGTGTCAGCATAGCTATGCTTGACACTGGAGGGAGGAGGGGGACACTTGGTGGACTGAGCAGGCCTAGGAGGAGGAGCAGACTTAGGGGCCAGGAAGGGATGGGCAGTGGCCTCCAATAGAGGACCACATATAGGGGCAGAGAGGGTAGGGCCAGCTGAATTAGCTGTACTGCAGGTTGGAGAAGGATGCTGTAGTGTAAACCAGGAACCAATGATGTTCTGAAGACTGATCAAACATGTATCAAGCATAAGGTGATAGAAGTTCTTCTATTCTAATGATAGTTAAGGTTTTAAGGTTTTATGGGAATAAATGACATTCACATATGGCAAGAAGTTTCAGAGTTGAGGATATTCTAAATATACTTAGAATACCTAAACTCTAGAGGAATAGAAGTTCTTCAAACATCTTAGAAGCTTCAGTTTCTTAACTAAAGATAGAGCATGTAGAAATATGATCACAGATCATATTCAAAATCATCAGAATAAAGGTTTACATAATTGTTAATATTACTAAGTAATATCAACTTCAGAAATAAACATAACAAAATAATAAAAATAAAACAAAGATAAATAGAAGATAAAGTTCTTTATAACATTATCTCTTTCCTAAGATAGATGTCCACATCTATTTATAACTATTTACTTAGGAAGGATTCTCTCCTACAGTGTTGTAGGTTTCTATGTCATCATATCCATTGATTTCATTAGCTATATAACCATTGTCATTATTTGTCCCAAGACATGTTTGTGAGATTGCTTGTCAAGGATAGATAGTTGACAGTCATAGAGAACTGTGGTCTGTAAGCATCCATAGTTTCTTAGACATCTATTACATCCTCTTGTGGGTTTATAAAGTTTAACAGGAGGTGGAGGTTAGAAGGTCAGATCTGTGGCTGTTGTGTTTCATACTGATGATAAAGGGATACAATATTGTTCAGATCTCATATTGATAGGGATGACACTATTGTTGGAGGGAGTGTAATTGCCAGTTGGTACACTAGACTCAGAGATAAGTATGCTGGTAGATCTGGACTTGGGCTTTGCAGAGGTGTTGGGAGCTGGAGTGGTGGTGGTGTTAGTGGTTGCAGAAAAAGTAGTGGTAGACTTCTGAATATGAGAGGGTGTTGCAAGAGAATCTGGAGATAGCTTTCTTTGACTAAGTCCACAATAAAGGTTTCTGGAACAATATTTTGTGAAATGTCCAGGGGCCCAAGTGTCACAATACCTGTAATAGTACTGGTTATATTTAGATGGGAAATAATCTATTCTACTACATATGTTGCAAGAGGTGAATCTACATTGAGGCCAGCAAGTATATTATCTGGAAGCTCTAGGAGCTTCACTACAAGGCAGTGTAGTTAGTGTATCTGGTTTAGCAGCATAATGCTGAGCCAGGTGAGGAGATTCCTCTTGTCAAAGAGGAGGTGGTGTAGATCAGTTCTCTGCAGATTGGGAGGTGCAGATAGTAGATGGTTCATATCTGTCTGAAACTTTAGGCCTTGATGTCTGAGGTCCATAATATCTTTTTTTTTTTTTTT
>KQ962097.1:185761-217840 GCA_001563735.1 Leucoagaricus sp. SymC.cos
GGGGAAAGCCTGGGCCAATTCGACCAAGGCTACGTCATCGCATTGAGGGGGCCTAGAAGTCTGGACTCGAGGTCTAGGCTTGGCTTTAAGTGTGTCAGTGAATGAAGCGCGAGGCTTTTCTGCAGGCACGGGTCTGGGCTTAGCCGGAAGTGGATGAGCAATTTTTGCCACAGAGACAGGCAATGTGTTCTTGGGCAGAGGGTTAGAAATGGGAGTGGGTGCTGGGGGAGGAGCAGGTTTGCTGCGGGCCAGCACTCGTTTGATGATTTGAGTGGCAGTCATTTCACCGACGCTGTTGACAATGAGTTCACAGTCAGAAAAAGTCTGTGGTGGATATGGGAACGCATCTACTAGCAATGCCAGTAGGCGAGCGAACTGGAATCAATATTGAGGGTCATTGACCCTAGTGAAATGCTCGGGTGCATTCTTGTCAGAGAATGCTTTCCACAAGCGGCTGAGTGAAGTGATATGAGTCTTGAGCATTCTTTCCAATAGATGATCCAGTTGGATGTTGCCAAACTCATAAGGTGTCGATGAAGAGGACCTAAAAGACCCTCAAGAGGCAGGACTAAGTTTGAAGTCGCTGAACTGAAACTTGAGCGAAGGAGTCGCTGGTGTGTCTGTAGCAATAGGCGCAGCAGCAGGTGGATCAGGGAGGGGGACAGGTGAACCGAGTCCTCCAGGAGTGATGGGCTTGGGAGGGGAAATCGCTTTTCTCTTCTTGTGTTTCTTGTTGGTAGGTGTCTTCATGACTGCCACCGCGATTTGAGCATTAAAAGCCTTGGGATCAAAGCTTTCATCGTTGGTAGACATAGCGTGGTCCTCAGTGTTGAGACTAGCGAATAGATTTGAACCAGATGGTGTAGACATCGTTGACAATGTAGACTAATCTCCTAAAACCCCAATGTCCCAAAAGGGAAGGTGGTGGTAAGAGATCAAGGAAGGATGATTTGGTGAGGTCCATAATATCTGTCAGGGTCAGCTCAGTATAAGAGCTTTGAGATATCTCCAATATAGGGACCATATAGAAGAATGTGTTCTAATGTGTCCAGATAGTGGGTAAGGTCTCTCTAGAGAGCCTTGTACATTGCTCATGCAGTATCAAGTGAGTTAATTCAAGCCCCAATCTCATACATAAGTGAAGTGAATTGAGGATGCTTGCTATAAGTGGCTATTAAGTCAGTGGCTACTTGTTCATAAAAAAAAGCATATTATATGACAGTATCTTTATCTTTGGATAGATAAGCTTCACCTTGTTGATGTCCAGGTATAGCTGTCAAGGAAGTGGTATTATTGTCAGAGGTCAACAATGGCTTAGGGAATGAGGTTTGAGAGATGAGGTTTTTAGCCTCATCACAAGTTAGTAATTTAGATTTAGAAGAGGGTGACTGCAGAGTAGATATAGTTAGAGGAGTGTAGTATTCCTCTGGTTGTTCCTCAATTGGAGTCATGGAGGATGGAGAATGTTAGCAGATTTCATGAAGTCTTTTATACTTTTATAATATTTTATTTGAATTTTCTAGATTTATTTCAGACTTCTATGAATCTTCAGCTGCTCTATAACCTTTTTAGTGTACTAGGTCTTCATAATGTCCTTGTGATCTTGTTCCTCTATGTTGATGATTTAGGATTGCTCTGATTTTGTATTCTTCTTCTCCTGCAATAAGAATAGATGGTAAAGAAGTTTGATGTTTTCCATAGATGTTGTTCTCAGTTACTGGTGTTAATAATGATGTATGGAAGACATTATGTATCTTCCATTTTGATGGAAGTCAAAGTTCATAGTTTACTGGAGAAGTCTTCTTTATTATAGTGAAGGGTCCTTCTTTTCTTTGATTGAGTTTCTTCAACATGTATGGTACTGGTAGATTTCTATTGTCTAACTATACTTTATCTCTTATTTTAAATGGTGTCCAAGTAGTGTTCTTTCAGTTTGCCATTTTCTGTCTTGACTGTTCATGTGCTTCTTGTGCTGCTTCTCAAATTTGTTCTAAGAATAAGGTCTTTTCATTAATTGAAGATATTCTTGTTTCTTCTTCAGAGATGAACACTTTAGGATTGTATCCATAAAGTAGTTCATATGGTGTATGTTGTCTTCCTGAATGTGGTTTGGTATTGTGTACAAATTTGATCATTGGAAGTGCTCATTTTTATGTGGTAGGATGTTTAGATGTATAAACTGCAAGATAGAATTTGATTTCTTGGTTATATCTTTTGGTTATACCATCTGTTTGTAGATGATATACTGTCAATAATGTTGGTGTAATGTTTAATTTATTGTATAATTCTTGCATAGATTTCACTGCAAATCTTGGGTCTCAATCTGATATAATTTCGTCTAGTGTTCCATATTTTGAAATACTTTTTCTATCAAGATTTCTGTAATATCATCAGCTGTTGCTGTCTTCTTTGTAGATGTTAATATTATCCTTTTCATAAGTCCATGATCCACAATAGAAAATATACAATCAAATCCTTTGTCAGGTGGTAAATCAGTGATCAAACCTATTGAGATTTGAGCATATAGTTGAGTTGTAGAAGGTTCTTTGATTGATTGTATTAGAACTTTAATTGGATGTTGATTAATTTTGTATTGTTAGCATGTGGGACAGCCTTTGATATAGTTATGAACATATATATTCATACCATACTAATAGACTTCTTTATTTAATTTCTGAAGTGTTTCTATAATTCCTAGATGTCCTGATGTCTTGTGATCATGAACTTGTTCAAGTAACATGTATTTGATATTTTTATCATTTGGAATAAAGATCTGTTTGGTAATGAGAATATGCACCCAACTCAACAAACTTCAACTTTCTATGTGTCTAAAAAGGGAGCATAGCTGATTAAGCAGCTAATCAATGATTGACTGCCTTTTTATGCCCAAAAATGATTCCACAAGGCCTTATGGTTATATTATGTAATAATATGTTATAATGAAAGAAAAATGGCAATAATTTTAATTTTGTTGTAAAACAAAGCCTCTGGTGGGAAAAGAAAGGAGACAGTAAAATACTAACAACATGTTTCTATTTTACTATCATTTTATTTTGCATTGAAAGCTCAAGTTGATTTTTCACAATTTGTTATAACAGGTTGTAATGACATTATAATGTAGTTGTAATGCTCATGCTGTTACAACCATTTTCGGATTTTCTGACAATTTCTATTAATTATTATGCCCCTGTTGACTTTCTTGTTGAGCACAAGTCACCAGCAGGTGACAAGGGAAAGTTCAGGGCATTAACAAGCATAAATGCTCTATTATTTATCATCTAGATAATTATACTCACATGATTGTCAAAGATGCAGAAGACTTTCTGTGTTATAATGAGTGCTTTCTGGCAGTCTAGATTGAGCATCTTGGTATATCAATCTTTGTCTTATCATACATGAAGAAATATCTCTCCAAGTTGCTCTTATATCCTTTGAGAACCATGCAGTAGCAATAGAATATATTCTTACATTAGAATACAGTGATAAATGTGTGTATTATCATAGTGAGATGGCATCTTCTCTTTTTGGACATGTGAGAAGTTGAAGTTCATCAAGTTAGGCACATATTCTCATTACCAAACAGACCCTAACATATCTTCCATAGTATGTATAGATACTATCTTCATTAGTGAATTGGTCTGAAGGAATAATGTGCTTCTTTTGATCAGATTTTCTCTTGAACTTCTTCAGTAATGAAGTTAATAAATTTCTCTGAAGGTAATGCAATCAAATTCTTGTTATCTTTTTCTTCTAGAATGAGGTCTGGTTTTCTACTTAAGGCATCTGCCATTATGTTCTTTCTTTCTGGAAGATGTTTTATCACATATTTGTAACATTTCATGTCTATCATCTAATATGCTTGTCTTCTATTTAAAGTTTCTGGTTCTCAAAATCTTGTTAGGTTCTCATGATCTGACCATATGATTACTGAATGTGGTGATCCTTCTAGATAATATCACCATTCTTTCAATGCTCTAATAATAGCTAGGAATTCTTGATTAGAACAATGATAATTTTGTTTGGCTGGATTTAGTGCTCTGGAGTAGTATTGTTATTGCTACCTGGCCTATCTGGAAGACTCAGTGGGCCTTACCACACACTCTAGTGACAAGGGTCTAGCCTAGAGCAGGATATAATATGCAAAGGTTATGTGCACCATAGACACTTATACATGAGCAAACACAAGCAGAGTTCAAGAGAGTGACTAATGAGAGCTCAACTAGAATATTTATACAAGAGGATTATGCATGATATAAACTAGTATATAACTTGGAGTTATACCTACTGCAGTACTACCAACTATAGATGATGACTTGGTCTAGGGTGTGGGTAAGTACTCTACTAAGGTGCAGAATAGAACTAAGAATTGCAGAGCATGGTCAAGATTAACACTAGGCAAGGTTGAGCACTGCAGAGAATGAAATGTGAAAACATACTACATATTGGGAAGTGATCTGTGCTAAATATGGAGATGAATCAAAAATAGAATAATGGGTCAAACATTGAGTCATTAGAAGGGAAAATAAATGAGTCCAGATCAAGAGTGATATCACTGTCCAAATATGTATATGAAGTCCCATCAATTATAACATTATCTCTTTTATAAGGATTGATCTCCATATCAATCTCATTAACAGTCAAATCATCCTTCTCTGAAAATATTGTAGTCAGCCACAGAGTTGAAATCAGTATAGGGGTTGATATTGAGGGGGTTGGGAGCATAGTTGAGATACCAATCTCTGGGATCTGGTCAGTGAATATGTGATTTAACTGCTCCATCTTGCATTGGTTCCCTAGTGTGATTATAGAGGTAAGATCAGGTTGTTCAATAGCAGCAAGAAGAAGAGAGAGGTGAACTCAGCAACATCCTGTTTGGAGATTGACTTGGTGAAAGATGTGGTCAGACAGCACTCAATCCTTCCTTGATCTCTTACCACCACCTTCTCTTTTGGGAACATCATTTGTCAAGAGATTAGTCTACATCATATATGATTATGTCGCTAGTTGCTGCCCTTGGAGCTAACATTGAAGACTCCACCATGACTTCTGATAATGAAAATTTTGACCACAAAGCTTTCAATGCTCAAGTTGATGCTGCCATCTTGAAGACACCTACTAACAAGAAACAAAAGAAGAGGAAAGCTACATCTCCTCCAAAACCCATTACTTCAGGCGGACTGGGAACTCCAAGTCCACCTCTCTCTACTCCTGCTGCTATACCAGTTGTTTCTAGTATAGCTATGCCTACACTGCCATCAGTTCCTCACTTCCCAATTGTGCAATCTCCTGCATGAAACATATTCATGCCAGACTCAAATGTTTCAAGAGCTCTTAGGCCTATGTTGGAGCCTGGATCCATCTCTCCTACTAATTTGCTCGCACTTCTTGAAGGCACATGGCAGGCTTTCTGTGCTGAAAATACACCTGGACAGTTTGCCAATTTTTCTAATAGCAACATAGTAGCCACTCGATTTGCTTATATCATAGCCTTACTGGTTGATGCATTCCCTTTCCCACCTTCTGCTTGGAAGGGCTGTAAACTCATTGTTGATGGTGATCTCTCTAAGAGTTTTACACTGGCTGATATTATTTGACATGTGCTGGACAGCTTCCTTCCCTCTTTGCCACCTCTTCCTCCCCCTGCTCAGGACACACCTGTGCCTCCTGCAGCGAAAACCCACAACTGGTTATTAAAAAACCAGTTTCAAACCCTCAACCCAAGGTGACTGCACTGGCTGTGAAAAAGCCTCAGGCTTCTTTCACTGACATCACAAAATCCAGACCCAAGCCCAGACCTCCAGCCTGGGCCCCTGCTCCCATTCAAAATGATGTAGGCTTGGTCAAACTTGCCAAGGCCTTCTCTGCCCTTCCTGCTAATAGCATCACCACCATGCATTGTGCTGCCCACAATGTGCCTGTTGCTGTTAAGTGAAGCACAAGCCTGCCTCCACCACTCTTGGCCCTTCTCACTGACAAATCCTCATCCCTTTCTCCAATCCTGGAGATATCAATTTTTTCAAACTCATTTCACAGTCAAACAACAATCTCAAGGCCAAGAAATCCTCTCTCAGGATTCTAACTGCTCGCATCACATATGGAGGCATTTCACTCTCCACCACCACTGTTCTGTTGGCCAATGAGCTCAAAATCATCACTGACTTTATTTCTTCTGGTGCCAAAGTCACAGTCATAGCATCTCTTCCATGCTCTCATTCTTTTTTGAAGATTGTCAATGTTCCATTCCCAGTCACACCTGACCAAGTCACACCTGTGCTCATCAATTCTGGGCTTGAAATTGACCTTGCCACTAAGCCATGCATCATGCACAACTCACAACACTCAGACACTGCCACCATCTGGTTCGATGTCTGGGACTCTCAATCTGGCACTTCAGCCAAGAAGCTCAAGAATCAATGCATGAGCATCAACAATGCTCACTGCCTTATTCAGCTTGCAAAAGCTCACCCTGGCACCCCTCAATGTCAATGCTGTTGGCATTGGGGACATCCATCAAATGCTTACAAGGCACAGGCCATCAAATGTCCACTCTGCACTGGACCACACTCTGAAGTGCATCACCACAAATATTGTGGTGCCTGCAAAGGCAACACTAAAGCCACACCTCCCATCCCTCCCACTGAGGCAGGTATGCTCTGTCCTCACAACTCTCACTGCATCAACTGCAAGGGCAAACACATGGCTAACAACTGTCATTGCAAGTACTGGTATCATCACCTTGATGCTGACTAGTTTATTCATGCATGCTCTGGGAGTGCCTAGTTTTCTACATGGATGGCTTATGTTTAGAAGGGAAGTACTTATGTAGTATGCATACCTATCATTTGCTACATGATTTTGTTTGACATTAGACATTTTTCTCTTTTTCCTAACTAGTATATCATGTACTTAGTTGGGGGTGGACTGCATATGAGCACCGCTTTATAAATTTTTGATTTTTTTTAAAAAAAAAAAAAAGGTGGTCAGATACTAAGGTTATTAAATACAGTGGTAGAGATTCTGGTGTGAGAGAGGGGAACAAGAGCAATTCAGATGGGGCATCATCAGGTGGATTGACTGTGATGTTGGTCTCATTGGTTGAGGGCTTCAATGAAGATTGCTCTTGGGGAAAGTTGCTCATTGTTAGAGATAGTTTGCTGTTGAGTGGAGATATTGTCAGGATAGTTGGAAGGGTGGGCCAAGACTGGGATGGGGGTATTGGGTTGGGTAAGAATATGCTCATCAGAGTGGCTGGTTTGGGAAGAAGGGTGATTATATTATTGAGTTTCTTCTTCTTGGCTTTTATCACAATTAGCTGGAGTGGACATATGAGGTCATCAAATTCTAGGTGGGCTAGATCACAATCTGGTGGAGGATGATTGGGAGCAAAGAGAGGAATGAAGAACTCATGATTGATTCCTTGGTTGAGGATTTTCTGGACACTGGTGCACAGTATGGCCAGGACTATATCAGCAGCAACTAGAGCAGCAATAGTGTGAACATTCCAATTTGATATGAGCCAATCAATGGCAGTGGAAGCATCTTCTTCTGTAACCTGGTGGAGAGGAGGAGGATTATTGGAAAGAAGTTTCTTGAGGTCATGGATTTCTGTTGTCATTATTGTTATTAGCCAGTTCCCTATTTTTGTTATGTACCAGGGGGTTTGGGTCTTCTCCTTGACTTGTTTGACTGGTGTCATTAGAGTGAGGAATATCCTCTTGATATGTCTCTCTATGTCAAATATCTCATTGTGAAGTTCCTGACTGCTTTGTGGTGTGATCAAGTAGGAGGAACCTTTGACATATCCTGAGATGGTGATGGAGGAATTTACTATTGTCCAAATCCTTATAGCTCTGGAAGGCATCATGGTAGGCAAGCATGGCATGACATTATTGATGAAGTGCAGTAAGAATATTCAACCAGAAGGTGTTGACCAAGGTAGCCATTTGCAGATTATCATTATAATAGGTAAATATAGCAGAGTGGGTTTCTCGAGTATGATCAATGCTTGAAAAGAGCCTGGTCTGTATCTCAGTTGCAGTGAAGGAGGAGGGCAGTGAGCAGTGATAGGGACTTTGAGATCAATGACTGTGAGAAAAGGAGAAGAGCAGAGGTAACCCCTCTGTACACCCACCCCAGGATCTGACCCCCAAGGGAGCCCCATACCCTCATGCTGCACACTGTGTGAACTGTAAAGGGGATCACAGTGCTAGCAATTGATGGTGCCCATATTGGCATCATCATTTCAATCAGGCTTAGTTGTCTGAAAAGACAGCCTTGTCTGAGAGAATGATGTATGACAATGCTATTTCTCAGAAGACAGTGGAGGAGGAGTGCAAGGGTAGGAGGGTGCTCAACCAGCACTGCTGAGACCTTGAACTTTGTCATAGGCCCCCACCTGAAGCTGAGTGGGGCAAGGTGGCATTTGTTGGACACTGAGTTTGATGGACAGTTAGGTAGTTTCGACCTGTTATGCCTTCTCATAGTCAATCTTAGTTGTACTCTTGTAACAGTATCCTGGGCCACCAACCTGGGCACAGACCACTATCATGCACCATGTTATAAATTTATGATTTTTTAAAAAAAAAAAAAAGAGAAGAGGAGGAGATTGTGGTGTATTGGTTAGAACTGGTGGCATTGGCTGAGTGTCCTGTTGGTGAAGGATCTGGAGACTGGGGAGCAGTAGAGTAGGTCTTAGGATTGGGAGAGGTATCTGTGTTGCTGTCAGCAGTGGTATCAGAGGAGGACTAGTGATCTATTTGTTCAAGATGTTGTTGAACATATTCTTGTTCATCATCAGAACACTATTCAATATCAGGATGGAAGAAGGAGAGCATATTGAGGTGGGTCCAGGGTTGGGGTGATTTATTGGACATAGAGGGGCATAAGGGTGAGGCACATAGAAGGTGTAGAAAGCAATGATGAGAATGGGATATTTGGTGGGATTAAAATAATGTATGAGGAGGGTTTTATGGTTTTTGTGAGCAGTACTTTCACTTGATTGGCTTGAAGTGGGTTCCTGCATTGTCCTGGGGTAATTCATTTGTATTTTTATACTCTCTGAGTAGTTCTCCTGAGTATTCGAGGTTGTCCTTCCATTCCCAAGTATCATTAGATGGAGAATAACCTTTTCACCTAATTAGGTACTTCATACCCTATGGGGTTCTCTTGTGCTTGATAATTTTCTCAACTTCATATTCTTTGAATCTGTCCATGAGGTCAGGTGGTGGATCAAAGAAGTTAGGACTGTATTGTGAGGTTTCCTTATATTGAGTGAGAAGCAAGGCATGGAACCTGTTGTGGATCTTCCAGTTGGTTGGTAAGTTGAGCTTGTAAGTGACTGGTGAGAGTCTTTGATGTATTTGAAAGGGTCCTTCAACTTTTTGGGTATATTTCCATGAAGTGTCTTTGTTAGCAGCAGTAGCAAGGTTTTAATTGTTAAGCCAGACTTTCTGACCAACTTCAAAGGGTTTCTAATTTGGATTATTGTGACATCCAAGTATTACTTGTCTAGCTTTCTCATGGGCTTCTAGGGCAAGCTGGTGAGATTTCTCTAGTTGCTTAAGATATTCATCTACAGCAAGTACTGTGGTTGGTTCTGTGGTAGGGTAGGTTTAGGGATTGTAGCCATGAGCAATTCAAAGGGAGTGTGTTTTCATCCAACATGGCATTGCGAGTTGTGAATAAATTTCACAGTTGGTAACATCTTTTTCCATTTTTGGAGATCTCTGTCACAGTAGATGGTGAGGTATTTTTGGATTTCCTGATTGAAGCATTTGGTGGTTCCATCTGTCTGAGGATGAAAGGCAGTAGAGAGAGCTTGCTCAATACTGATAGCTTTGGTGAGGCCTTTCATGAAGTGAGATGAAAACAGGGGTCATGATTGCTAATAATCTTTTCAGGAATTCTATAGCATAAAAATACTCTTTTATCAAGTAAATCTGTGATTTTCTTAGAGTTGGCTGTTTTAGATGTTGGGATGAGTATTATCCCTTTCATAAGACTGTGGTCCACCATGGATAATATGCTATCACAGCCATCAACAGGGGATAGGTTGGTGATTAAATCCATGGAAATTTGGGTGAATGGAACAGTGGATTTGAGGGCTGTGATAGACATTGGGGGTGGTTTGGTGGGGTGCTGGTTTATTTTGAATTACTGGCATTTACCACATCCATTGATGTAGTTAACAACAAAGGATTTCATTCTGGGCTAATAGACATATGATTGGAGTTTTTGAAGTGTTTCAGCTATTCCTGGATGTCTGGCAGTAGGAATATCATGGCAGCTTTGTACAAGTTGGCATTTGATGATGAGGTTGTTAGGAATGGATAATTTGCTGTTTACATGAGGCAGTCCTTCGAAGCTTGGGGATTTTTGAATGAGGGTAGTGGTGGCATCATTGATAATATTTAGTTCTTCTTTATCAAAGAATTTGTTGGGGAGGGCAGTGACATTGTGGTTGTCTTTATCTCTTGGTTCATGGTCAGGATGAGGAGATAAAGCATTAGCAGGTCCATTCTTTCATCCAGCAATGTGTTTAATTTCAAGGTCAAATCTGGAAAGATATTGGGTCCAGCATACTTGACATCAGCTGAGATCCTGGGGTTTTCTCCATCTTTTCAGATTTTCATGGTCTGACCAGATGATAGTTTTATGAGGGGATCCTTCAATGTAATGTCTCCATTCTTGGAGGATGTGGATAATGGCAAAGAATTCTTGTTCTGAGCAATGATAATTTTGTTCTGCAGTAGTAAATGATTTGGAAAGATAGACAATGGGATGTTTGACACCATTGTCATCTTTTTGCAGCAATATAGCTCCTGAAGCAAGTTGTGATGCATCATATTCTATTTTGAAGGGCTTGGCATAGTCAGACATAAGCAGTATGGGTTCTTTGAAGAATTTCTCTTTTAACTGGATGAATGCCATGTTGCATTCTGGTGTCTATATAAAAGGTTTGTTCTTGCTCATGAGCACATTAAGGGGTCATGCACAGTCAGCATATCAATGAACAAATCATTGGTAGAAGTTACAGAATTCAATAAATGTTCAGATATCTTGGGTGCATTTTGGTGTAGGCCAATCTTTGATCCCTTTAAGTTTGGTGAGGTCCATTGAGACTGAGTCAGGTTTGATGATAACACCAAGGTATTCAAGGGCTTGTTGTTCAAACTCACATTTTTCAGTCTTCAAGTAAAGATTGTTATCTTGAAGTATTTTTAGAACCTTGCAGGTGATCTGTCGAAGTTCTTCTTTGGTCTTGGCATAGATCAATATGTCATCTAAATAGACTATTATGACACCTTGATTAATGAGTGGTCAGAACAATGAATCCATCATTAATTGGAATGTGGTGGGGGAATTACACATTCTAAAGAATATAACAGTGAGTTCAAATAAGCCTCTGTGGGTCTTGAAAGTAGCTTTCCACATGTCTTGAGGGTGAATCCTAATATTGTTATATCCAAGGCATACATCTAGTTTTGTGAAGTATTTTGCACCTTTGAGTTTATCAAGGATTTGGGATATAAGAGGAATAGGATAGGTGTTCTTGATGGTATATTTGTTAAGATAGTGATAATCTTGACAGGGTCATAGTTTTCTGTCTTTCTTTGCTATGAAAAAGAAAGGGGATGCCATAGGGGATTTAGATAGTTTAATGTAACCTTTGTCAAGGTTTTCTTTGAGGAATGCTTCGAGTTCTTGTTCTTCTTTGAGTGATAGTTGGTATGATTTCATCAATATAGGGTGGAAGGAGGGTTTGGTCTCAATTTTATGATCCCAAGAACAAGGTGGGGGATATCTCTCAGATGCTTTCTTGTCAAATACTTTGAGAAAGTCATGGTATTCTCAAGGTACAGCTTTCTTTGGATCATCTTGTTATTTAGCTTTGAACTGTTGATTGAGGATTATGGAGGCAGAGGTTTTAAAGTTGATTTCTTTGAAATCTTGTCCTGTAGATTCAAGGTAGGACAAATTATTAATTTTGATGGGGTGATTGTCTTCATGCATTGAATTAACAAGTTCTTGAAATTGTTTTTGTTTCCAGGGGTGTTGTCTCCATTGTAGGGTACTATTTTCCCAATCAATATCTGGATTGTATTGTTGTAGTCATGGGAGGCCTAGGATCATACAGGGGTGTCCTCAGCTGATGGCTTTGGGTTTGATATACATATTGATTTCATCAACAGTTATGGTGAGAGGACAATAATGTGTAGCCATTCCTTGTTAATTGATAGTACCATCAGCATTTCCAATAGTGATGGGCTTTTTAAGAGGGCAAAGGAGGGGTTTGAGATTATGGGTATGGACAAATGAGGGGTTGACAAAATTTTCTGAAGTACTAGAGTCAAGAAAAGCACAACCTTTCTTTCCCATGTACCACCACCTTCACTCTGGGGTGCCTTTCTTCATGGTCTTGCCACCCTCTGGGTCATTCACAGACTGTGCTCTCTGTTGCTTTAGGGTTCACAACATCCAGTCCTTACCACTACCTGCCACTGGGATGCTTGTGACATCCACTGGCTCTCTCGGGATCAGGTTGAGCTCCACTCCTTCTCCTTACCCCACATGCTCTCTGGGTTGTCCCAGGTCTGTGCCCTTATGGAGTTGGCTGCTGGGTGGTCCATAGATCCTGGCAGTCACTCTATTATCTCTCCTTTCTGCTGGGGCATGCTCTGCATACTCTGGTGCCTATTTCAGTGTTCAGTCAAGATTACTCTGGCACCTTATTTCCTGTATTGAGTGAGCAGTTTCTGTTTAGACTCCACATCTCTCTATGGCCTCCTTCTGCTTCAGCAGTTGGCTAGGGCTCCTCTACTGGCTTGGGTGCACCTATGTGACACTTAGGCCATGCTTATCTCCCAGTCACCCTCATGACTCTCATTCCACAGTTTTGCTGAATAAGCAGCCACTATTTCTGTCAAGCACTTTATTGTGCTTGACTCATTCTTCCTTTCTCAGGCCATGTCCTCTACTGCAGTCCACCTCTCCCAGTGTCAACATTTCACTGGCGCCTCTTTCAGTATTGAGTTGAGTTCACTCCTCCACCTTTTTCTCTCCACTCCACGGGGTTGTAGCTTTGCTCCCCTGCTCTTTCACTAGTCATTGTGGAAACCCCATAGTAGTTGTCTTTATTGGCACCAGCTTCTTCTGAGGGAGCCCCATGCCCTCACACTGCTGGCTGCTAATGTAGCTGGCACCTGATTATCACCATGCACTTAGTGCATGCTCATTTCCAAGATGCTGTCAGGTTGACCCCCTCAGATTGCATTCATTAAATCAAGTACCTCTCATTCAGTTGGTGACTGGAGAATTGGGAAATCTGGACCTGAGGTGTATGGACAGTTGCTCTGATTAGCTATGGCTGGTCAATTATATAGTATAGCTTGACAACATGTATTTATCATAGTTTCTGGGCTCTTCTGGGAAGTGGACTGCTATTGCACACTGCTTTATAAATTTTTGATCTTAAAAAAAAAAAAAAAAGAGTCAAAAAGGGCAAGGATTTCCATGTTTCCCTTAGAGTTCAAATCCATGTTAAGACAACAAGGAAGATGTATTGATTAGGTGACTTGTGGAGTTGTACATCATTAATAGAATGCCCTGCATTCTTAAGTAGATAAGATCTGGAAGGTGGGGAAAGGGGAGAGCTTGATGTGGACTGAGCAAGTCTCCTTAGGCAAAATCCTTTATGTTTTGGATGTCTTGATAGGAAATTGAGTTGATAGTGTCAATTTCTTCATAAATCTCTTCTACTTCACTTTCTTTGGTGTCATCTACAAGTTCTCATATTCCTAGCATTTTCTTTTTGCTGAGGTGACATTTCCCTTGTTGGTTGCATGAGGCAGTGTTTCTGGGGATATTGTAGGAAAATTTGGGTCATAAGGATGTATTGGATGATGAAGAAAGTTATAGGCTGATCCTGGAGGATAAGGATAGTTGTAGGACTTCTCTGAGGGGGCATTTTGCAGCTCTGTGACCTGGTTTGTGGCAACAGAAGCAACTGCCTGAGTTCCAGTCACATTTCTGTTCATCTGGGAATATTGCATTGAGGTGTTCTTGTACCAGCTGTTCTGTGGCAGCTTTGACTTGTTCTTGGAAAGTTGATTCATCATCTGTAGATTCAGAGTTGATATTTTGGTCAAGAAATGTTTCATTTGCCTCCAAATGGATGTTGTTGATTTTGTCTGTGATAGTATCAATATCCATCACCATAGAGTCTTTCTGTAGTGGTGATGTGTAAGGAGAAAGGCTCAGTCAATAAATTGGCATCTGGAAATTCGATGATTTATGTTTTTGACATTGGCCTGCTTGATGTTCTCTGGAATGTCCAGCATTTCTCACAAGATAGCTTTCTTCTATCTTAGCAACTTGAGCCTGTGCTCAGGCAGTGGTAATCCAAGTATCGAGAGTGTTTGCAGGGTTCTGTGAGATTGTTTTGTATGCAATATTGGGATGGAGCCCATTTTTGAAATGGTAGAGCTTTTCTATATCTCCTATGATTCCTGTCTGTGTGATCAAGAAGTGGAATTCTGAGATGTAGACTTTGATGTCTCAGTTTCCTTGTGAAAATGATAAGAGATGGTCAAGGGCATCAGCTTGAGTGCTAGCCAGTTGGTATGAGATATTCATCTCTGTCCAGAAGGTGGCATAAGTTATGGGCATGAAGCCTGCAGCTGCAGTTGAATTAGTCTCAATATAAGCAGATTTCCATGATGCTGCTGGTCCATCCATGTAGGATAGGATTTATGATATGGCAATAGTATTGTCGATATTGCCAGCAGTGTTATTAGATAGTGTGACATTTGCTGAGATGTATAGTCTGATGGCCTCTTTCCGTTATTTGTAATCCTTTGGGTTACCAAGGAATGTTGGTGGAGTATTGAGTTTAGGTCATTTTGGAGTTGTTGTTACTATGTTGGATACTGGGATTGAGGGTGTTTGAGATTGCAGATTTGGAGGTGGTTGACATGGGGTTCTAGATGTATTCCTGATAGGTGGCAGAAATGCAGTTCTGGGTGTTCTTGACAGAGTTGGAGTGCAACCTATAGGTTGTGGTAGAAGTGTGGGAAGAGAAGATTGTCTAGTGTTGAGCAGTAATCTAGAGGTGGGGTCAAGGATTGATTCTCTGGTTTTGAGGGCTTTGTGTACAGAGAGTTCAAAGGGATTAAGGGGTTTCTTGTGAGACTGGATTCTAAGGTTGTAGAGTCTTTGTCATACTGTTTCAAGGTCAAGTTTTGTGACATTAAAAAGTTCATCTGCAATGAAAGATCATTGTTGGATAAAAAACTTGTATAAGGTTGATTCGAGGTTGTTGAGAGGGTTATTGATTGATTTGTTGTCATAGAAGGAGATAGTATTGTTAAGCTGTGTGATATCTTGTTGTGTCTTTGCTTTAGCTTGTTCAAGTCTTTCTTCTTCTTCAGGGATGAGTCATATGAGTTGTGTTTGGGATAGGACTTATTTAGTTGGTTCTAAAGTTTGTCTTCCTTTCTCTTTACTAGAGGAAGCAATTGTGGATGGGTTGGAGGAAGGTAGTGTGCTTGGGAGTTTAGGCAAGGCTTCTGGGAAAGGTAAAGTGATGTGAGTGGTCAAGGTGGTAGTTGTTTCTCCTGATGATAAACTGGGTGGTGGAGAGTTCTTTTTACATTCTCTGGCTTCTTTTCTTTGTTCAGAAGTAGAGGGATATAGAGCTCCTGAGGAGGTGGAGTGTGTAAGTGATAGGGATGAGGGTTGAGGTAGTATTGTGATGCAAGACATGCAGTATTGTAGTGTTTGATAAGATTGTTATTAGAGATGGAGGTTGAAGTAGTTGTCCAAGAAGACAAGGAGGAGTCAGAATGGGTATAGAAGGCAATAATGAAAGAATAGAGGGGTGCAGAGTAGTGGATTCAGATTGGATAAGTCAGTGACCTCAGTTTGACTTCTTTTACAGTGACATGCAGAGTTTGTAGGATGACAGGGACTTAGCAGAGGTGTGTCAAATTATAAACTCTTGTTAATGTCCTGAACTAGATGGTCATTGTTAAAGATTGGACAGACCCTCTTGTATGGGTGACAAGGATAGTGTGGAGAATCTAGTGACTGTGGTGTAGAGTCCACTTGTGATTGGGAGCCTAGCAATAGAGTATAGTGCCAATTAGTACAGAGAGTCTAGCAATAAGAGTATAGAGCCTATAGTATAGGGTTGCCTAGCAATAAAGCATAGAGCCCTATGGAATTCAAGAGTATGATGCACACAGAGGTTTGCAAAGGAAGTTATATGCTTATGTTATTACTACCCAGCCTATCTGGAAGACTCAGCAGGCCTTACCACACACTCTAGTGACAAAGGTCTAGCCTAGAGCAGAGTATAACATGCAAAGGTTACATGCACTGTAGACACTTATATATAAGCAAACACAAGTAGAGTTCAAGAGAGCAACTGATGAGAGCTCAACTAGAATATTCATATAAAAGGATTATGCATGATATAAACTAGTATATAACTTAGAGTTATATCTACTAATACATCAGCCTTATATACAAGTTCTATACTACTGTCTATAGATGATGACTGGGTCTAACATGCAGGTAAGAACTCTACTGGAATGCAGAATAGAACTACAGAATATAGAACATGGTCAAGGTTACTACTGGGTGAGGTCAAGCACTGCAGAAGATGAAATGTGAAAACATACTACATATCAGGAAGTGATCTATGTTAAATATGAAGACAGATCAGAAATAGAATGATGAGTCAAACATAGAGTCATTAGAAGGGAAAATAAATAAGTCTAGATTAAAAATGATGTCATTGTGCAAATATGGGAATGAAGTCCCATTGATCATAACATTCTTTGATCCATCTGCATTATAGGTTTTGATGGCTTTCTGGAATTTAAAGTTTAGTAGGTTGAATTTTTGAACTAATTGTGGGTCAATAAATTCTTCTGATACTTCTAAATCTAATAGTGCTTCTATATCATGTTGGTTACCTCATTTTTTATGGATTTCAATTGATACTAAGATGGCTTTTCTTTGTTGATAAAGATCAATTTGGTCTATCTAATCTTCATTAGTACTCAAAATCTTTTGTCATCTTCTTCATCTTCTTCTTCTATTTGGTATACTATTGCATTAGAATTTACCTTTCTCTTTCCTTTTCCTTTCATGAATATTTTACATTGTCCTGTTTGTCTTTGCAGTCTTCTGGTAGGATATGAGGATATTTTATATTAGTCTTGATTTCTTTGAGTCTGTGATGTATGCTTTTCTTACTGGGCAATCTCTATACCAATGACCTTTCTTTCTGCAGAAGAAACATTCTCTATTTCTAAGAGCTGCTCTTTGCTCTTCTGATAAGACATTGTTGATAATGTGGTTGAGCATTTGTTGTGCTTTGTTGTGATGCTCGATATAGTTGACTTTATCTGAACTATAGTTGTTTTCTCCACCATAATCAGATTCACTCTCTGACTCATCATAATCACTATTCTCTTGTTTCCATATTGATAATTCAGCAATTGTCTGATAGATGCAGTCAATGTCCATATCCCATTCACTCTTATAGTTTTATGTAATGGGTTTATTGAGGATGTTGGTATAGCATAGACCTTTATTAGTTCTGTAATTTGTCTTTTTACCCCTTCTGTATCTTGAAATCTTTGTATGTTGTTGAGGTCTTCCATAATTCAGTCTATGAGATAATGATCTTTGTAGTTCAATCCTTCTGTATGTGTTTCTAGCTGCAGTTTTCCATTTATCTATGGTTGTTGGATTGGACCTGGTTGCTTCAATTGTGATGTCTGGGTCAAAACCTTTTCTGAAGTATGCTTGGACAGCTGTATTATCTGTGAGTCCTGCCTTTGATTGTAGTATGGCAAATTCACTAATATATTCTCCAATGTATCTATCACACTGTCTACAACTGCATAGTTGTTGTTTGGCTTCAAATTGTTGTTGTATTGGTGTGAATGACTGCTCAAGGGCTGTTTCAAATGTTGTCTATAGTTATAAGTTTGCATATCTTGTAAGATAGTCTTGTTTCCAGTCTCCTGCTGTGTGTCTGAATAATCCAAGACAATGAGACCTTTTCATCATCTGAAAGGTTTCCAATAGAGTCATAGTATAAATGTAAGGATATGAGCCAGTCTCTAAAGGTTTCTGGGTCTCTATAGAAAAAATCTGGTTTTGGATATTTAAAAGTTTGTGGTTATTGTGCTGGTTGTGCCATTGTTTCTGGTTGTAGTACTGGTGGTGGTGGTATATGTGAGGAGAATGAACTGTGCCTCTTGCTTCTGATGGGTCCTGGGTTTAATAAAGATAATTGAGATTATTTACCCTTTTCTTTGTTTTGAGTTGTTGGTAAGTTTGTTCTTCTTCCTCTTGTTTTGAGTAGATTGGTAACAGTGGATAGGTGACATATACTACTGGTACTTGTAACTGGTTATCTTGGTTGAAAATCAGTGATAGAGAGTAGTTTCTGTTGAAGAGTGATGATAGATAGTGTGACATGCCCAGAATAGGTGTTGGGGGTCTCACTCTTGATATTTCAACTGTTGAGAGCTTTGCTGTGAGATTGTCTGTTAATTCACTCTGTTGTTCAGCAGTGAATAAACTTTCTGGTAATTGTCTATTAGTTGGGATATTGTTACTTTTATAGTCTTCTTCATGTTCTTCTTCTTCTAGTTTAAGAAGGGATTGTTGGTATTCTATCTCAACAAGTTGTTGGTCTTGGTCTGGGAATTCAATTCTTGGTGGACTTTCTTCTGTTTTCCAATACCAATATTTTTCTTTCTTCCAAACTAGTCTGTCCCAACATTTGCTATAGTAGGTTACATCTGCATCATCTGGTACTGGGTAATCTGGAATTGTGGCTGTCTACTAGTTTCTAGTTATATAGATATTGTTGGGTCTAAAATTAATTCTGGAATAACTGGTAGTGTGTTTTGTACTGGAGTATGGATTATGTATGGTTACTTTGTGAAGAAATTTCTACTGCAAATGCAATTTGGGCAGTAGCAATAATATTTATGATTGATAGACATGGTGGCTAATTTGGTTGTACTAGTTTCCCACTGCTAGTCAGTCTCCTTCAAGTAAGAATCAAGGAAGAAGCTAATCTTCTTATAGTGAAGGAATGTGATTTCACTGCTCCATCTCAGTATACTGTATAGGTATTGATTTCCTATCTCTTATTTCAAGATCAGAGAGGTCAATGGTCTTCTTGAAAGATGATGAACAAGGATAGTATGTTGGCTTGGATTTTATCCTCTGAGGGGATGATGGCCAGTGGATTTTTAGATCTTTGAGTGATCAGCTCTACTCTTTTAAAGCTTTTCTAATGATGGAAATGGTACTCTTGGGAAATCCTGCTTCAACAACAACTTCTGGAAGCAAAACCTGGTCTACTCTTTGCTCTCCTACAAGTGAATTCAAAGAATAACATTCTTGTCTCAAGATGTTTTCTTGGACTCAACCTAATTGAATCAAGCAGTAGACTTGCAATCTGTATTCTGTAGGCTACAGCAGGATGCCTTTAATTGGACCAATGTGATAGTCAACTAATACACTAGTTGCTAATGTCTAATAGGAACTTCTGCTCTTATTACTGACATCAAATGAACTTGAACAAATGTGACCATAATAAGAGTGTCCTAATCCCATAGGTTTAACTTGCAAGGACACAACAAGGTAACTCCTTGGTTGCAAGTCAAAGGGAATCATTTCTACTTAAAGTTATGTTGACCCCTGACTTTGTTTGTATAAGAAGCTCTAGAATGTGCTCTACAGCAGAATCCTAGATTTTAGAGAGGCTTTTTGTATTTGTCTCTTACAACAAATAGGCTATATTACTAATCTCCTATCACATGATCAAATTGTAATAGTGACTAATAACAGAGGCTTTTTTTTTTTTTTTTTTTTTTTAATCAACTATATTTAACATGGTGTTCAAGCATAGTCCATGTCCTAGCTAGTTACAAACTAACTAAGAAAGTCCAAACAAAAGAAAATTTAACTATGTACAGGGGGGTCAGAAACACATAGCACTGATGATACCAAAAATCCTATTCATCGCAAATAAAATGCACCAAGGCCCCATGATTGGTGAAACACCAAAAGCTACTCTTTAGTGCATAACCTCAAAAACCAGCTGGCATCAAAACAATGGTGCCAAAACTTGCATTTACAATCATTCACTACATGCTTGCCATGACAGTTTGAACAGATAGGAGTATGCAGACATGGAACATCTACAATAGTGAGAGGGATAGGTGGGTTGGCTTTGGGATTGCCTTTGCAGCAGCCAGTATGCTGTTCTGAGTGAGGCCCAGAACAGCATGGGCAGTGTATAGCTTCTATTTTGCAAGAGTTGGTGAGATGTCCCCATTGCCAGCATTATTGACACTGAGGGATACCAGGTCAAGCCTTAGCAGGCTGGATGATGCATTGACTATTGCTGATAGTAATGAACTTGCTGTTGAGCTTTCAAATATTAGCTCTGGATTGTGAATCCCAGATATTGAACCATACAGTTGCAGTATCTGAGTGTTTGGAATTGCACATGATGTGAGGTTGAGCAGCAAGCCCAATCAATAGCTCCAAAGCTGCATTGATAGCATGTGTGACATTGTCTTTAGTCACAGGGAAGGGAACATCAAGGATCTTGAGGTAAGATCAAGAACAAGGAACATTGGTGTCATATTTTTTGCCATCACCAAAAGTTGTAGAGAAAAATTTGGATGTCAATTTCAAGTTGTCCTCATTAGGAATGGTGGTAGTGGAAATGAGTATTCCATTATGACATAGCTGTGCATAAAGAGTGCAGATTTGTCGTTTTCTTTTCTCAAATTTGCTGTTGAGAGCAGAGATGAAAGGAACAACATTGACTGTAATGATGCTGTTCATTGGAATAATGATTTGTCAGCAGGATGGGCCATGGGTAGTGGAAGACAGTCAACATTTAATGGGAGCATCTGCATTAGCCACTTGATGCATAGCAGTGATGCATTCAGGCATTAAAGAAGGAAAGGCCTGGGCTAATTCTACCAGGGTGATGTCATTGTGTTGTCCAGGCCTAGACTTGGGCCTAGATTTGAGTACATCAGCGAAAGAGAGCCTAGGCTCTTTTTTTTTTTTTTTCAAAAATTTATATAGCAGTGCATGATAGCAGTCTGCTCCCAGGTTATAGATGCCCGGAACTATGATAAATACATGTACCAAGTGATACTACATACTACAAGACCATAGCCAATCCTGCAAATGTCCGTAATCACTTGAGTCTGATTTCCCCACCCTCCAGCCACAAGCCAAATGATGAGTACTTGACCTTATGAACGTGATCAGAAGGTGCTTAGCATGTGTGCTTATGTTGGAAGGCTGCCCTATCCCAACGCTCATCCTCCTGCCTCTTGGAAGTCACATCTAAAGCAGCCATCTGCCCCTGCCAGTCCTGATTAGCCCTATGAGCCAACCAGTCCTGGTTGAAATGGTGCCACCAGTACAGGCACTTTCAGTCGCTTGTGCTGTGATCCCCTCTGCAGTTCACACAGTGAGCAGTGTGAGGGCATGGGGCTCCCTCCATGGTTGCTGGCACAGGAGGGTTAGCCGAGGGATTGCCCCAACAACAACCAGCAAGAAGGCAGTGATTGGCCTCAGAATAAGGACCAGAGCATTGTGGACAATGAGGAGCCTGCAAATGGCAGGAACAAGTGGAGTGCCCCCAGTGCCAGCAATGCTGACACACAGGGACCCCAGCATGAGACTGAGCTACCCACACAGGGCAGGAGGCTGGACTGAACTGGAAGGAGGAATTGATCAGGTGCTTAGCTGAAGTGCCTGACTGGAAATCAACAATGTCAAACCAGACTGTGGCCAAGTCCAAATGTACTGAGTTGTGCATAACCTGAGGGGTGTTAGCGAGAGTGAAGGAAGAGGCCATGTGTGATTTGGCCATGACATCTTTCACGTGATCTGAGTCGATGGGGTCAACAGTACCTGGTTGGAAGTAGGGAACATCAATGATCTTAAGATAAGACCACAACATGGGGAGAGAAGCAGACACTTGGTGACCCAAGTGCTTATGAACAGCAGAGGCAACCAACTGAATCTCCTCAGCAGTCACCACATGGGAGGTGAGGAGAGAGATCCCCCCATAAGCAGAAGCACAAGAGTCAACCCAAAGATTGACCTTAGCGAGAGAGCAGTTAGCAACACCAACCAGGGATAGGAAAGTTGAGGCAGAAACAACCACCTCAGACTTGACTAGGATCTGATGCCAGGAAGGCCCAGCGACAGTCAACTTGATCTTCCTCCGAGAAGGAAGAGAGGGGATGGAGGCCTGATGCATCACAATGATGCGATCAGATGGGAGATCTGGAACTGTCTTGGCCAGATTGACCAAAGCAGTAACATCATGAATAGTGTCAGCATACAACCTTTTAGGGGCTGGGGCTGAAGTAGAGACAGGATGCTTTGGAGACCTAGGTGGCCTGGGAGGGGGAGCCTGAGGGCGGGGAGCCAAGGGACAGACAGTGACCTCAGAGGGAGGTGCATGCATGGAAGGGGGAGGGGGAGAAGGCGCTGGACCAGCTGACTCAGCTGACCCGTAGGTCTGGGGGCCTGGAGGTGGCTGGGGGACAAGCACAGCAAGCATTCTCTGAAGATCAGGGAGAGTGCCTGCTGGAGCAGTATGAGGGGAGAAAGGCAACTCATGCCACCCCTTGGAGACAAAGCCTGTCACAAATGATCTGAGCTTGAGAGCTATCCATGCCTTGTCATCTTCAACAGCCCAGGGCTGATCACCCCAGGAGTTGAGTGCCTTGGCGATATCATTGAGAGCCCCCAGAACATTCCAGGAGTTGTTGGTGGAAGGGATGTCCTTGCCAGGGGGAACACCAAAGCCAGGGCCAGGACAAGACTGAGGGTGGGGAGCAGGAGTAGGAGTGAAAACCAACCCCAGCTCAGCACCAGTGGGAACCTTATATGACACAGGGGTAAGAGTACCCTCTGGGGTGTGGATGGGAGCACAAGGAGCAACCCTCAGTGTATGGGGAGTGAGGCCTGCCTGAGAGGCTTTTCGACAAGCACACTTCCCAGGCTTAGGCATGGAAGGTGTGGGGGATTTGGGCTCAGAATGAGCAGGCATAGAAGGGGAGGACATGCAAGTGTCACTTGCCCTGGCGGTCACAATCTCTTCATCAAAACTAGTGTCTCCAGCCCAAGAGAGACATGAAAAGCCAGCCTGACTACCACTGGGATCGTCAGACATAGCATACTAAATGTATTTCAAAATGCGAATAAATCAATGATGATGGTACATGGGAAAGAAGGGCCTGAGCCTAGGCTCTTTGACTGATGGCTTCTTTATTCTGGGAGCCAGTTTCATAGTAGCCAGTTATGGGGTTTTTGCTATACCCATAACCCTGGGCATAGGGTTAACAGCAGAAGGTGTTGGTTTGGCAGGGGTAGGAGCTGGAGCTGGAGCTGGAGCTGGAGCTATAGTTGGTTGAGACAGGGCTTTGGAGTTTAGGGATGGAATGTGCTTGAAGGCCCATTCAATGATTTGAGCAGTGGTGATGGACTGGCCATTTTTACTACCAATGGATAGATGTATATTGTCAAAAGCATTATACAGGAAAGAGAAGGAGTTGAGTAATAAAGCGATGAGCCTTGTATAATAAAAGTGCCAATTAACCCCCACTCATGAGGCCATGGCATAAAAGGCAGCTGGAGCATTGTCATCTTTGAACAATGACCAGATGTAGCGAAGCAAATCAAAAGTCTGTTGAGCATCCTCATTAGAGACCTGAAGAGGAGGCAGGCTAGCAGATTTTTCTTGAGAGTGTGATATAAGAGTGTTATGCAGCATGTTGAATATGATGTTGGTGAATGTGCCCACAATGTCAGATATAGGAACTCCTTGTGCAGGAGTTGGAGGGAGGAGTTGAGTACCAAAGATGGACCCAGGGGTAGCAGGTTTTGGAGGTGAAGACATCTTTCTCTTCTTGCAACATTTAGCAGTGGGTGTCTTCATGACAGCCTCAGCTTGTTTAGCCACAAACTCATCAGGGTCAAATTCACTGACAGACTCATCCATAGCAGCTTCTTCAACAGATAGATTCACAAAAAGGTTCATAGCAGATATCTCAGACATTGAGTAGAATGTAGACTAATCTCCTAGACCAATGACCTAAAAAGGAAGGTGGTGGTAAGAGATCAAGGAAGGTGCTAATAACAGAGGCTGTCTTAGTTGTAAGTCATAAGATCAAGAGTTTCCCCTTCTCAAGTATATTGTATAATGTACAAGCAGAGTTTCCACAAAGAGTCAGAAACTCTTAGAGCAATAAGAGATATATAGTAGTGTTTATTGGATATAGCTTAGGTTATCTTAAGTTCATGCTAGATGCTTAGAAGAAGGCTCTATACTCGAGTCTCCACCTAACCAAGTAGAAATGATGGAGTTTCTCCTTAGCAGTGTCACTCACCTTATATACTATTCTATAGGCTCTGTCTAAATATGGTAATTACTCTAATTGGTAGCTAGGGTCTAGGGTTATCTATTTATATTACCCCAAAGAGTCTACTGAGGTTTACATACTTGTATTTCAATTATATCAGAGAGAAAACAGATAAGATTCTGTTATATTGGAAGAAGTGAGAATTGGCTTCTTTAATTATGTACACAGCCTCAGTGGCACCAAGGGAGCTTCTATCAAGAAGCTGGGCAAGTGTCAATCAGGAACCAATGACATTCTGAAGACTGATCAAACATGTATTGAATATGAGGCAATAGAAGTTCTTCTATTCTAATAATAGTTAAGATTTTAAGGTTTCATGGAAATAAATGACATTCACATGTGATAAGAAGTTTCAGGGTTGAGGGTATTCTAAATATACTTAGAATGCCTAAACTCCAGAGAAATAGAAGTTCTTCAAACATCTTAGAAGCTTCAGTTTCTTAACTAAAGATAAAGCTTGTAGAAATATAATTGCAGATTATATTCAAAATCATCAGAATAAAGGTTTACATAATTGTTAATATTACTAAGTAATATCAACTTCAGAAACAAATATGACAAAACAATAAAGATAAAAAAAAGACAAATAAAAACTAAAGTTCTTTATAATGATGACAGGATCAGGAGGTCTAGAAGAGAGGGCCCAGCCATGAGAAGTAGAGAGGCCCACTATCTCAGCATCAATCCCCTGAGAAGGGGTTGGGCTGGACATCTTTGAGCCTGCATCCTCAACATCCTCATTCCAAGGACATATTTTAAGTTACAAATATATGTTTTATCAGATATAGCATAGATTTGACAATGTATAACTGACATCCAAAGATGATGGTGGTATGTGGGAAAGAAGGGATGATCAGTTGAGATTTTCCACTCTTCCTGGACTAACACCCAATGATGGCTTCAGCCACTTACTATCTAGTCAAGTTGATTAATTTCCCCACACTATCCTTTTTTCTGCATATGTCACTTTTGTGGCCTCTGTGCAATATTTGGAGCCAGCTCAGCCTAAGTCACTTTAGTGCAGTTTTGCTAGTCCTGCCTGCTTTTGCCTTGTTGCCTACTTTTAGTGAGTTGTTTTCTATTTGTTTGCATTATTTCTACAGAGGATAGCATAGTTATTTTCAAATGCCATGTCTAAGCTTGTTGCCTCCTGAGCTGGTAGCATACCCCATTCTATTGAACTTTTTTCTGGTGTTGCAATATAGTACTGTGTACTTGTTTCAATAGCTCTGGGGCAGACTGTGATCAAGCACTGCTTGATAAATTAATGATTAAAAAACAAAAAAAACAAGAGAGATTTAATGACCAAAAGGTAGTGAATGCCTTTCAAATATTTGTCATAGACTTTTTAGTCATCAGAGGTAGTTGGACATTGAGATAAGGAAGGGTTGTAGTTGATAGCAAGAGAAGTAGAGATTAGATGAGAGTTTTTCATACTAAAGTACACAACAATTTTGTGAATGCATGCTGATTGGTTGAGGTATATGAAATGGTTGGATCAGTCACAAACAACTCAAATGCTGAGCATATATTTGAGCTTGCTAATGTCTGAAATTTTGAAGTTGTTAGCAAGATCTTTCTTAAAAGAAATAATCATACAAGCTTTTGGGCCAGCCACAGCCATGTCATCCACATAGACCAAATGTTACAGTCAAATTGATTATTGAGGAATCAATGAAGTACCCAGACTGGTATCACTCGATTATTTATGAAAGTGCTACCCCACACTTTGCACTGCCTCTACCTATCCCTACACTTATAAGCATACACTCTGGAACTGACCAGACTTACAATGACATCTTGCTAGACACCTATCACAATCCACCATTCAAACATTATAAGCTTAATGGCTTGTACATTTGTACTCTACCTGCTCAACTTCTGAATGCTCTTAGCAGTTGTTATTGCTACTTGGCCTATCTGGAAGACTTGGTGAGCCTTGCCACACACTTAACTGATAAGGGTCTAGCATTAAGTAGGGTGTAATGTACAAAGGTATGAGTATACTGTATATACAAGTTAATACAGGCAGAGTTTAAGAGAGTGACTGATAAGAGCTCAACTAGATTATTCATGCAAGAGGATTATGCACAATATAAACTAGTATATAACTTGGAGTTATACCTACTAATACATTGGCTTATATATAAGTTCTATGCTACCATCTATAGACTATGACTTGGTCTAGAGAGCAGGTTAGAACTATTAAGAGTGCAGAACAGAACCAAGAAACACAAGGTATAGACAAGGTCAGTACTGAACAAGAGTAGGCACCAAGAGCAAAGGAAAATGAGAGCATACTACATATTGGAAATAGATCTGTACCAAATATGGAACCAGATCAGAAATAGAAGTACAGGTCAAACATAGAGTCATTAGAAGAAAAGATAGACATGTTCAGATCAAGAATAATATCATCATCCAAGTATGGGAATGAAGTTTCACTGATCATAACATTATCTCTTTTGTAAGGATTAATCTCTGTATTAATCTCATTAATGATTGAAGCATCCTTCTTCAAAAATGTTGTAGTCAGCCACTAGGATGAAGTCAGTATAAGGGTCAACATCAAGGAGGTCATGAGTGTAGTCAAGATGTCAATCTCAGGAATCTGGTCAGTAAAGATTCAACTCAGTTGTTCTATTTCACATTGATTGCCTAGTGTGATTGTGAGTGCAAGGTCAGGTTACTTGATAGTGGTGAGGAGGAGGGGTAGATGAACTTGGCAATGTCCTGTCTGGAGATCAGTTCAGTGAAAGACATGATCAGATGCTAAAGTCATTAAATACAGCAGTAGAAATTCTGGCATGAGAGAGGAGAACAAGAGTGAGTTGGATGGGGCAATGTTGGATGGGTTGGCTTCAACATTGGTCTCTTTGGTTGAGGGCTTCAATGAAGATGGCTCTTGGAGAGAGAGTTGATTATTATTGGAGATAATTTGCTGTTGAATGGAAATATTATCAGGATAGTCAGAGGGGTAGGCCAGGACTGGGATGGGGGTATTGGGTCTGGTAAGGATATGTTGATCAGAATGACTGGTCAGGGGAGGAGAGTGATCATCTGGTTGAGTTTCTTCTTCTTGGCTTCTATAGCAATTAGCTGGAGTAGGTATGCCAGGTCATCAAATTCTGGCTGGGCTAGATTGTGATCAGGCAGAGAACAATTAAGAGCAAAGAGGGGAATAAAGTACTTGTTGTCAATTCTTTGCTTAAGGATTTTCTGGACACTAGCACACAGTGTGGCCAGGACTATATTGGTGACAACCAGAGTAGCAATAGTATAAATATTCCAATTTGATATGATCTAGTTGACAGCAGTGGAAGCATCTTCATCCAAAATCTAGTGAGGAGGAGGAGGGTCATTGGATAGAAGTTCCTGAAGGGTGTGTAGTTTGGCTTCTGTCAGTGTCATTAGCCAGTTCTCTATCTTGGTTATATATTAAGGGGTGTGAGTTTTCACTTGGAGCTGTTTGACTGGTGTTATTAGGATGAGAAATATTCTCCTGACATATCTCTCTATGTTGAATATCTCATTGCAGAGTTTCTGTCTGCTTCACAGTGTAATCAAGTGAGAGGAACCTTTGACATATTCTGAGATGGTGACAAGGGAATTTGCTATTGTCCAAGTCTTGATAGACTTTGATGGCATCATTGTAGGCAATCGTTGTACTATATTATTGATGAAATACAGTAAGGATATTTTTCCAAAAAGTGTTGACCAAGGTAACTATTTGCAAATTATCATTACAATAGGCAAACATTGCAGAATGGGTTTCTCAAGTATGTTCAATGCTCTGAAAGAGCCTGGCCTGTACCTCAGCTGTAGTGGAGGGATGGGGCAGAAAGAAGTGGTAGAGGCTTTGAGGTCTAGGATCAGAAAGAGTGGAGGTTGTGGTGTATTAGTTGGCACTAGTAGTGTTGGTTGTGTGTCCTGTTGGTATTGTGTTTGGAGACTGGAAAGCTATGGCATAGGTGGAATGGGAAGTGGAATTGGTAATTGAGTTACTGTCAGAGACAGTGTCAGAGGCAAACTGGTAATCTATTCATGTAAGATATTGTTATTTGTGTTCTTGTCTATCATCAGAGCACTATTCAATGTCTGGGTGAAAGAATGAGAGTATGTCAAGGTAGGTCCAGAGTTGGATGGGTTTATTGGACATAGGGGAGCACAAAGATGAGGTATGTGGAAGGTGTAGAAAGCAATAATGTGAATGGGATATTTAGTAGGATTGAAAAAGCAGAACAGGGATAGTTGGGGTTTCATGATTTTTGTGTGCAGTATATTTGCTTAGTTGGCTTGAAATGGGTTTCTGCATTGTCCTGAGGTAATTTATTTGTGGTTTTATACTCTCTGAGTAGTTTTCCTGAGTATTTGAGGTCACCCTGCCATTTCCAAGTGTTGTCAAATGGGAAATAGCCTTTCTACTTAATTAGGTACTTCATACTCTGTGGAGTTCTCTTGTGTTTAATAATCTTCTCAACTTTGTATTTTTCAAAACTGTCCATGAGGTCAGGTAGTAGATTGAAGAAGTTAGGTCCATATTGAGAAGTTTTCTTATAAGAAGTGAGAAGTGAGGCATGGAACCTGTTGTGGATCTTCCAGTTGGTTGGTAAGTTGAGTTCATTGATGACCAGTGAGAGTCTTCAACATATTCAGAAGAGTCCTTCCACTTTTTGGGTATATTTCCATGAAGTGTCTTTATTGGTAGCAATAGCAAGGTTTTGATTGTTAAGCCAAAGTTTTTGTCCAACTTTGAAGGGTTCCTAATTTAGGTTATTGTGGTGTCCAAGCATTACTTGTCTAGCTTTCTTGTGAGCTTCTAGGACAAGCTGGCAGGATTGCTCTAGTTGCTTAAGATGTTTGTCTACAGTAGGTACTGTGGTCAGTTCTATGGTAGGGTAGGTTCTGGGGTTGTAGCTATAGAGCAATTCAAAGGGAGTGTGTTTTCATCCAGTATGGCACTGTGAGTTGTAAACAAATTCCACAGTTGGTAATATCTTTTTCCATTTTTGGAGGTCTCCATCACAGTAAATAGCAAGGTATTTTTGGACTTCCTGATTGAAGCATTTGGTGGTTCCATCTGTTTGAGGGTGAAAGGCAGTAGAGAGAGCTTGCTCAATACCAATAACTTTGGTGAGGCCTTTCATAAAATGAGATGAAAAACAGGGGTCACAATTGCTGATGATATTTTTGGGAATTCCATAGTGTGAAAATACTCTTTTGTCAAGTAAATCTGTGGTTTTCTTAGAGTTGGCTGTTTTAGATGTTAGGATGAGTATTATCCCTTTCATAAGACCATGGTCCACCACAGAAAATATGCTATCACAGCTGTCAACAGGGGGTAGATTAGTAATTAGGTCCATGGATATTTGAGTGAAGGAAGCAGTGGAGCAAGGGGCTGTGACTGGTATAGGGGGTGGCTTGGTGGGGTGACAGTTTATTTTAAATTGCTGGCATTTACCACATCCATTGATGTAGTTAACAACAAAGGATTTCATTCCAGGCCAGTAGACAAATGATTGGAGTTTTCAAAGGGTTTCAGCTATCCCTAGGTGTCTAGCAGTAGGGATATCATGGCAGCATTGTACAAGTTGGTGTTTGATGATGAGATTGTTAGGAATAGATAATTTGCCATTTACACAAGGCAATCCTTTGAATTTAGGGGCTTTTTGAATGAGAGCAGTAGTGGCATCATTGATGATATTTAATTCTTCTTTGTCAAAGAATTTATTGGGGAGTGTGGTGATGTTGTGATTGTCTTTATCTATTGGTTTGTGGTCAGGGTGGCAAGATAAAATATTGGTGGGTCCATTTTTTCATCTAGTGATATGTTTGATTTCTAAGTCAAATCTGAAAAGATATTGGGTCCAGCATGCTTGACATCAGCTGAGATCCTGGGGTTTTCTCTATCTTTTCAGATTTTTGTGATCTGACCAGATAATAGTTTTGTGAGGGGATCCTTCAATGTAATGTCTCCATTCTTTGAGAACATGGATGATAGCAAAGAATTCTTGTTCCAAGCAGTGATAGTTTCATTCTGCAGCAGTGAATGATTTTAAAAGATAGAGAATGGGATGTTTGACATCATTGTTATCTTTTGCAGAAGGATGGCTTCTGAAGCAAATTGTGATGCATCACATTCAATTTCAAAGGGTTTGGCATAGTCAGGCATGAGCAGTATAGGTTCTTTGAGGAATTTTTCCTTTAATTGGAGGAATGCCATATTGTATTCTGGTGTCCAGATAAAAGGTTTATTCTTGCTCATGAGCACATTAAGAGGTCATGCATGGTCAGCATATCAATGAATAAATCATCAGTAGAAGTTACAGAATCTAATAAATTTTCAGACATCTTGGGTGCATTTTGGTGTAGGCCAGTCTTTAATCTCTTTTAGTTTGGTGGAGTCCATTGAGACTGAATCAGGTTTGATGATAACACCAAGGTATTTGAGGGTTTGTCATTTGAACTCGCATTTTTTAGTCTTCAAGTAGAGATTGTTATCTTGAAGTATTTTTAGAACTTTGCAAGTGACCTGTTGGAGTTTTTCTTTGGTCTTGGCATAGATCAATATATCATCTAAATAGACTATTATGACACCTTGATTAATGAGTGGTCAGAACAATAAATCCATCATTGATTGAAATATAGTAGGAGAATTACATATTCCAAAGAACATGACAGTAGGTTTGAATAAACCTTTGTGAGTCTTGAAAGCAGCTTTCCATGTGTCTTGAGGACAAATCCTAATATTGTTATATCTGAGGTGTACATCAAGTTTGGTAAAATATTTTGCATCTTTGAGTTTGTCAAGGATTTGGGATATAAGGGGAATAGGATATGCATTCTTGATGGTGTGTTCATTGAGATAGCAATAATCTTGGCAGGGTCATAGCTTTCCACCTTTTTTTGCTATGAAAAAGAAAGGGGATGCCATGGGGAATTTAGATAGTTTAATGTAGCCTTTGTCAAATTTTTCTTTGAGGAATGCTTCAAGTTCCTGTTCTTCTTTGAGCACCTATAGTGTCCAGATCAAGGGCCTAGTTAGACCCTGGGAATTTACGTAGCCCTTCATCCTGTTAGACCCATTTTTAGTATGTTCCTCCCAGTATGCTTAAAGTTTGATTAAACCACATATAAAGTGCTTGAAAAATAAGAAGAAATTGCCATCAACTGTGGGAACCAGCACTGCCTGTCCGGAACTAACCGGCATGGCTCCTGAGGCCATCAATGTTGTCATCACTGTTCTCCTCCCCTTTTCCATGCCTGTCTGCTGCCCCTCAGCGCTTCACCCATACTCAGGATTGCCCAGCATCACTTGGGAATGCCATCAATGACACTCTCACTCTTTTCCATGCTCTGTCCCACCTCCCCAGGGTCTGTCCCCCTCTGGCAAGTGTTTCCAGAGATACCATCAATGTCGTCCCAACATCATCCCCCACATCTCCTGCCCACTGAATGGTGCTTAACTTCTTTCCTGCTACTATACAATAAAATTACCATACATAGCAGGTGATTTGAAGGTACACTCAAGCCCAGTGAGAAATGTGGGATGCTGGTGTCACCTGGAGGCACCAAG
>KQ962097.1:218455-237339 GCA_001563735.1 Leucoagaricus sp. SymC.cos
GTCTTTACCAGCTAAAGAAATACCTACACCAGATGATGAGTCAATCCAAGTTACTCCCATCTGTGTTGATGATCTCAAGTCAGAAATATACTAGTAGCCAATCGTAATCAGAGTGTCCAACCCCTCCTCTAGCTGATCTCCATCATTCTGATTCTCCTGATCATCATCATCATCTGAATCCTCCAACAAATGTTTGCCATGAGAGGAGATTCTACTTGTAGAACTCCATGAACTCGATTGTGAATTCGGGTTTGTAACAGTCAATGCCATGACAGCATGCATTGACTTATCGATGCTTGTCCCTGCTTCAAGTGTCCCTGACCAACCCAGTGTTTTGGCTAGCTTGTTGAAGCAATGCATATGTTGAGAATTAAATCATGCATGAAGTGAGTGGTACTTGAGAACTTGGTGGCTGAGATGGGGATCTGTGAGTGAAATATCATGTGCTTTTGAATGGAGAAACTTGTCTTCATCTTGCATGTGAGTTATAATGTGACAAATCTCAATGTTGAGTCTCTCGATCTCTTCATGAGCATGGCAGATCTTAAAATAGCAATCCATTAAGGCCCAGGATGCTGGCTTTGCCCATGGATGCTCCCGAACATCCTTGCGAGAATCTCTGAGAAGGTCAAACTCAGACAGGAAGGCATATTGTACAACTCGATTCCAAGTGAGAGTTGGACGAGGAGGGATCATGGCTGCAGCTGTAGTGTTGTATTGTTTTAAGGCAGTTGTGATGGCCTGAGATCGTGTTTGCAGTGCCTTGGCAATGTGTTTGTGTAACTTGTATCCTATGGGAGAAATTAATTCGAGATGGGTGGATTCAATTGAGAGTCACAATACCTGTCTGTGACATATTCATTTTTGTGAGTTCAAAGAGACGCGAGACAACAAGTGATTCAAGTTTATCAAGACATTGTTGGTAGTGTCATTTGCTGTGGAGGACAGCAGCTCTCTGATACTCAGGTGACGACTTTGTCCAGGGCTCCTTGAGGCCAAGCATATCCTCTAGTGCATGAGTGTGTTCCAGACACTGCTTACATTCAGCCCCAGCTTTCCTCAATTCAGTGGGTGGCGAAGATTTCTGTTTCCACTTCGCTGGTTCCATGACAGCATCTGGCGCTAGCTGATTGGTCATTTGTTGATTTTGCACATTTTCAGTATGGAATGTGTCGAGTATTTTCTTGACCTTTGCCCTAAATTCTGGCAATAAGAAAAATGAACAATTCAAATGAGGAGATACACATACTCTGCAGCTGCCAGATCAACCAAGCTTTGATAGTAATCCATTGTGATTGCTTCTTCAACAGGCTCTTTGTGAAGGCCTGTCAAATAAGCATGTTCTTCTTCAAGCCATTGCTCAAAGACAGTTTCATCCTTGATATTTTCTTGTTCCATACGTTGGTGTAAGATGTGTTCTCCACAGATGATATTGAGTGCTTGATGATAATTTTGGACTAGGAACTGGCCTATATGAATCATGAACTATTCGCCAACTGATCGCAACACTATGTAATTCTATGACGTACTCAAATTCTGTGATGTTTCAGTTGAATCCATATGTTTGAGAAATTCAACAATGCTTTGCTGCCTATGAAAGATGCTTGCATGTCATGTAGTGCTCACAAGAGCATTTGACTTTGAGAAAAACCGCTCACAACCCTCAAGGTCCTCTAGACCAATTCCCTTCACATATGTTGCAAGGTGGGACAATTGACACAAGCGATTGTGAGCATGCCCATGGAACAACCCGATGAGTGCCATATAATAGAGTTCCCGAGCACAATTGCCAAGTGGACTATTTGCTAGCATTGTCTTGAAACAACACCCGATATCGTAACTGCCACCAATTCCTGAGCCAAAGGCATCCAACAAGGCTTCAACAACAGCAAGTGGGTATTTTGCCCTAAAATTACCTCTTTTTAAGTGAATGCAGTATGCCCAAGGAATTTTACTTATATCTCCCCACTGCAAACCATGTCAGCAATTATGAGGACAAAACCATGACAACAGAGTGCCAAAAATATCCCTGTTTCATCAAAAACTGTCCACATCTGTGCCGTCATCTCATTAACCATGTTTGTCCAGTGCTCAGCACAAGGATTTTCTGCATCATCATTGGATGCTGTTCTCGAGGTGAGGGCTTCCTCGATGCGATCCTTTGCCCATCTGTCCACATGCTCACGTTTCAAGTAGTAATCACCAAAGACCTTCCTATCATCAGACACTTCCACATTAGCATGAACCTCATTCCCTTCCTTGTCAAACATAGTTTCTTGACGTAAGATGTGCTTTAAGGAGTCATTTCCATCCATAGTCACAAGCATTTCGAAGACAAGATCTGGCTCACCTTCAAGCTTGTACATACAGGCAGGGCAGGCATTACGAAGGTGCCAGTCACCACCGTGATCTAGTGCTGACATGACACGAGTGTGCACAGAATTCTTGATCAACAAGTAGAGATCATATGAAGTGCTGAATTGACGAAGCAGCCAAGGACAGTATTCAGTCTGATGGAGATCACATAGGCCCTTCACAAAGGCCTGTGTTGAGAGATGGGGACAACGGAGATGAATGTTGTGAAATAGCTCTATGACATGTGTTGTAAAAGCAAGAGTGGGGTGAAACGGTGCACAGGGAATAAGCCTGATCCCCACCAGAGCTGAGGCAATGCCATTAGTGGTCTTGACAATGCCTGTATCTAACTCAAATCCACCTATGTACTAGTCAGCAAGCTATAGAACAGAAAATATGTTCACAAACTCACGAAAAACATCCACAACATAGATTGTGTAGCCATCAATACCACTCAAGTTAGATAGCACTGTGGCAGCAGCATCTAGGCCCTCTTCACCCAAACTGGCATCCCAAGCCATGTAAGCCTCAACTAAGGCATCTAGCTGCAATCGAAAACCATCATTTCTGCAATGAAGTTGATCATGATGTGAAGTCCTTGTTTCCTGGCTGTGGTGATGTTGTTGTGCCCTAATAAGAGATTTAAGTCATAGTAAATTGCAACTAATGCAAACTTACATTCCTTCATCTTCATCCTCCCATCCATCATCATCATCATCATCATCATCATCATTGTTTCCAGTATTGTTGCTTGAATCAGCTAGCATATTCCAAAGTTCCTGACCCACATGGCTGATCATGATATTTCCCTTGAGAATATCTTCTGCTTGAATCATATTATGTTGGTATGAATCGTCTTCCTGAGTTGGTAGTTTGAGACACTGAAGCTTCAAGTGTGCATGTTCTTTGGCTTCCTCTGAGAAATCCAGTAAGTCAGCTCGAAATTGTCTGATATAATAAACAAAACTAACCTGCTTGTCTTTTTCTCGCAGCACTGTGGCCCTCTGCCATCTCATCTCTCATATCTCTCTGGTTGAGGGTACGTACCTCTCTAACTTGTCCAGTGGAGGTTCGCTTTGAAATGAATGACCATGCTTTTTGAGGAGGGGCTCCAGCACACTTGATCAACCCATAGCGATTGCTCATTGTGGTTGCTCGAGGTAAGGTGAGAGTTTGAAAGGACGTTGATTTCCAGTCAATTTGATCAAATTAAGCATGAGAATATAATGATCAACACAAAAGAGTGCTCGTCTTCACCATGAGCCGTGAACTATGCATAATGCAAGTCCATCTGTTGGAGACCTTTGCAACTGTTTATGTTCTTGATTGAGTGGAGGACAATTATACAAGAAAATTGCATTTCTATAACATATGAAGCAATTATCATCTGTCCGAATTGTTCATGCTATATGTGTGAATCCTATCAATGTCGTGTATATTCTATTGTTGCGTATTGAAATAGATGAGAGTCTGAGTCAGTGACTTGAGTCAATGCATGTTGATGATATGAGTTCACTCCAATGTATTCTGAAACTGAGTAAACAAGAGCGGGCTCTCTGCACAATTTTAGATGATGTTGCAACACAAAACATGCACTCTGATTGTTGAAGCGACCACGAGGCCAATGTTTGGCTGTTCATCTATAAATTGATTGGTGACAGATGTTGTTTATTCACAACACTTTGCTCTCCATTTCCATAGTCTCCCATAATTACTTGCACACCTTAAGTCTCTCATGTACATTTTGATATATTCACTACTGTTTACCTATCCAATTAGTGAAACTTCAATCTGTCAGTGTCTTGTGGCGGCATTTGCCTTACACATGTTTTCAACTCCAACTGCATGATCAATGTTATTGCTGAAGTCTATATATTACATCTCACAGGTGCTTCTCATGCTCTGAAAAGGAGATATGACCACAAGCATTGTGAGATGAACTGCCTTTACAGTCTGCTAGGCAATTATTGATTATCTGTGGTTACACTGGAGATTAATCAAATAGATTGTGCCCGATCTACTATATCAAACTTTAATTTGCCAGCATGCAGTCTCTTGCAATCCAATATACATGAGTTAGTGAATGGTCATTATGCTCAAATCAGATTAGCAACAGCATGTATATGAATATCAATCAGCAGGCATTTCAAATGACAGATCTCGAACATAAGACAAAGACAACACAACAATTAATCACAAGTATTCTATCAAGCCCTGCCCAAAAGCCTTCACAAAAACAGCATTTCCCTGGATTTCATCTGCAACAAGGGCGACTAAAACTTGAGTGGGGTCAGCAGACCCAATGCCTTTGCTCTCAGCTTTCTCCCTAGAAAATGAGGTCAGAAACACTGGTTAGGATGACATATTATAAGTACCTGTTTTTGTATACTCCAGGTTTTTCCCCCTTAAGCATGACCCAGATCTGCTCGTCGGGATTGAACCTGGTCATTGGAGCGGCATCAGTGTGGGTCATGGCCTGAGAGGACGTCCCCTCATTTCAGACCACGATAGACTCTGTCTGACCCACAGCGACCATGTTGATCATGGGCACTGCATTGGACATTGCTGAAGCTCTGTTAGAAACTCTGTTAGAATGTAACGAGGTGAACTGATTGTACATACTTCTCGAATGCTGCCCTCACTTCAGCAATAGTATTAGGCATCACTTTGGGAACCTCCACCTTGCCCTTACCCTTTGAGGCCATGGCAGGTCTGACAGCCTGGGCCTTGGCAGCCTCAATCTTGGTCTTGATTTCTTCCCACTTGACAGGCAGGGGCCTGACTGTGCTAACAAGATCAGGCATCTTATAATGCTTCGATGGCTTGAGGCTATAAATATGTTCAACAATGACATATCCTCTGCGAACACAAGTCAATGAGTGTTTGAAATTGAGATGCAGTACTCACTTCATGGAGATGTAGCCAGCAGTGCTGTTGGACCTGGCAAAATTCCACTCAGCCATAGCTTCGGATAGGGTGGAGAATCTGTGGCAGTGTGCATTGCTCACTCCCATAACCTGGGCAGTGGCGGTGGAACTAGACTTCGTGGTCAGTTTCAATACTGTAGCATTGAAAATAAAATTACCTGTCTCCATAGAGTCTGGGTTCCAAACCACGAAAGACTACATAGATAGGACCAGAGGTTTCATCCACATCCTCTGGCAAGCCAACACCATGAAAGCAATGTTGTCTGGCCTCTTCAAACAGGTTGGGTCCATTGGACTCAACAACAGGGAGTTCAGGGGCGTCTGATGTGATAGGGGAGCAGCTGAGGATGACAGCAACCTCAACCTCTGACTCGGAGTCTGAGGAGAGATAAACGGTGGTTGAGTCACCTTCTAGATCTTCAATAGTGACCAGCCAAGTAAAAAACTCTACTTCTTTGCGAGTGAAAGTGAGGTCAGCCTTGGTCAGGCCTTCAATCCCCAGGTTCACAACATAAACACAGGGACAACAGGGTGAAGACATTGCCTCTACAGTCTGGGCAGGTGCTTCAGAAGGAGCATGAACTCCAGTAGGAGGAGGGGAAGTCTCACCGGTAGGACAGTCTTCAGTGGCAAAAACAACATTCGAGCTGGCAGGAGTCTTTGTAGTCATTATACTGTGGTGAGGGGAGGGAACAAAGAGTAAGCAGGCATGCTGCTTAACTCTGTGGGCTTATGTGATGAGGAAATTGAACTAACCTCCTTGGTCGAGCTGCCCATTGTGCATGATTACACCTGTTTTTGAAGGGTCTGAATACGGATCTCAGGTTTGGATATTGAACCACAAACTATATCAGCTTTTGCGGGGAAGCATATAATTACTGAAGATGTACATACCTGTTATGTACTTCAATAGATCTTGCTGTACACCAAAATCAACAATACCAAGATCAATGAATTCAACTTGATAACAAGGTTTCTGGGCAACTGAAAAGGCAGTGAATTCAACTAAGACAGTAAAGAATGAGGTTTTGTGGGCCGACTATAATCACATATAGTAATTGTACCTTTGAACAAAATCCCCTTTGCACATTTCCAACTGGACAAAATATGGCACAAGACTTTGGTGCAGCTGCAGGAGACCTCTCTGGAGTTCAGCCGACCTCAAGTGTTCCTACACAAGGCTCTGGTGTTGGTAAGTGATAATCTTCGACACTGACAATGTGATGCACTTACTCACTATATAGAAGGGGAGGAGTCGGTTGAACTGCCCCATCCATCTGACAATTTGCACAATGACAACAACAGTCCAGCACAGCCAGTACCCCACAATCGGGAGGACACTCAGCAACCTACACCACACATTAATGGAGCTGGTTCAAACAGGCAGAACACAGTCCGTAGTCAAGTCTGGCTGCTACACATGATACCACCGCATGCTACAGCCATTTGCCCATGGGATGTTAGGACCCACAGTGGGCAGAACCCAGATGTTCAAATCATACAGCCAGTAAAACGTGCTCTGAAAAAGCAGATGGACCCTGCAACATGAAAGCACATGCAAACTGTCAGGAAGGAGAACAACACGAAATTCAAGGAAGCCATCCAGTCTGTGATTGAAGCATAAGACAAGTTAATCAAAAAGATAGCCAATGAATATGGGAAGAAGGTTCAGGCTGTACATTCAATAGTGACAAATGAATCTAGCTACAAAAATAAACAGGCCATGACGATCCATAATGCCAAGACCCATTGGATAGGCAAAGAACTTAATCAAGGTGAGCTCTTCAGACTTTCATCAGGTGGAATATTCACTCGTTGCAGACAAAGGGCCTGGAGAATGTGCTGGGATGAACGATATTTTACAAAGCATAAAGAAAGATCCACAGTTCCAGAACATAACCCCAGAGTTCAGGGCGGAGCTCATGAAGGAGCTGGTGGAGCATCGAAAGCTGAAGGAAAGGGGTGTCAGAATCAATAACCATGCTGCAAGTCATGATTACCAATTTACCATCAATCATATTAATGAGGAGGTGAGTTTTCTTATGAATGTCACAAATGTCATCCAGCTGAGAAGCATAGTTGGAAAAACTAGGAAATCGCATGGGTGCCATCGCACTGGCCATATACTCTTGCGGCCACATTAATGACATGACATATCCATGCAGTGGTGAAGTCGGTGCCACAGATGAGTTCTGCACTGATGTGCTCGGAAAAACACCTGTGGAACTCAGTTGTCAACTTAATGTATGGGCCGTAGCACAGACTGAAGGTAAGTTTGCGAAATTCCTACTATTTGAACTGCTGATTCAGCATTTTCAAAGGTGAAAAGAAGGCCAATCATATGGTTGCAATGCAATCTGAGTGCACACAAATCATCACTGCCAGTTTGAGTAAGTCACATGCATATCACGGAAGCTGATTTTTGGACTCATGGAAACATAGAGGAGAAGGCGCCAACTGTACAGATGTTGTATGCAAAGTATGACAGTGATGTCTGACTTGTACATCACATTCAGCTCATGGGATGGCCAACTAGAGTTGCCTTTCACCCCCCCTCAAAGATCTCAGCTAAGGGCAACATTATCTTGTTACTTCAAGCTTTGAATGATGGTGAATGCAGATGGGTTGACATGACAATGGAGGAGATAAATGTGTTGAAGGAGACCTTGAAGGCGCAACTGCCGAAGAAGAGGGCACAGAGGTCTGATAAGGGGGGCACCTACAAGACAAATGGGAAATGTAAGTGAAATGATGAGAATGAAGATCCAAATGATGCGGGACCTACCAAGAAGGCCAAGACAAACAAAGGGAATGGGAAGGGGAAAGGGAGGGCACTCCAGCAGCTGCCTCCCTCAGGTGGAAACAGGAATCACAACGATAACCCTGACAACAGTGGCAACAAAGGTTCCGATTGAGTCCTGCAGTAGAAATAGTTATCAGTTGATCTTCAAACTATACATGAATGCTTGTTGAGACTTACTTTCTTTGTGCAATCCACAGTTGTGAGCATCAAGCATCAGGATGATAGTGAGATTAACCTAAACATATGGATGGACCCATGTTGGTTAGCGGGCATCTGAGTGCAATGTATTGTAGGGGACAGGAACACTAACCAAGTACTTAGATAACCGGCACCACTGACAACAGGGAAATCTACACGTCATCATGGTTGTTGAACCATGTATTGAGCATGCCTCGTAGTCGTTGCTAGCTGTAGAGCAGGTGCACTGACTGTCAAGAGATGAAATCTGAAGGATGCATGAGAATCCAGTCAACAAAAGTATGGTACAACTTTACAGATGTTTGGTCCAATGATGTGGGGTTAACTATAGTGCACGGACCACCATGTGAATGATTCTAGTGCTGTCGTAGGATTTTTGAGGTGCAAGCGGAGGGGTTGGGGCAGGAGATGGGGGGATGACATTGGGACAACGTTGATGGCATCCCCGGAAACACTTACCAAAGAGGGACAGATGCTGGGGAGGTGGGACAGAGCATGGAAAAGAGTGAGGGCATCGTTGATGGCATTCCCAAGCAATGCTGGGCAATCTCGAGTATGGGCAAAGCACTGAGGAACAGCGGACAGGTGTGGAAAAGGGGAGGAGAACAGTGATGATGACATTGATGGCCTCGGGAGCTGTGCCAGTTCCCACAGTTAATGGCAATTTCTTCTTATTTTTCAAGCACTTTATATGTGGTTTAATCGAACTTTAAGCATACTGGAGGGAACACACTAAAAATGGGTCTAACAGGATGAAGGGCTACGTAAATTCCCAGGGTCTAACTAGGCCCTTGATCTGGACACTATAGGTGTCTTTGAGTGATAACTGATGTAATTTCATGAAAATAGGGCAGAAGGAGGGTTTAGTCTTGATTTTGTAATCCCAAGAATGAGGTGGGTAGTATCTCTCAGATGCTTTCTTGTCAAATACTTTGAGAAAGTCATGGTATTCTCAGGGTACAGCTTTCTTTGGATCATCTTGTCTCTTGGCTTTGAACTGTTGATCAAGGAATATGGAGGCAGAGGTTTTAAAATTGATTTCTTCGAAATCTTGTCCAGTGGGTTCAAGATAGGACAGATTGTTAATTTCAATGGGGTGGTTATCTTCATGCATTGAATTAATGAGTTCTTGAAATCATTTTTGTTTCCAGGAGTGTTGTCTCCATTGTAGGGTACCATTTTCCCAATCTATATCTGGGTTGTGTTGTTGAAGCCATGGGAGGCCTAGGATCATATGGAGATATCCTAAGCTAATGACTTTGGGTTTGATATCCATATCAATTCCATCAACAGTAATTGTGAGTGGACAATAATGAGTAGCTGTGCCTTGTTGGTTAGTAGTACCATTTGCATTTTCAATAGTGACAAGTTTTCTGAGTGGGTGAAGGAGGGGTTTGAGATTATGAATATAGATAAATGAGGGGTTGACAAAATTTCCTGAGGCACTGGAGTCAAGAAGGGTGAGGATTTCCATATTTCCCTTCAAGTTTGAATCCACATTAAGGCAACAAGGAAGATGTATTACTCAACTAGGTGACTTGTGGAGTTGTACATTGTGTATAGAATATCCTGCATTCTTAAGTAGATAGGATCTAGAAGGTGGGGAAAGGGGAGAGCTTGACATAGACTGGGCAAGTCTCCTTAGACATTGAATATCTTGACAGGAAATTGAGTCAAGAGTGTTGATTTCTTCATAAATTTCTTCTACTTTACTTTCTTCAGTGTCATCTACAAGTTCTTGTATTCCTAGTATTTTCTTTTTGCTGAGGCAATGTTTCCCTTGTTGGCTGCATGAAGCAGTATTTCTGGGGATATTATGGGAAAATTTGGGTCATAGAGATGTATGGGATAACAAAGAAATTCTTGGGCCAATCCTGGAGGATAAGGATAGTCATAGGACTTCTCTGAGGGGGCATTTTGCAGCTCTGTGACCTGGTTTGTGGCAACAGAAGCAACTGCCTGAGTTCCAGTTGTGTTTCTGTTTGTCTGTGAATATTGTGTTGAGGTGTTCTTGTACCAGCTGTTCTGTGGCAGCTTCAACTTGTTTTTGGAAAGTCAATTCATCATCTTCTGATTCAGAGTTGATGTTCTGGTCAAGAAGTGTTTTGTTTACTTCCAGATAGATGTTATTGATCCTTTCTGTGATGGCATTGATATCCATCACCATAGAGTCTTTCTGTGGTGGTGAGAAGTGAGACAGAAGGCTTGGTTGATAAATCAGAGTTTGGAAATTTGATGATTTATATTTTTGATGTTGGCCTGTCTAGTGTCCTCTGAAATGTCTGTTATTTCTCATGAGATAGCTTTCTTCCATCTTAGCAACTTGAGCCTGTGTTTGGGCAGCAGTAATCCAAGCATCAAGGGTGTTCACAGGGTTTTGTGAGATTGTTTTATATGCAATTTTTGGGTGGAGCCCATTTTTGAAATAATAGACCTTCTCTATTTCTCCTGTAATTCCAGTCTGTGTGACCAAGGAATGGAATTTGGAGATGTAGACCTCAATATCTCAGTTTCCTTGTGAAAACATTGAGAGACAGTCAAGAGCATCAGCTTGAGTGCTTGCCAGTTGGTATGAGGTGTCCATTTCTGTCCAAAAGGTGTTGTAGGCTGTGAGTGTGAAGTCTGCAGCTGCAGTTGAATTGGTCTCAATATAAACAGATTTCCATGATGCTGCTGGTCCATCCATGTAGGATAGGATCCATGGTACAGCAATGGTATTGTTGATATTGCTGGAGGGGTTGTTAAATAGTGTGGCATTTGCTGAGATGTAGAGCTCAATGGCTTCTTCCATCATTGGTAATCTTTTGGGTTACCAAGAAATGTTAGTGGAGTGTTGAATTTAGATTGTTTTGGAGTTGTTGTTGCCATGTTGGATATTGGGATTGAGGATGAGCTAGATTGCAGGTTCAAAGGTGGTTGACATGAGATTTTAAGTGTATTCCTGACAGGTAGTGGAGATGAGGCTCTGGGTGTTCTTGTTGGAGTTGGAGTATGACCTGTAGGTTGTGGCAGAAGTGTAGAAAGGAAAGATTGTCCAGAGTCAAACAGTAATCTGGAGATGGGGTTGAGAATAGATTCTCTAGTTTCAAGAGTTTCATATACAGAGAGTTCAAAGAGATTGAGTAGCTTTTTATGAGATTGGAGTCTGAGGTTATAGAGTCTTATTTGTACTATCTTGAGATTAAGCTTGGTAACATTGAAGAGTTCATCTGCAATGAAGGATCACTGTTGGATAAAAAACTCATATAGGGTTGACTTGAGGTTGTTAAGGGGGTTATTGATAGATTTGTTGTCATAGAAGGAGATAGTATTGTTGAGCTGGGCAATATCTTGTTGTTGTGTTTTTGCTTTAGCTTGTTCAAGTCTCTCTTCTTTGGCAGGGGTAAGTTGTATGAGTTGTGCTTGTGATAAGGCTGACTCAGTTGGTTCTGAAGTTTGTCTTTCTTTTTCTTTGCTAGAGGAAGCAATTGTGGATAGGTCAAAGGAGGGTAAGGTGCCTGGAAGTTTAGGCAAGGCTTCTGGAGAAGGTGAAGCAGTGTGGGTGGTCAATGTGGTAGCAGTTTCTCCTAATAATGAACTGGGTAGTAGAGAATTCTTTTGATGTTCTCTGGCTTCTTTTCTTTATTCAGAAATAGAGGAGTATAGAGCTCCTGAGAAGGTAGAGCATGTAATTGATAGGAATGAGGGTCAAGATAGTATTGTGAAGCAAGACATGCAGCATCAAGGTATTGGTTAAGATTATTATTAGAGGTTGAGATATTGTCCTCAGCCCCATTATCTGGTACTAGTACTGCTACCACTACCATGTATGTAAGTACTACAGAAAGTGAGATGATGACAGACTTGGAACATAAGAAGATAGACTCAGAAGAAGATGATGAAGAATAAAAAGAGAAGAGAAGAATGATGGCAATAGGGTAAGAATAACAGCCCTGTCAATCTTGAAGGAGAAATGTTAACATGTATGCTTCTTTGATCTTGAGATGATCCAAGAAAACTTTATATTCTTTTCTCAGTTTCATTCTTATCTGAAACATATCTAACTCTGATTGTATATTAGAGTTAAACCAGTTCAACTTGGAGTTAACCTGTCACTGACACCTTATAGTTATAATTAACACTCAACTCAGTTCAACCTGACTGAGGACATTGTAGATAGATTGATGCTGAAGACTGAGGAGCTACTATAGGATGTAGATATTTGTAGACTACCCAATATGTGGAAGAACCTATTAGATAGTATAAATAGATAAGAAAAGGAAGAAGCTTGACAACTTCTACCCTTTTTGGTTATCATCCACAATAGACTTTCATACTCAATCAATGAGTTCCTGAATGAATGACACTCTTCTGATCTAGTCAAACAATCAAGAAGATTGATTGTCAATGATCTCTGGCTATATAAAGGAAGTTTGCTTGAGGTGATGAAGTTGGAATACTTGAATATTCAAGAAACAACAAGACTAGCTATCCATCTTGACTTAGTATTTGGTAATAAAAGATCTTCCAGATCTCTAGTTGGTAAGTACTCTATCAATATCATTTTAATGTTATTGGTAGCCATGCACAGTGGCTGTATACTCTATCTCCCAGGAGTTATCTTCCAACTCCCTCTCTTACTTGTGGACTGCTTTCTTTAATTGAGTACTTGGTCATCCTACCAGTTGACATTGGCCCTCAGTGAAACATCAGAGAATAGGCAACTCTGGGTCTGAAAGATGACTATATAAATGGGCCACTGCTGATAAGCACCTCTAATACCAAAACTATAATAAGAATATTTCCATCATATTGCAAAATATAGAGACAATCATCAGCAAATGCTCAAACAAAGCCAAGATTTGTCAAAACCTCATATAACCTTTTATTTCACTGTCATCCAGCCTGCTTTAATTTATGTAATACTTTTTTCAACTTTCAGTATCATTCTTCATTTCTCAAATGCACAACCTCCATTGGTACCTCCATATAGATGTCCTCATCAAGATTGCTCTGGAGATATACAGCTACAATGTTGATCTGATGAATTTCAAAGTCAAGAAAGGCTGTCAGAGATAGAAATATATGTAAAGTTATAAAGTTTGCAACAGAGGAGAATGTCTTGAAGGAGTCCTTGCCAGGGACTTGAGAGAAACCATGAGCAACAATATGTGCCTTCAACTCCATGTGATTGCCATTTCTATCAAGCTTCTTACAGTAGACAATATAGCTTCCCATAGCCTTTCTCCCTCTGAATAAGTTGTCTGTCCACTTGAAAATACCTATCTCCTTCAATTGTTTATACTCCTTCTCTATAGTGGTCATCTAACTATCCCTATTGGGCAATTTGTTTATTTTCTTGAAGTTCAATCTTTTGACAGGATTGTTTTGATGCATTGAGCAGATAGAGACTGGGCTCATATGTCTAAGATGATAATGCCAGCGATGCATGGATTAGTGATTGGCAACATAAGTGACAGGGGTGGCAATTTCTGCACATTGTATAACATACAATGTTCCTGATGTGCCAATGAGTTTGGCATGAAATTGTGAGTAAGTGTTCAAGATCACCAAAATTCAAGTTGTTGTTCTATAAATCTTGGAACCAGCATGATGTAGAGTGCCAAGACTGACAAGATTGGCACCTAAAGCAGGGATATGCAAGGCTTCAGAGAGAATGACCTTGCACATGCTATTTGAAGCTAAGTATGCACAAAACTGAATGGAACTACAACCAGCTACAGAAAGTTGATGAGAGCTACCAACAGTAATATACTAGTTCTTCAGTTCTTTATAAAGAATAAAATGATCCCAATTAGCAAACATATGACATGTCACAGTGCAATCCAAAAGAAGGCTAGAACAAATGTCATGAGTCTCTGTTGTCACCATAACAACCCTTCTCACTTCTTTTTTTTTAATTTATAAATTTGTAATGTGGTGCATGATAGCAGTCCACACCTGAGTTATAGATGCCCAGGAGCTGTGATAAATACATGTCTTCAAGCCATACTACATAGAACAAACCACAGAAAATATGAACTATGTTCATATCAGCTTGATCTCCACCTTTTCCTCCCATGAGTTACCAATTCAATGAAGGGTACTAGACCTGATAAATGTAGACAGAAGGGGCTCAGCAATTATGCCAGTGCTAGAAAGCTGCCATATCCCAATGCTTATCCTTTTATCTCTTTGAATTAGCACCTGAAGCAGCTATCTGTTCCTCTCAGTCCCAGTGAGCATAATGTACCAACCAGTACCAGTCAAAGCAGTGTCACCAGTACAGGCACCTGTAGTCACTCACACTATGGAAACTATCACAGTTCACACAGTGAGCAGTGTGAGGGCATGGGGTAGTTGCTGGCATAGGAGAATGATGAGGTAGATTGCAAGTAGTAGGGTATAGATGATGACTTGGCTATTTCTCTTGTGATGTCCTTTAGTTGCTATTGTTGTAATTCTAGCACACTTCTTATCAAGTCATCTTGTTGATAAAATTGATCCACTACACTCATTACAATGTGTTGGAGTAACTAACTGCCTTCCATCCTTAGATATAGATATGTCCATTCTTGGTTAGGTCAGGCAGGGTTGCAGAATTTCCAACCATTGCTGTTATGATCAGTAGAACTTCACTCTCATACTTGGATGATGACATCATTCTTGATCCAGACATATCTATCTTTCCTTCTAATAACTCTATGTTTGACCCATACTTCTATTTCTGATCCAGTTCCATATTAGATATAGATTCATTCCTAATATGTAGTATGCTCTCATTTTCCTTTGTTTTTGGTGCCTACTCTTGTCCAGTACTGACCTTGTCTGCATCTTGTGTTTCTTAGTTCTGTTCTGTACTCTTAATAGTTCTAACCTGCTCTTTAGACCAAGTTATAGTCTATAGATGATAGCATAGAACTTGTATATAAGCCAATATATCAGTAGGTATAACTCCAAGTTATATACTAGTTTATATTGTGCATAATCCTCTTGTGTGAATAATCTAGTTGAGCTCTTATCAGTCACTCTCTTAAACTCTGCTTGTATTAGCTCATGTATACAGTGTACTTGTACCTTTGCATGTTATGCCCTACTTAACACTAGACCTTTGTCAGTTAAGTGTGTGGCAAGGCCTGCCAAGTCTTCCAGATAGGCCAGATAGCAATAACATAAGTATATAACTTTCTTTGCAAACCTTTGCATGCATTGTACTCTTGGATTCCATAGAGATCTATACTTTATCACTAGACAACCCTGTACCACAGGCTCTACACTCTTATTGCTAGGCTTCCTGCACCAATCAGCTCTACACTCTATCACTAGGCTCCCAATCACAAGTGGACTCTATGCCACTGTCACTAAATTCTCCACACTATTCTTGTCACCCATATAAGAGAGTCTGTCCAACCTTTAACAATGACCATCTAGTTCAGGACATTAACAAGAGTTTATAATTCAACACACCTCTGCTAAGTCTCTGTCATTCTACATACTCTATGTATTACTGTAAAAGAAGTCAAACTGAGGTCACTGACTTACTCAACCTGAATCCATTACTTTGAATCCCCTTATTCTTCTACTATTGCCTTCTATACCCACTCTAACTCCTCTTCATCTTCTTGGACAACTACTTCAACCTCAACCTCTAATAATAATCTTAACCAATACCTTGATGCTGCATGTCTTGCTTCACAATACTATCTTGACCCTCATTCCTATCAATTACATGCTCTACCTTCTCAGGAGCTCTATACTCCTCTATTTCTGAATAAAGAAAAGAAGCCAGAGAACATCAAAAGAATTCTCTACTACCCAGTTCATTATTAGGAGAAACTGCTACCACATTGACCACCCACACTGCTTCACCTTCTCCAGAAGCCTTGCCTAAACTTCCAGGCACCTTACCCTCCTTTGACCTATCCACAATTGCTTCCTCTAGCAAAGAAAAAGAAAGACAAACTTCAGAACCAACTGAGTCAGCCTTATCACAAGCACAACTCATACAACTTACCCCTGCCAAAGAAGAGAGACTTGAACAAGCTAAAGCAAAAACACAACAACAAGATATTGCCCAGCTCAACAATACTATCTCCTTCTATGACAACAAATCTATCAATAACCCCCTTAACAACCTCAAGTCAACCCTATATGAGTTTTTTATCCAACAGTGATCCTTCATTGCAGATGAACTCTTCAATGTTACCAAGCTTAATCTCAAGATAGTACAAATAAGACTCTATAACCTCAGACTCCAATCTCATAAAAAGCTACTCAATCTCTTTGAACTCTCTGTATATGAAACTCTTGAAACTAGAGAATCTATTCTCAACCCCATCTCCAGATTACTGTTTGACTCTGGACAATCTTTCCTTTCTACACTTCTGCCACAACCTACAGGTCATACTCCAACTCCAACAAGAACACCCAGAGCCTCATCTCCACTACCTGTCAGGAATACACTTAAAATCTCATGTCAACCACCTTTGAACCTGCAATCTAGCTCATCCTCAATCCCAATATCCAACATGGCAACAACAACTCCAAAACAATCTAAATTCAACACTCCACTAACATTTCTTGGTAACCCAAAAGATTACCAATGATGGAAGAAGCCATTGAGCTCTACATCTCAGCAAATGCCACACTATTTAACAACCCCTCCAGCAATATCAACAATACCATTGCTGTACCATGGATCCTATCCTACATGGATGGACCAGCAGCATCATGGAAATCTGTTTATATTGAGACCAATTCAACTGCAGCTGCAGACTTCACACTCACAGCCTACAACACCTTTTGGACAGAAATGGACACCTCATACCAACTGGCAAGCACTCAAGCTGATGCTCTTGACTGTCTCTCAATGTTTTCACAAGGAAACTGAGATATTGAGGTCTACATCTCCAAATTCCATTCCTTGGTCACACAGACTGGAATTACAGGAGAAATAGAGAAGGTCTATTATTTCAAAAATGGGCTCCACCCAAAAATTGCATATAAAACAATCTCACAAAACCCTGTGAACACCCTTGATGCTTGGATTACTGCTGCCCAAACACAGGCTCAAGTTGCTAAGATGGAAGAAAGCTATCTCATGAGAAATAACAGACATTTCAGAGGACACTAGACAGGCCAACATCAAAAATATAAATCATCAAATTTCCAAACTCTGATTTATCAACCAAGCCTTCTGTCTCACTTCTCACCACCACAGAAAGACTCTATGGTGATGGATATCAATGCCATCACAGAAAGGATCAATAACATCTATCTGGAAGTAAACAAAACACTTCTTGACCAGAACATCAACTCTGAATCAGAAGATGATGAATTGACTTTCCAAAAACAAGTTGAAGCTGCCACAGAACAGCTGGTACAAGAACACCTCAACACAATATTCACAGACAAACAGAAACACAACTGGAACTCAGGCAGTTGCTTCTGTTGCCACAAACCAGGTCACAGAGCTGCAAAATGCCCCCTCAGAGAAGTCCTATGACAACAAGGCACAGCTACTCATTATTGTCCACTCACAATTACTGTTGATGGAATTGATATGGATATCAAACCCAAAGTCATTAGCTTAGGATATCTCCATATGATCCTAGGCCTCCCATGGCTTCAACAACACAACCCAGATATAGATTGGGAAAATGGTACCCTACAATGGAGACAACACTCCTGGAAACAAAAATGATTTCAAGAACTCATTAATTCAATGCATGAAGATAACCACCCCATTGAAATTAACAATCTGTCCTATCTTGAACCCACTGGACAAGATTTCGAAGAAATCAATTTTAAAACCTCTGCCTCCATATTCCTTGATCAACAGTTCAAAGCCAAGAGACAAGATGATCCAAAGAAAGCTGTACCCTGAGAATACCATGACTTTCTCAAAGTATTTGACAAGAAAGCATCTGAGAGATACTACCCACCTCATTCTTGGAATTACAAAATCAACAACCCTTCTTTCCCACACACCACCACCTTCGCTCTGGGGTGTTCTCTTCCTCGCGGTCTTGCCGCCCTCCTAGGGTCACTCGCAGTCCGCTATCCTCATCGCTTTAGGGTTCGCGACGTCCACTCTTTACCGCGGGGTGCACTGGATGTTCTAGTGCACCTTGGCTCTCTTGGTGTTGAGTTGAGCGTGCTTCGGCTGTACTCCTCCACCTCTTTCGTTGCCTTCTCGGGCCTTGCCTGGGTTGGCATCCCCTCTCTCCTGGCCTGGCCTTCTGGCCCCCTTCTGCTTCGGTGGTTGGGTTGGGCCCTTCGCTGGTCTGGGCGCGTCTGTACTGTGCTCGGGCCATGCACATCCCCCGGTCACCCTCGTGGCCCCCCATTTTCAAACCCGCGGTTTTGCTGAATAAGCGGCCGCTATTTTGGTCAAGCGCTCTTTTGCACTTGACTCATCTTCCTTCTCTCGGGCCGGCTTTCCGCTGGTCCCCTCGGCTCCGGTGCCACCCTACCACTGGGGTCCTCCTCTCTCCAGGGCGTTGAGTCAAGTTCGCTCCTCCGTCCCTCCCCCTTTTTTCCTGGTATGCTGGTCTTGCGGCCGGCTGCCAACATCCCGGGTCCTTGCAGGGGTAACCCCTCTGCGCTGCCTTCCCAGGGCC
>KQ962097.1:237709-256404 GCA_001563735.1 Leucoagaricus sp. SymC.cos
GGGAACATACTAAAAATGGGTCTAACAGGATGAAGGGCTACGTAAATTCCCAGGGTCTAACTAGGCCCTTGATCTGGACACTATAGGTGCTCAAAGAAGAACAGGAACTTGAAGCATTCCTCAAAGAAAAATTTGACAAAGGCTACATTAAACTATCTAAATTCCCCATGGCATCCCCTTTCTTTTTCATAGCAAAAAAAGGTGGAAAGCTATGACCCTGCCAAGATTATTGCTATCTCAATGAACACACCATCAAGAATGCATATCCTATTCCCCTTATATCCCAAATCCTTGACAAACTCAAAGATGCAAAATATTTTACCAAACTTGATGTACACCTCAGATATAACAATATTAGGATTTGTCCTCAAGACACATGGAAAGCTGCTTTCAAGACTCACAAAGGTTTATTCAAACCTACTGTCATGTTCTTTGGAATATGTAATTCCCCTACTATATTTCAATCAATGATGGATTTATTGTTCTGACCACTCATTAATCAAGGTGTCATAATAGTCTATTTAGATGATATATTGATCTATGCCAAGACCAAAGAAAAACTCCAACAGGTCACTTGCAAAGTTCTAAAAATACTTCAAGATAACAATCTCTACTTGAAGACTAAAAAATGCGAGTTCAAATGACAAACCCTCAAATACCTTGGTGTTATCATCAAACCTGATTCAGTCTCAATGGACTCCACCAAACTAAAAGAGATTAAAGACTGGCCTACACCAAAATGCACCCAAGATGTCTGAAAATTTATTAGATTCTGTAACTTCTACTGATGATTTATTCATTGATATGCTGACCATGCATGACCTCTTAATGTGCTCATGAGCAAGAATAAACCTTTTATCTGGACACCAGAATACAATATGGCATTCCTCCAATTAAAGGAAAAATTCCTCAAAGAACCTATACTGCTCATGCCTGACTATGCCAAACCCTTTGAAATTGAATGTGATGCATCACAATTTGCTTCAGAAGCCATCCTTCTGCAAAAGATAACAATGATGTCAAACATCCCATTCTCTATCTTTTAAAATCATTCACTGCTGCAGAATGAAACTATCACTGCTTGGAACAAGAATTCTTTGCTATCATCCATGTTCTCAAAGAATGGAGACATTACATTGAAGGATCCCCTCACAAAACTATTATCTGGTCAGATCACAAAAATCTGAAAAGATAGAGAAAACCCCAGGATCTCAGCTGATGTCAAGCATGCTGGACCCAATATCTTTTCAGATTTGACTTAGAAATCAAACATATCACTAGATGAAAAAATGGACCCACCAATATTTTATCTTGCCACCCTGACCACAAACCAATAGATAAAGACAATCACAACATCACCACACTCCCCAATAAATTCTTTGACAAAGAAGAATTAAATATCATCAATGATGCCACTACTGCTCTCATTCAAAAAGCCCCTAAATTCAAAGGATTGCCTTGTGTAAATGGCAAATTATCTATTCCTAACAATCTCATCATCAAACACCAACTTGTACAATGCTGCCATGATATCCCTACTGCTAGACACCTAGGGATAGCTGAAACCCTTTGAAAACTCCAATCATTTGTCTACTGGCCTGGAATGAAATCCTTTGTTGTTAACTACATCAATGGATGTGGTAAATGCCAGCAATTTAAAATAAACTGTCACCCCACCAAGCCACCCCCTATACCAGTCACAGCCCCTTGCTCCACTGCTTCCTTCACTCAAATATCCATGGACCTAATTACTAATCTACCCCCTGTTGACAGCTGTGATAGCATATTTTCTGTGGTGGACCATGGTCTTATGAAAGGGATAATACTCATCCTAACATCTAAAACAGCCAACTCTAAGAAAACCACAGATTTACTTGACAAAAGAGTATTTTCACACTATGGAATTCCCAAAAATATCATCAGCAATTGTGACCCCTGTTTTTCATCTCATTTTATGAAAGGCCTCACCAAAGTTATTGGTATTGAGCAAGCTCTCTCTACTGCCTTTCACCCTCAAACAGATGGAACCACCAAATGCTTCAATCAGGAAGTCCAAAAATACCTTGCTATTTACTGTGATGGAGACCTCCAAAAATGGAAAAAGATATTACCAACTGTGGAATTTGTTTACAACTCACAGTGCCATACTGGATGAAAACACACTCCCTTTGAATTGCTCTATAGCTACAACCCCAGAACCTACCCTACCATAGAACTGACCACAGTACCTACTGTAGACAAACATCTTAAGCAACTAGAGCAATCCTGCCAGCTTGTCCTAGAAGCTCACAAGAAAGCTAGACAAGTAATGCTTGGACACCACAATAACCTAAATTAGGAACCCTTCAAAGTTGGACAAAAACTTTGGCTTAACAATCAAAACCTTGCTATTGCTACCAATAAAGACACTTCATGGAAATATACCCAAAAAGTGGAAGGACTCTTCTGAATATGTTGAAGACTCTCACTGGTCATCAATGAACTCAACTTACCAACCAACTGGAAGATCCACAACAGGTTCCATGCCTCACTTCTCACTTCTTATAAGAAAACTTCTCAATATGGACCTAACTTCTTCAATCTACTACCTGACCTCATGGACAGTTTTGAAAAATACAAAGTTGAGAAGATTATTAAACACAAGAGAACTCCACAGAGTATGAAGTACCTAATTAAGTAGAAAGGCTATTCCCCATCTGATGATACTTAGGAATGGGAGTGTTATAACTCTGGGTAGAATACTCTGGATAGGACTCATGGACCATAGTAGACAGTGTCATCTATTTTCTTCTACTCTGTGCTACTTTGTATGTTATCTTGTGTTACTCCATACTTTTACTCTAGACCACTAGTATATAGATACCTTAAGTAGAGCCTGTATCTTTACACTTTACCAATTGTATCTTTTCCTTATCCCCTCTCAAGCCTTTGCCTCTATTGCAACCTGAGTTTGCTCTTAAGGTCATAATAGGGAGGACAACCTCAAATACTCAGGAGAACTACTCAGAGAGTATGAAACCACAAATAAACTACCCCAGGACAATGCAGGAACCCACTTCAAGCCAACCAAGTCAAAGTACTGCACACAAAAATCATAAAACCCCATTTATTCCCCTTCCACTATTCCAATCCTACTAAACATCTCACTCCCACCATTACTTTCTACACCTTCCATGTACCTTATCCTTACACCCCCCATGTCCAATGAACCCATCCAACCCTGGACCCACCTTAACATGCTCTCATTCTTCCATCCAGATATCAAATAGTAACAAAAATATAAACAACAATATCTTGAATAAATAGATTACCAGTCTACCTCCAACACTGCCTCTGACAGCAACACAGCTGCCAATTCTACTTCCCCCTCCACCTATGCCACAACTCCCCAGTCTCCAAACACAATACCAACAAGACACCTAACTAATACCACCAGTACCAACCAATATGCTACAACCTCCACTCCTCCTGACCCTAGACCTCAAAGCCTCTACTACTTCTCCCCACCCCATCCCTCCACCATGGCTGAGGTACAGGCCAGGCTCTTTCAGAGCATTGAACACACTCAAGAAACCTGCTCTGCAATGTTTGTCTATTATAACAATAATTTGTAAATAGCTATCTTGGTTGACACCTTCTAGAAGAATATTCTTACTGTATTTTGTCAATGATGTAGTGCAATGATTGCCTACAACAATGTCATCAAAGTCTATCAAGACTTGGACAATAGTGAACTCCACTGTCATCATCTCAGAATATGTCAAAGGTTCCTCTTACTTGGTCTTTTTTTTTTTTTTTTTTTAATTTAAATTCATAAATTTATATACTAGTGTATGATAGCAGTCCAGTCACAGATACAGAAAGTAACTACAGTAATCTACAAAAGAAAAGGAAGATTCCCCTACAGCTCAGCTAAACATAGCAGCCTACACTGTAAGATAAGCTCTCTCTACATTCAGAAGTGGATGAAGAAGCAGGTAATATACTCTCACTCATAATGATGTGCCCAGCACTAGAGCAAGCTAAGACCAAGCTAGCACAGCCCCTATCAGCAGCTAATGCCAGACTCCCCAAGAGCCCCAGAGCCCCCAGAAAATCTAGTAACTGCTAAAGAGTGGCTGTGCTATTGTCATTCTATAGAGAGATGTGCAAAGGAGAATGTCCAAGAGTTCTCCTTGCAGAAATCAAGCAGCTCTTTCCAACACTTAAAAAAGTGCCAAAGATCACTGAAGTCAGAGCACTCAGTTAAAATATGCTCACAGGTTTGCTGATGGGCAAACTCACAGAGCTAATTCTCTTACTTGATTACACTATGAAATAGACAGAGACTCTGCAATGAAATATTCAATATAGAGAGACACATTAAGAGAATATTCCTCACTCTAATGACACTAGTTGAACAACTCCAAGTAAAGACCCAAACCCCTTAGTATATAACCAAGATAGGGAACCAGCTAACAACACTGACAGAAACCAAACTGCACACTCTTTGAGAACTTCTATCCAATGACCCTCCTTCTTTCCACTGGGTTTTGGACAAAGATGCTTCCACTACTATCAATTAGGTCATATCAAATCAGAATGTTCATGCTCTTACTGCTCTGGTTGTCACTGATACAGTCCTAGCCACACTGCATGCCAGTGTCCAGAAAATCCTTAAGTGAGGAATTGACAATGAGTACTTCATTCCTGTCTTTGCTTCCAATTGTCCTCTGCCCAATCACAATCTATCCCAGCCAGAATTCAATGATCTGGTATACCCACTCCAGCTAATTATTATGGAAGCCAAGAAGAAGAAACTCAACCAGACAATCACTCTCCTCCTCTGACCAGTCATTTTGATCAACATATCCTTACCAGACCCAATACCCCCATCCCAGTCCTGGCCTACCCCTCTAACTATCCTGACAATATCTCTATCTAACAGCAAACTATCTCTGACAATGATCAACCCTCCCCAAGAGCCATCTTTGTCAAAGCCCTCAACTGAAGAGACTAATGTTGAAGCTAACCCATTTGATATCACCCCATCTGACTCACTCTTGTTCCTCTCTCTCATGCCAGAATCTCTACTGCTATATTTAATGGCCTTAGTATCTAATCACATCTTTCACCAAACTGATCCCCAGACAGGACATTGCCAAGTTCACCTATCCCTCCTTCTCACCACTATTGAGCAACCCAACCTTGCACTCACAATCACACTAGGCAATCAATACAAAATAGAACAACTGAGTCAAATCTTTACTGACCAAATTCCTGAGATTAGCACCTCAACTACACTCATGATCCCCTCAATGTTGACCCCTACACTGACTTTAACCCAGTGGCTAACTACAACATGTCTGGAGAAGGATGCTTTGATCATTAATGAAATTGATACAGAGATCAATCCTTACAAAAGGGATAATGTTATGATCAGTGGAACTTCATTCCCATACTTAGACAGTAGCATCATTCTTGATCTGAACATGTCTATCTTTTCTTCTAATGACTCTATGTTTGATCCATACTTCTATTTCTGATCTGGTTCCATATTAGGTACAGATCCATTCCTGATATGTAGTATGCTCTCATTTTCCTTTGCTCTTGGTGCCTATTCTTGTTCAGTACTGACCTTGTCTGCACCTTGTGTTTCTTGGTTCTGTTCCATACTCTTAATAGTTCTAACCTGCTCTCTAGACCAAGTCATAGTCTATAGATGGTAGCATAGAACTTGTATATAAGCTCATGTATCAGTAGGTATAACTCCAAGTTATATACTAGTTTATATCATATATAATCCTCTTGTGTAAATAATTTAGTTGAGCTCTTATCAGTCACTCTCTTAAACTCTGCTTGTGTTAGCTCATGTATACAGTGCACTTGTACCTTTGCATATTATACCCTACTTAATACCAGACTCTTGTTGGTTAAGTGTGTGACAAGGCCCACCAAGTTTTCCAGATAGGCCAGATAGCAATAACAGTGGGATTGGGTCCCCTTTTCTGGACTGGAGGTGAGGGAGGCACTTCATGTATGCTCCTCATATTCTTCTCCCAGCCTGGACCATATTATATGGGCCTATTTGAAGGAGGTTCTCTCAGATGATGTCATTCTGGGGAACTTCCTCATGCTAGCTAATGTATGCCTCATAGTGGGGTGTTGGCCTTCCCATTTTAAGAAGTTAGTTTCTATGGTGATCTCTAAGCCTGGCAAGCTATCCTATTTGATGCTAAAGTTGTTTAGGCCTATTATGTTACTTAATACAATTGGGAAGCTTATCAATCCTTCCTTTCCCACATACCACCACCTTTGCTCTGGGGTGCCTCCTTCCTTGCAGTCTTGCTGCCCTCTTAGAGTTACTTGCAGACTGCACTATCCATTGCTTTAGGGTTTGTGATGTCTGTTCTTTACCAGCATCACAGCTGGGGCACTCATAATACCCACCTGCTCTTTTGGTGTCGAGTTTGAGTTCACTCCTCCACCACTAGTTTTCTCTTGTGGGGGGGGCAGTCTCTGCCTCCTCTACCTCCTCTCTCCTGCTCCCTTCTGCTTTGGCAGTTGGTTAGAGCTTCCTCGCTGGCCTGAGTGCACTGGTGTGATGCTTGGGCTGTGCACATCCCCTGGTTACATCCATAACCCCTGTTCTGTGGTTTAGCTGAATAAGCTGCTGCTATTTCAGTTGAGTGCTCTTTTGTGCTTGACTTACTCCTCCTCTCCCAGGCTGGCTACTTGCTGTGCCTGCCCTCTTTTTTTTTTTTTTTAAATCATAAATTTATTACACAGTACATGGTAGCAGTCCATGCCCAGGTTAGTAGCCCAGGATACTGTAATGAATACATCCAAAAGCAACTACATAACTACAGTACAGCAAAAAAGTAGAATACATCTATCACAATCAGAGTTCCACTAATGCCCCCCTCCTCAACAAGTGATGAGGGCCTTGTCAATATTTTGGTTTCAGTGGCAATGGCCAAGTGCATGCCTACCCTTGCACTCAGCCTCTGCTGTCTTCTGGGAATCCTTCTGGAACATCTCCCACCTGGGTGAAGGGGTTGACTTTTTAGCCAACTACCCCCAATCAAAGCAGTGATGCCAGAAAGGGCATTGTCAGTTGCTAGCACTGTGCTCCCCAGAGCAGTTCACACAGTGCATGGCATGCAGGCATGGGGCTCCCACAGGGGTCAGTTCCTTGGGTGGCTTGGCAGAGAGGTTACTCCTGCAACAGGAAGCGTGATCGCAGTGGCTGGCCTTAGTATGAGGACTAGTACACTGGGGACATTGGGGGGCCTGAGAGTGACAGGCATGAGTGGAGTGGCCCCAGCACCAGCAGTGCTGACACAAAGGGACACCAGAATGGAAGCAGGCCATATGCACAAAGCATGAAGCTGGGCCAAATTGGAAGGAAGTACTGATCAGGCACTTGGTAGCAGCATCTAACTGGGAGTCAAGAACGTCGAACCACACAGTGGCAGTATTGGTGCACTGGGAGTTGCGCATAACCCTAGGGCTATTCACAAGAGTGAAAGAACTGGCCATGTGGGACTTCCCCATAACAGCCCATATGTTGGAGGCAGTGACCTGCTGACCATCTGCCCAGAAGAAAGGAATGTCAATGATCTTAAGATAAGACTGTGAGTGTGGAAGGGAGGCCTCAACTCCACCCTCAGCAAGGGAGAGGAGGTGCTGGACACTAGACTTAACCAGGTCTATCTTAACCTGGGTGGCAACATGAGAGGTAAGGAGGGAGATCCCTCTATAGGCAAAGTGGCAGGAATCAACCTGAAGGTTGCCCTTGCTGAGGGAACAGTTGGCAGCCCCAACCAAGGCTGGGAACTGTGAGGAAGAGGGGAGTGGGTCAATCTTAATGAGAATCTGACACTGGGAAGGACCAGGGATGGTGGACTTAATCTTATGCTTAGGAAGCACTGGGGGGACAGAGGTCTGATGCATTGCAATGATGTGGTCAGATGGGAGGGAAGGAACAGTCTTGGCCAAGTTGACCAAAGATGTGACATCACAGACAGTGTCAGCATAACTATGCTTGACACTGGAGGGAGGAGAGGGGTGCTTGGCAGACTGAGCAGGCCAAGGAGGAGAGGCAGGCTTGGGAGCCAGAGGAGGATGGGCAGTGGCCTCTGAAGGAGGACCACATACAGGGAGGGAAGGGGCAGGGGCAGCTGAGTCAGCTGTTCCATAGGTTGGAGGGGGGCACTGCAGAGTGTCATGAGGCAGGAGGTCATGCAAGGCATAAGCCAAGATGGGCACACTAAGAGAGTTGTTGAAAGGCATAGTATGCCCCTGAGCCATGAATACATGCCCCACCATAACAGACAGGGCACAGGCAAAGCACATGAGATCCCACTCATCATGCCAAGGCTTACCAGCCAAGGAAGTGAGCGAGTCATTAAGAATAGTGACCCTCTGCACAAGATTGGCAGAGGGATCAGGAAGGTTGAAGTGGGAGGAGACAAATGCCTCCTGAGGCAGAGGACCAGCACAGGGAGCAAAAACACTAGCCACAGGGGAGAGAGCACCAGTAACTGGAGAAGGGGAGACTGGAGGAGCGGGAGTAGACAGGCATAATGCAGAAGGTGCCATGCAAGCAGGAGGGGGCATGAGCTTAGCAACAACTAAGCTACGCTTCTTCTTGCCTTTACCCTTATGAGGGACAGGTGTGATGGGATCAGGTGGCCCAGCAGGGAGGACCAATACACAAGGAGTAGAGGGGCCTACCATCTCAGTGTTACCCCCCTGCAATGGAGTCAGGCTCGACATTTCAGCCTCAGACTCAAACTCAATGTCCTCATCCCAAGGACAATTCTTCAGACCATGTATACACTGACTTGTATCAGATATAGTAAGCTAGAACACAACCAGGACCATGAACAATGATGGTGGTGTGTGGGAAAGAAGGGATGCTGTGCCTGCCCTCTCTGGTATTGGCATTTTGCTGGTGCTATTTTTGGCATTGAGTTGAGCTTGCTCCTCTGCCTTCTTCTCTCTTCTCCACAGGGTTGTAGCTTTGCTCCCCTGCTCTTTCACTGGTCATCATGGAAGCCCCATAGTTGTTGCCTTTTTATGGCACCAGCATTCTTTTGAGGGAGCTCTATGCCCTCTTACTGCTGGCAGCTGACACTGCTAGCACCCAATTATCCCTGTATGCCTAGTGTGTGCTCATTTCCAAGGTGCCATTGGGTTGACCCCATCAGACCATGTTTGTGAGACCAAGTACCTCTCGTTCAGTCAGTGACTGGAGGATTGGGAAATGGAAGCTGGGCTGTGACAGACAGTCGTTCTAGTAACAAAGGCTGGTAGATATGTAGTTACAGTCTGGTCAATGTGTATTTATCTTTGTCCCTAGGCTCTCCTGGGGTGTGGACTGCTATTGTGCACCATGTTATAAATTTCTGATTTAAAAAAAAAAAAATTGGGAAGCTTATTGAAAAGATGCTCTCTGCATATTTTCAATTTGATGGCATCAAATATGGTGTCTTTCATTCTAACCAGCTAGATGGTATCTAACAGAGATCAACCACAGACACCAGTTTATTTCTTACTCATCTGGTTAAGGCTGAGTGGGCTAAAGGACTCAAGATGAGCATTGTTGTTTTTGATATTGCTCAGTTCTTCCCATCTTTGAACTATGAGATACTCATGGCCATATTATCCAGCCAGGGTTTCTCAGTGAATGTTCACCAGTTCCTTGCTTCTTGTCTTGTTGGATGGAAGACAAAGTATCTATGGAACTCTTTCTCATCTGAGTACTATCCCACTGATGTGAGCATTGGTCAGGGCTCACCCCTCTCTCTGGTCCTCTCAGCATTATATTTAGCTCCTGTGATAAAGCTTTTTGACTTGAGGGCATCACACCTTGAGTGTGATATCCTTTCCTTTGTTAATGATAGAACTCTCATTGTCCAGAATCATGATCTGGCTAACAACCTTGTGTGCCTGAGACAGGTCTATAGGTTTGTATTTGAGCTTTTCATGGCATTTAGACTTGTGCTTGAGCACAACAAGTCCAAATTCTTCCATTTCTCTCACTGTAAGAACAATAATAACCCTCCATTGATTTAGAATATGCTCCTTTTACAGGTGATTCACTATTACATCCTAAAATCTTTTGGAAATATTTGGGCTTTTATTTTGATCATTAGCACAATTTCCAGGAGCATGTACAATATTACTCTACTAAGGCTATCTCCATAATATCCACCATGGGAATGCTTGGGAACTCACTTAACAGTCTTTCCCCTAAACAGAAGCATTTGCTTTACAGGTCCTGTGTAGTTTCTATCATCACATGTGGCTTCCATCTCTAGTGTCATGGGCTACACCCACATAAAGCTCATCTCTCTTCTCTTAACAAGATGCAGTGGCAGGCTGCTATCTAGATCACAGGTGCTTTTCACATCTCTCTTTCTGGTGGGGTTAAGGTGTTGGCAAGCCTCATCCCCATGGATCTTCATCTCAAGAAGCTGAGGGTATATGCAGTATATTGTATCCTCACTCTGTTATCCACCTGCTCTACCAGGCAGTTTCTGGAGATATGTGAGTTTCCTGGTATCAATCCCCATTGCTATCATTTTACTAGGCTAAGCTACTCTGTTGAGAAGGTCTAGTCCACTATTACTGATACACTCTCATATTTGAGCTTACCTATCACCCTGGAGATCTTTGATGCTGATGCATCAGAGGCTTGTCCTGGGAGGAGGCTTATGGACCAGTTCTCAGACTGTATATAGATCACTGAGTTCAACTCTAAGGAGGAGGACATTAATGTTCTGTGTATTCTGAATGCAGAGCTCAACAGGGCTATTGCACTTGATGACCATGTTATTGTGGCTACTAACATATCAGTGGGTCATGACAGGGCATTTCAGGCTATTTCTACAGCTCAGGTTTGGGCCAGCAGCATGCCTATTAGGCAGTCTCACCAGGCTGCTGGTAGAGTTACTATCCCAGATACAGAGCTCTGTGCCATTCAAATGAGCATCTTTGCAGCTCGTGCACAGGAAGACACTTATTATGTTATTTTATTCACTGACCACCCTACTTCAGCTAAGTGGGCAGTGGACTCTTTGGTCAGCAGTGGGCAGACTTAGGCTCTGCTTATCTGTTGTCATCTTGCTAGGTAGCTTGAGAAGAATCCCTCTCACACCTTTGTCTTTATACAGGTCTGCTCCTCTTTGGAGTGGCTATTGTATCCCATGGTTCATAGATATACTACAGACCCTGCTGCCTGAGAGCTTGTGGAGGCTAGACCCTTTATGACTCTTAATTTTCTTTGTACAGCTGAGGCTCAGGCCTGTAGCTTAGTTGTTACTGAGCTCACTCTCCCCCAGCTCCACTTGGTGCTATCTACATCTTGCCTGACCACTCACACTCCTCCAGTTCTCAGCCTTTTTCTTGAAACAAGTATTTTTGTCCCCTATCTTTGTCTCCTAGCCTCTGACAACTAGAGCTATGTTCCTCCTATGCCCTCTACTGATTTGGTAAAGAGGGTTTCCACTCTTAACAATGCTCTCATAGCTTTGGCTGGTAAGCCTTGATCTGATGAGCATGACTATATGCATTTTGCTTATATTCTGTCAGATATATCATTGTGTTGTAGTAGTATACTCTGCTCTTTGATGACTTTCCTGGTGCTCCCACCTTTGTCTTGACTCTGTGTGGGTTCTTCCCAAAACTTTGGGAGGAGCTATTAGAGTTTTGCAAGAAGAACCCTAAGGTGTTCTCCTTTGCACACCTCTCTAGAGGATAAGAATGGTGTGGCCACTCTTCAGCAGTTGCTGGGTTTCCTGGGGGTCCTTGTGAGCCCTTGAGGGCTGCTGATGGGGGCTGTGCTAGCTGCTCCTGAGCACTCACCATCTGCTTGTTGCAGGGGTGAGAGTGAAGGAATTTACCTGCTCTTTGTCTATCTCTGAGTGTAGGGAGGGCTTATTTCAGCTGTAGGCTGCCATATTTAGCTGAGCTGTGGAGGGTTTTGATTCTTCATAGAGTAATTGTAGCATACTATTGTAGTCATTGTGACCAGACTGCTATTGCACACTAGTATATAAATTTATGAGTTTAAAAAAAAAAAAAAAAAGACTCTGTGTAGGTTCCTGTCTTGTGACTTTCTGCAGACATCTCTTCTGACCCACAGTTCAGCTGGCTCAGCTAGCCCAGCTCCTCTCACTCCTTCACATAGTCCTCTCTCTGAGGCTACTGCCCATTTTGCCCTGGCTTCTAGGCCTGCTCCTCCTCTCTAACCTGCTCACTCTCCCAAGTACTCTGCCTCCTCTAGCTCTAAGGCTCTCTCTGGCCCCAAGAGGTCTTATGCTAATACTGTGCATGACATTACAGTCTTGGTCAATTTGGCCAAGACTGTGCCTAATCTCTCTTCTAATTACATCATTGCAATACATCAGGCCTCTGTCCCACCTGCTGCCTTAAAGTAGAAGATCAAGTCAACTATTTCTGGTCTCCTCCACTACTAGATACTTATTTATATTGATCTGCTCCCTCTTTCTTCTCAGTTTATAGCTATTGTCAGAGCTGTCAATTGCTCTCTGGGCAAGAGTGACCTTCAGGTTGACTTCTGCTCTTTTGCTTATGGGGAAATTTCCCTCCTCACCTCTCATGTTGCATCCCAGGATGAAATAAGCCTGGTTGTCTCTTCAGTTCAATGCCTTCTTACTCTTAGTGAGCCTGTTGAGGCTGCTCTTCCCAAGTTCTGGTCTTATCTTAAGGTCATGGATGTTCTCTTCTTCCAGACTGATAGAATTACTCCCATCATATCTGCTCTTATCAGGGAGACCATGGCAAAGTTCCATATAACCTCATTCTTTACTCTTGCAAATTCCCCATGTGTAATACACAACTCCTGGCATGCTGACACTGCCATAGTATAGTTTGACATGCTTGACTCCCAGTTCAGCACAACTGCTAAGTGTTTGATTAGTTTATTGTTCTAATTTGGCCCAGTTGCATGCTTTGTGTATATGGTCCACTCTCACTCTGGCATCCTCTTGTGTTAGCATTGCTGGTACTGGGGACACTCCACTCATGCCTGCCATGCTCAGGCCCCCTAATGCTCCCAGTGCACTAGTCCTCACTCTGAGGCTGGCCACTGCCAATATGTCTCCTGTTGCTATAGTAATCCTAAGGCCAACCTCTCTTAGGACCTAACTCTCAAGAGAGCTCTATGCCCTCATGCTCTGTGTTATCTCAACTGTAAAGGTGAGCACAGCATGTCTGGCCAATGATTTCTATATTGGGAACACTGCTTTGACTGCACCTGGCTAGTCTAACAGTTTAGCCAGAATAGTGGTTCTAGAGCAGAGGTCATTTTCAATGTGATTTCTGAGAAAACAGCAGTCTAGAAGGCAGAAGGGGAAGGCTTTCAGATATTACTGCTGAATTCTTTAAGCAGGATACTGTGCCCTCCATTTGTCTTAGGATAGAGGAAGGGACCTACTGAGAGACCAGATATGATGTTGATAGACTTACTTCTATACTGAGCTGTATTTTCATATAGTCATATTCTATATTACTTTGTAACAGTATTCCAAGCTACTAACCTAGAGGCAGACTGTGATCAAGTACTACCTTATAAATTTTTGATTTTTGATTTTTTTTAATAAAAAACTGATGTAGGGAATAAATATATAATGTCTACCTACCTCTCTGGGAGTATGTGGTTTAAATATTTGCATGATTCCCCATTCTGTTCATGAGTGTATTGGACAGTTCTTAATCATGCTTCTATCAGAGAGTTTAGATACTAGTTTAGGCTCTCTGCTGATTATTCTTGCCCTTATAGGTCTGTGTATTTGCAGACTCATAAGCACATGTTAACCAAGTGCATTGACTTCAGTGAGCCTTAGTGCTTTCTAAAGTATTAGAAAGAGCTGCTCAAATTTTGCAAGGAGAACTCTAGAGCATTCTCCTTTGCACATCTCTCTAGGAGGTAATAATAGTACAGCCACTCTTTAGCAGTTTCTGGGTTCTCTAGAGCCTTCAGATTCCCAGAGAATCTGGCATTGGCTGCTGATGGGGGCTGTGCTACTTTCACTTGAGCACCTTGTAGATGCTGGTTGTGCTATGAGGGATAAGGGCCTTTATCTGCTCCTTCATCCATCTCTGGATATAGAAAGGGCTTATAGTGCTATGTAGGCTGCCAGGTTCAACTGTATTAGTACAATATACAATATTAAGTATTAAGACATACCTGAAGTCCACAGAGCAAAACTGGACTTCAGGATGTGATACATGAGCTAGTTATACATATTAATAAGTAGGAGAAATATGAAATATTAACATATAAAAAGAAGTAAAACAAAATCAATCCTTCTAAACCTTATCTAGAACACTCCACAGACTCCACAATATAGTCAAATATACTCCAGTATCTTGATATTATTTTTCTTTAGGAACAAATGACAATCCAAGAATGTATACTTTTTTGATGGAGAAGCATGAGTTGGGAAATGATATGCAATGAATATATTATAATAGAAGTTCTTCTATTCTAATAATAGTTAAGGTTTTAAGGTTTTATAAGAATTCTGACTATCAATAAATTAGAGTCAAGAGTTTTATGCCCACATGTGATAAGAAGTATGAAGGCTATGTAACACATATCTGTAGTAGTATTACTTGGAAACTTAAACTAAAGATAGAGCTTGTAGAAGAGATACAACCCAACTCCTTCTTGATCTCTTACCATGACCTTCCATTTTGGAACATCAGTTGTGTTAGAGATTAGTGTACATAATATTGTATATATTCTGTACAATGTCACTATTCTCTGCTCTGGGTGCTCACATTGAGGACTCCACTATGATGTCCAATGATGAAAGTTTCAATCCTGAAGCTTTCAATGCTTAAGTCAAAGCTGCTGTTTTAAAGATGCTAACTAACAAGAAACAGAAGAAGAGAAAGGCATTGTCTCCTCCCAAGCCCATTACTCCTGCCAAATTGGGTTTTCCAGTCCCCCTCCCCTCTACTCCTGCTCTATTGCCACTCTCAGTCATGTAGTCCTCTACCAAAGTTCATCCTCCTGGGGACATTCTTATTTCCTCTCCAGAATATGCATCTATTACTCATCCTAATCCTACTGGTTATAAATTTGGCCTTCTCAAACTGGAGGATCTTAATGAAAAATAGCTCAAGTCCACTACCACTAGCCTTAATCACCTTTGGAAAGCATTCTGTCAAGAGAACGTACCTCAAGTCTTTTCTAATATTTGTCCTGGGGCAAATTGGCCATTCTTATATGCTTAGCTTATTGCTTTATTGGTCAACACATTCTCTTTCACTTCTCAGACCTAGTTTGACTGTGAGCTCATCATTGATGGCAAAGACAAATTTACTGCCACTGATATTATTAAATAAGCACTGGCCTGTGGTGAGCCACTTTCTTCTTCAGCCCCCACTCCTGTTCCCTTTTCTATGCCTATTGACATACCTCAACTTGTCACAGCACAAATTGCACAACCAGCTCCTACTAAGCTAGTTAACTCTAAACCCAAGGTGACTACACGGCCAGCAAAAAAGCCTCAGGCTTCATTCACTGATATTGTAAAATCCAGACCTAGGCCCAGGCCTCCAGTCTGGGCCTCTGCTCCCATCAAAGATAACATAGGCTAAGTTAAGCTTGCTAAGGCCTTCCCTACCCTCCCTGCTGATTGTATTACTGCTATGCATGGCACAGCCCAGAATGTGCCAGCTGCTAACAAGTACAGGCCATCTTCTACCACTGTTGGTCCTTTTCACTGACAAATCCTCATCTTCTTCTCCAATTCTGGAGATATTGACTTATTCAAACTTGTTTCACAATCTAATGACAACCTCAAGCACAAGAAATCCTCTCTCAGGATCTTGACTGCTCACATCACCTATAGTGGCCTCTCCTTATCCACCAACAATGTTCCATCTGCCAATAACCTCAAAATTATCTCAAATTTTATTTCATCTGGCACCCAAGTCACAGTCATAGTATCTCTTCCACACTTTAGGTCTTTTCTGAAGATCATTGACATTCCATTCCCTATCACTTCTGATATTGTCACACTCTTGCTCATCAATAGTGGGCTTGATATTGATCTTGCCACTAAGCCATACATATGTCATATGCAATTTGCAACACTCAGATACTGCTACTGTCTGGTTCAACATCTGGGACTCTCAATCTGGTGCTTCTGCCAAGAAGCTCAAGAATCAACATGTGAGCATCAATAATACTCACTGTCTCATCCAATTGGCAAAAGCTTACCTAGGTACCCCTCAATGTCAATGCTGCTAGCATTAGGGCTATCTGTCAAATGCTTGCAATGTTACACTCTTTCCTGTATGATATTTTATTTTTATCATCCTGCCATTTCCCAAGGACTTTACCCCTTTGATCTCTCTATTGCGTATATGTATATAAGACTGACTTGCTATCATGTTCAATAGTTTAGTCTTGTTCAGCTATATACCTCATTCCAATTGACTCTACGTCCAGGTGAGGCTTAGTCTTTAAGCATTTCTCTGTTGCTACCTTTGCATAGGCCCAAGTCTGTATAGACAGCCTTCCTGAAAGAGATCTACAGAAAATGATCCCTAGCATGGATAACAAAAGACTAAACTTGCTAGAATGCTTGACTTGACTCAGCTCTTAGCTGCCTGTCATCATTCTCTCTATTCTCTTCTTAGGTTGTTGCTTGGCCAGGAAACAACCCTTGGTTACACTTCACTGCAAAAGAAAGTAAAGGATCAAGGTTGTTGCTTTACCAGAAAAGCATTCTCTCAATACTTGATATATGACTTTACCATCCCTTCTTTCCCACACACTGCCATTATCATTCGTGGTCTTGGTTGTGTTCTTAGTCACTATGTCTGATAATTCACAGTATATATGCAATCTGAAGAGTCGTCCTTGGGATGAGGACGTCGAGGTTGAGTCAGAGGCCGAGATGTTGAGCCCTACTCCATCGCAGGGGGGTGATGCCGAGATGGTGGGCCCCTCTACTCCTCGTGCATCAGTCCTCCCAGCTGGGCCACCCAATCTTGTCACACCTGTCCCTCACAAGGGCAAAGGCAAGAAGAAGCATAGCTTGGTTGTTGCTGAGCTCATGCTCCCTCCTGCCTGCCTGGTGCCTTCTATGTCATGCCCATCCACTCCTGCTCCCCCAGTTTCTCCTTCTCTGGTTACTGGCAGTCTCTCTCCAGGGGTGAGTACTTTTGCTCCTCACATCCATCCTCTCTCTGCTGCCTCTTGGCTCTCTGTTGCCCCTTCTGCTGCTTTGGTGGATAGAGTCACTTTCCTTAATGACTCACTTGTGGCCTTGGCTAGCAAGCCTTGGTCTGACCCGCGGGACCTTATGTGCTTTGCACGTGCTCTGTCCATTACAGCAGGGCATATATTTGCTGCTCAAGGGCACATCTTGCCCTTCAACAACTCTCCTACTGTGCCCACCTTGGCTTCAGCCTTGCGTGACATGCTTCCCCATGACACCCCACAGTGTCCTCTTCCATTTCATGGAACAGCTGACTCAGCTGCTCCTCTTCCCTCTGCTCCAGCACATGGTTCTCCCTCGGAGGCCACTGTCTATCCTCCTCTGGCTCCCAAGCCTGCTCCTCCCCCCTGGCCCACTTGGTCCTCCAAGCATCCCCCTCCTCCCTCCAGTGTTAAGCATAGCTACACTGACACTGTTTGCGATGTGATGTCATTGGTCAACTTGGCCAAGACAGTCCCTGACCTCCCCTCTGAGTGCATCATTGCGATGCATCAGGCTTCCGTCCCACCCACTACTCCTAAGCAGAAGATCAAATTGACTGTTCCTGGTCCTTCCCAGTGGCAGGTCCTTGTCAAAATTGACCCCCTCCCCTCCTCCTTGCAGTTCCTGGCTGTGGTGGGCACTGCCAATCATTCTCTTGGTAAGAGTGATCTTCAGGTTGACTCCTGCCATTTTGCGTATGGGGGGATTTCCCTTCTTATGTCTCATGTTGCTTCCCAGGGTGAAATAGACCTGGTGAAGACTGGTGTCTCTTGCCTCCTCTCCCTCGCTGAGGGTGGAGTTGAGGCAGCTCTTCCATGCTCGCGGTCTTATCTTAAGGTCGTGGACATTCTCTTTTTCAAGGCAGATGGCCAGCAGGTCACTGCTGATGATGTTTGGGCAGTCATGGGGAAGTCCCATATGGCCAGCCTTTTTACTCTTGTGAACAGTCTGTGGGTTATGCACAACTCCTGCCATGCTGACACTGCCACTGTGTGGTTTGACATGCTTGACTCCCAGTCAGGCACTACTGCTAAGTGCTTGATTGGCTCTTCCTTCCAGTTCAGCCTGGCCTCATGCTTTGTGCATGCAGCCTGCTCCCACTCTGGTGTCCCTTTGTGTCAGCATTGCTGGCACTGGGGACACTCCACTCATGCCTGTCATTCTCAGGCCCCCTGATGCCCCCAGTGTGCTGGTTCTCATACTGAGGCCAGCCATCATGATCACACTTCCTGCTGCAAGGGTAGCCCCTCTGCAAAGCCATCCCAGGAACTGACCACTGTGGGAGCCCCATGCCCGCATGCCGCATGCTGTGTGAACTGTAAAGGGAAGCACAGCACCTCTGACCAACAGTGCCCATTCTGGCACCACCACTTTGACCGGGTGTGGTTGGCTGAAAAGTCAGCCCCCTCGGACTTGTGGGAGGCAATCCAGGAAATTTCTCAGAAGACAGCAGAGGCTGAG
>KQ962097.1:295959-315319 GCA_001563735.1 Leucoagaricus sp. SymC.cos
TTCACGCTCTGCTGGTGACAACTTTTCTAAGTACTGTAGTACTGCGTCATTAACTTGCCAAGTCTGAAGATATTGTCCCATTGGATTATGTCTCAGAACTCCACTCCTGACAACTCTCATTATCATGAACTTGACATGCTTACCAAATCTGCCTGAGGTGTAGTCACTCAACATAAACAAACTATCATCATCAATGGTATTCTTGTTTACATGATTAGCCAACTTGATGCTGAGGTGGTATGTCCCTTGTTTTTCCTGTCCATTAGCCATAAAGCTGACTGTTCTGAGTATCCATTCAGTCTGCTTTTGTCAACTGTTCCTTGACCAAAACCAGCCTAAAGAAGGATATTGAATATGTTCAATACACTTTCTGCATCTGGGGCTATATTTATTATGCCCAGCAGACTGTTTCTGGCTTCAAGACCCCTGTCTACTATAATGCTCTTAATAAGTTTTGTGCTCTGATCTAGAAACTGCACTTTGAGGTTGGGACTGGTTCTACTCCTAGTGAGATTGAACCTGATACTATAGCATCCATTGCTGGTCCCAAGACAGCCCCTGCTAAGCATCCTGCTCCAAGCAAGACTCCTAAAAGGGTATGTTTTCTATTTCCCTAATATTTCATGAATTGTCTCTTAATTTTCTACAGCTCAAGAAGAAGAAGCAACCTAAGTCCTCAGTGACTGTCAAAGACTCTGGTGATGAGCAGGTACATTTCTTTCATTTCTTCTTTGGCTAAGTAGTCATTTATCTCCCCTTTAGATGTATGTTGATGACAAAGATGGTCCTGCAGCTGCTGCAGACACCTTGAACACTTCTACAGCTACACCTAATGCCAACTTAAACATCATTGCTTCAGAGAAGCCTGTCATTATCTTGCTATTCTCCAAGAAGAGTCAAGCTTAGATAAGTGCTTGTATTCCACTTCCTATTTATTTTATGAATTTCTTCATGAATTTGTTTTCCTAGGATACCACTCCTTCAATTACTCATCCTGAGACAGTATGTCTGGTATATTATCATGTACCTGGCATAGATACTCAGAGTAGGGAATATTGGCATGCTATGCAGGTGTTATCCACATCTGGCATTACTGATAGCCTTGAGGACTTTCTATTCCCTCCCCTTCCAGGTCTGCAATGTACTATTATCATAGGTTGCCTCCTTGCTAACCTTATGCTCAGATTGGTACTTTGCTGATGCTTGAGCTCTTTGCAGCACTAGTTTCAATTCCTTTGTTCACCATGCCAGTACCTGTGATTCCTTGGCACAGCAGGCTCACTTGCTAGTCATTGACCATGCTCTCTTAGAGTGTGTGTTTAAGATGGAAGCTCTGGGCCATCATTATTGTATGTTATTCACTGAACAACAGGACTTAGTATACTTGCTTTGTCCTTCCCCCTTGAAATCCAACTAGGTGTTGTCCTAGCTATATAGTCTTATAGAGTAGTACTTTGTCAAGTTGTACCTGGTTTTCTCTACCAGAGTTTTTTACTGGTGAGAAATAGATCCATCTGTGCTCTGCAAATTTTCTCTAAGTCCTGATAAGTTGTCTTCATTATCTGACCACTCATCTTCAAGCATCTAATGCTTTTCTTTACTTTCTTTGAGTTCATTAAGCACTTCATTTGATACATCTAAGACATCAGTGACCAACCTGGGTAATGGGATGGACTTTCTAGCTAAGTAGAGCATGACTCTGAAAGTGGCAACTTTATTTTGCCAGACTGATCTGTCTATTTTGGCTAAGATATAGGCTCCCTCTTTGCCTCTAGTACAAGGAAACTCAGCTTCTATCACCTGACCCAGCTAGTCAGTTACCAGGCAGTTGGACTGATACAGACAATGATGAAGAAATCACTATTGTTGCCAAAAGCTTATTACCTGATACTGGTAGTTTGCACAAGAGATTTCTTTGTGGCTCTAGTATACTTTGGTGGCATATAAGGTCCAACTAAACCTGCTTTTGCAGAAGCTTGGGTGGTTCTTTTTGGTTTATTGGCTGTGGTCTCTCTAGATGTAGAGGAACCATTGACTGGAATGTTAAATTTCAGCCAAGAAGTCAAAGATTTTGTTAGATGGGGTCCCCACAATGTCTTGACTAATATTTCTTGGTTACAAACAAAAATAAAACACCTCTACAAATCTGAATTTCCCCCTTTCGGTGGGCTTCAGATGAAGAGAGTATTGAAGATATATAACAATAACAAGTGTACCAGCTGAATAGCTAGTACTAACCTCAAACAAGTTTGAGGGGAGAAGTAAACAGATTTAGAAAGGTGTATGGTCTTTGAGAATATGTGACTATAAGACTGGTGATAAACTTGGAAATTCAATCCAAACTCAAAATGCCTCTGACTGATGATTCTACTATTCACAAGTGCTTCAAAAACTAGTCTAAGTCACAACTGATGACTTAAGATAATGCCTAACTAGAAAAACTAATCTACTCTTGAATTTCCCAATAACTCTGCCTGATTTGGTCAGCTAGACCTTGAATCACCTATGCAGTCACACAACAGGTGCTGGTACAATTGATTCCTTACTAGCTACTTAGCCCTGGTGCCTTGTAGCATTCATTATAACACACTGGTCAAGTTATAGAATTCTTCTGAAGTTTCTTAATTTCCTAGCAGATATCTTTCTGTATTCTAAGTTAGTTTCTATGAACCAAAGATAATTGTTTATATCACTCAAAAATGCTAGGTTGTGGACATCACAACTCTATAGCACTCAGAGGCATAGATTCCCTTGCCTTCCTTTTGCTACAGGGCTTCTTTTATATTGTTTTCATAGATACAGAAAAGGAAAGTACTCAGAAGACTTCCAGTATTACAAATACCTATTAGAGTACAAATATAACAAACAGATAATTGGAAAATGGTATAGGTAGCCTCTATTGTGCATTGTCAAATAGACAAGTTGGATAGATAAGAAGTTTTCCTGAGTGCTCATAGGTGTAGCTAGAGAGCTACAGATAGTTCCCTTTTTCATAAGCTTGAATATTCTTTTATTTATGATTTTTCTGTGGAGTGCTCAGTCAGCTTTGTAGTATCACACTGCCTTCAATATAGTTTCTTATCAAGCAGTAGCTTGGCTGACACACTTCCCATAGCTAGATTGTGTGGACAGGATAGTAATTTTCTTAGGTATAGTACTTTGTATCTTAGATCTTCTAATCTGGTCAAGACCCTTTCTTGGGTTATCTTTAGCTCAGTTGGAACCATCCTCAGTATGGAACTCCTATAACTTCCTAAAACAGTTCTATAGTGATGGTGGTGTTATGAGGTCAAGGGTTCAAATCTCTGCTCAGTATACAGTAGTGGGCAGCTGTACTAGGTGACTAGTCTTGCTTGCCATACTAGTTGACCTAGTACCTCTCATATTGTAGCCTTATAGCTATACTGTTATAATAGTCTCATAGTAGTTCCTTAGAGACTTAGCATTAATTCTTTATTTAATACTAAGTGTATATTTATAAAAATTGAGTAAATATATGTTTATTCTTGATTTATATGTCATACTATGTTATAAATTTATTAACTTAAAAAAAAAACTTTATTATAGGCCCCACCCAAAGCTAAGTAGAGCAAGGTAGCATTTGTGAAAGGCTGACCTCAATAGACATTTATATAGTTTTAACCTGTTATATATTTATTTAGTCAATTTTAGTTATATCTTTTTATAATAGTATCTTGGGCTACCAACCCAGATATGGACTGTTATCAGGCCCTATATTATAAATTTATAATTTTCTTTTTTAAAAAAAATACTAGATATAGTTATATATCATAAAACAGAGAAAAGAGACATACTATATAACTAAAAGTGATAGGTGCTAAATATAATTAGTGTTAAAAATAGAATAAAGACTCATATAGAAATGTAAGTTCAGAGTTATAAGTATACATATCTAGATCAAAGATAACATTACTATTTATATAAGAAAATAACGTTTTATTGATTATAACACACTTCTTATCATATAAGATTCATAGAAGATCTTCTATTAAATTATAAACTATGCTTCTACTTTTTAGAAGTATATATAATTATAAATATTATTAATTTTTGATTATCATACTTTTCTAACTTCTTGGTAAAAGCTACTTTAGTGCTATAGTAATTACTATATAGCTATACACTATCAAGCTTTTTCAACTTTATAATATTATAACTATAATATAGTTGTAGACAACTAAATATAACTAATTTAACATCTCATAGTTAAATTTTTTTTGGCTGAAATCTGATAATAGATTCAGAATCTACTCATTGAGAAATATTTATAAATATTTTTTTTCCTTATTTTTTTCATATATTTTCAAAAGTAGCTAATTTTTGTAATATTTAAACAAATATCTATATCAGATTTTCAGAGAATAACTAATTAAAAATAGCTTTAATAGATACTATCATGCTTTGAGACACTTGACAATGAGATTTTTGATTGTAAATAGTCCAAGTTGCTATTTTGTCAGTTAACTCTTTTTGATATATATTTACAAAGTACTATAAATAATTAATAAAATAATAAATTATCTCTGATGACAGTTAGTCAGCTCTTTTGCTTTTGCAAAAGATTTTTTGATATATTATTAGTAATAGTATTTAGCCTATCTCTAATACTAAGTAATAAATATAAATTAATAATTATATTTCAAGTTGCAATCTCTATAGCTTGAAAAATACAGACTATATGTCTAAAAAGCTGCACAGATGTCTTTTCTTACTCTAAATTGAGATTAATATTAGGTAAAGAGTTTATAATAATATTTAATGAAGTAAAGAAAGTCTGAGATTAATATTCAGTATTTATAGGTCTATTAGTTCTGGAAATAGGCTTAGTTTATTAGTTTCAAAGTCCAGAAGTGTTGTAAGAGTGCTTAGCAGGCTGCCTGCACAGTATACAGTACACTTTTTCATAATGCATACACACATACTGTATAATTTTCATGATACATTGAATTTAGCTCCAAACCATGTAGAGTAAGGGTAATTATGCATATTGCATAATGCATAGGGATTTTAGACATTATGCAGTATCATCTGCAGTGGTTATTGCCTATTTGGGCAATTCCCTGAGCTATACTATGGAGAATATGTGGAGAATGATGATTGTTATGAATAATAATTGTTATAACTGACATGTTATGACTTTGAAGCAGCTCATAGACTGTTGGATATTCCAAAGCAGTAGACTCTGAGTATTATTTGGTAGTGATATTTATTACTCTTGACCTACAATATAGTCCAACCAGCTTACTTGAAAGCCTTGTCCTTGTCCTGGGCCTTACAAACTCTACCAAAAAAAGGTCAAGGCCAACCATAACACTCCTAAAACTTCTGCACAACTATTAAGGGAGAAAAAGACACACTCTAATCTCATACTGCATGATTGGATAACAGTTTTCTCTTTTGTGTACAGCCACCATGATATGAAGCAGCAACAAATTGCTGACCACTTTTCCTCATTAGAGAGTGATGCTCTTATTTTCTCTTAGAAGACACACTCTCATAAGCTTAAGCAATGTGAGGAATTAATGCAATGAGTTTACAAGACACCGAATATATTATCATCAAAGTGACCTCATATTGTCACACATCCAGATATGGAAAGAGCCTTTTTCTTGTAGATTAAACACATGGAGGAAAAGCAAGAGACTGTTTCTGGGCCAATGCTTATTGCAAAAAGATAGAGGTATGAAGAGCAACTTCAAGTTCCTGAGGATCAATAGCTATATAGCAAGTCTTAGGTCAGTCCCTTCTGTGCCAATTATAAGATCAAGGAGTATCAACAACATGGTGAAGCTGCATCAGCTAATCCTATAGCTATGGAAAGGGAATGGCAGAGGATTCAGCAGATCACAGCACTCTATGAGCCAAAAGACTGTTTTAACTTTGATGAGACAGAGTTTTTCCCTTTGTAAGTTATTTGTAATTCATAAATCCAGAGAGATGGATCAATTCAGTCTGATGATGATATATTGTTTACAGTGCTCTGCCTGATTGTGGCCTTGCAACACAACAAATGAGTGAGAAGAAGAGAGATAAATTTTGGATTTCAGTTGGAGTTGCCTCCAATGCTACAGATAGTGAGAAGCTTCCTTTATTTTTTATTGGGAAGTCCATCCAGCCTCACACCTTCAAGGGAAGGACACCAGAACAGTTGAAACTGTATTATCATAACAACACTAAAGCTTGGATGACAAAGATTTTATTTAAAGAGTGTGTTTTTATTTTCTGTTATTATGTGATCCTTAATTTGAACAATGTTCCAGGTGGATTCAAAAGCTTGATGTCAAGATGAGAGGGGCTAATTGGCAAATACTTCTTCTCATTGATGGGTTTAGTGCTCATTATATTGACTATAAGCCTCATAACATTAGGATCAAATTCTTCGAGCCCAATCTGACATCTCATGTGCAGCTTTGTGATACAGGCATTATTCACTACCTTAAGGCACTTTATTGTTGTGTATTCTGTAAATGCACAATTGACCTTAATGAGGCAAACCAGCTCAACATATACAAGATCAACATCTATAAAGCAATGCTAATAATAAAGAAAGCTTGGAAGGTTATCACACCTGAAACAATTGTGTATTGTTGGACATACACTGGTATTTAACCCAGTTTAGCTGCCACCCAGCCCACTGCTTCTACATCAAAGCCCAAAGTATCAAAGGCTTGAGATATTATTTGTGAGTTTACAACAATATTGTTGACTATGCCTGAAGTACAAGAGAAACTGAAGGAGATCTTGGGGGTATAGTACAGTGAGAGCAAGTGGTTGAACACATTCAACATTGTTTTTCAGATAGAAGACAATGTTACTAAGGTGCTGGAGGCAATTGACAACCTAGGTAAAGTTTCTCTACAAATTCTCATTTCATCACTCAAAGAACACCAACTAGCAATTGCAAATACAACACCTAAGTCACCATAGCTTCAAGAGCTTGAAATTGACCTCATGATGAAAGTTGATAAGCTCAAAACATGCTGACATATCATTGGAAAACTACTGACTCTAGAGGAGATGTTGAATCCTGTTGAGAAGCAAGAAGTTGGAGAGTTGGAATATGGGTTTGAAGGTGGTGATAATGAGATTGTGCAGCAAGTTAAAAGGGAGTTCAAGATCACATCAGGGCCAATGGATATAGATGACTTGTCAGACAATGAAGAGGAGGATCCTAAAAATCAGCTTACTAAAAAAAAAGTGGCAGAGATGTGTCAGGAGTTCAAAGGCCTCTATCTCAAGTATAGGTCATACAGTGATGCCCTTGGGCTTGTGTGACACTTGTGTGACTATAGGACCCATCTTGTCAAAGAGATGCCTCAAAATACAAAGCAGATGACATTGGACAGGTATCTTTGATTACATTATGTTACTTTGTCACATATGACTATTAGGTGCCTGAACATCGATATGCATAAATGTTATTATGCATAAATAATTGGCCTTCCTGATGTTATGCATTATAAAAAAGTGTACTGTTATAGTGAAGGGTGTTTTTATGAGTTCACAAAGGGGCCATGACCTGTAGGAAAATAAAGATAGATTTTGAGGTAGTAAAGACTGACAGATGGAATATAAAGATTATGTGTGAAAGTAGTAGTAGTGGTATATGCTATATGTGTTAAGCATGGTAGTTGAACTTTGGTATATGATGTAAAAGGCAATGGATGCTCATTGAAAACTAAATATGGAAGTGAAAAGAGGGACAAACAAAAATGAATAATGTAATTGAAATTGAGAGGCTACCCTACTAGCCAGGTAGCCTCCCCTACACTTCACCCTTTCTTTGAGAATGCAACTGTCCTCAGTTGCCACTAATGCCACCTACTCCTCCATGTCATCTACCCCTGCTAAGTCCTCTTTATCCACAAACTCCATCACCTGCAGCTTCTTCTGCAATCACAAATAATAAGAAATCATCCTAAATGCTGCAAAATTCAACTTTGATACAGCACTGTTAACCTCCACTAGAATATATGCTCTGCTATGCAACTGTTTTGCAACTATCATAGGACTGAAATATTGAGGGCAGCACTTCCTTCCCATGTCGGGCTCAATTTTCTTATTAAGAACAAGAACAAGAGTGCCTGAAGGAAAGTTGTAGTCATGGATTTGATTTACATGCTGTTTCTTGAAGTCACAAATTGATGTGTAATGCACAGCAAGTACCCTCTTGTTAATGCAAGCTAGGTCCTCATCACATTTCTTCAGAGCACAGGCACAAATGGCAATGAGTTCAGTGTCTGATAATTTGTGATCCAGAGGAAATGACATCAAGAAGATAGCCTCAGTGATATCAAAGGGGAGGAGTGGCTCAACACCATGGGCAGCATAGTAAGGAGTAAGGGCTGTAGATCTTCACATAGTGACTCAGTCCACCCAAAAGATATAGGGGGCATATTCATACTATTTTTGAATATTGCCATTACAAGCCTTTACCAGAGCATCTCAGATCATGCGATGAGTCCTCTCCACTGTGCCATTTGACTGAGAGTTGTAAGGGGATATACAGATATGTTGAATGTCATATTTCTCCTTCAAATAGTCCATAGCCATCACAAAAGCCATTCTGTTATCAGTCACAATCTTCTCCAACATGTTCTATCTACATAGAATCTCCTCAAATATAAAATAACTGAGAGTCCAACCCATTTTGCATGTAAGAGCTCACCATTCTGGCCACCCCATGAGACTACAGCATGCTTGAATGATATATTTGTGGCCATGTGAAGAGAGCATGTGCATCATGTCAATGTATGCCTTGCAAAAAAGAGGTGTGGGAGGCTAGACTGTGGGTGGAAGCAACCCTTCTTTCCCATGTACCACCACCTTTGCTCTGGGGTGCCTCCTTTCTCACAGTCTTACCACCCTCTTAGAGTCACTCACAGACTGCACTATCTGTTGCTTTAGGGTTCGCAACATCCAGTCATTACTATTATCTGCTACTGGGATGCTTGTGACATCCACCAGCTCTCTTGGTGTCAAGTTTGAGTTCACTCCTCCACCATGCTTTCTCTAGTAGGAGGGCAGTTTCTGCCTTCTCTGCCTCCTCTCTCTTGCTCCCTTCTGCTTTGGCAGTCAGTTAGAGCCTTTTTGCTGGTCTGGGCATGCTCTGGTGTGCTCAGGCCATGCCTGTCCCCCGGTCACCTTTGTGACCCCAAATCTGCAGTTCAGCTGAATAAGCTGCTGCTATTTCAGTCAAGTGCTTTATTGCACTTGACTCATTCCTCCTTCTCTCAGGCCAGGTTTACTACTATGGTCCATCTCTCCCAGTGTCAGTGTTTCATCAGCACCTCTTTTGGTGTTGAGTTGAGTTTGCTCCTCTACCTTCTTTTCTCTTTCCATGGAGTCATAGCATTGCTCCTCTGTTCTTTCACCAGTTGGTCATGGTTACCCCATAGCTCTCATGACCCCATGCTGGCATCTTATGAGGGAGCCCCATGCCCTCTCCCCACTCATTGTCAAATGCAATGGGCAACTATACATCCCTGCACCAGTGGCTAGTCCATTGCATGTGCTATCCCAACACTGTTGGATTGAACCCCTTTGAATTGACTATTATCTAGTATCTCCGTTCAGTCAGTGACTAGAGGGTGGGAAGTATTGGAGCTTAGCTGTAACAGATGGTCTCTCTGGTAGTTAAGACTGATAGATGCATAGTTAGAGTTCAGTGACCATGTATTTATCTTAGTACCCTGGCTCTTCTGGGGGGCAGACTGCTATTGTGCACTGTCTTATAAATTTTTGATTCAAAAAAAAAAAAAAAAAAAAGACTGTGGATGGAAGGATAATATGCTTGCTTGACTAAATTTGACATTGGTGACAGGTCTTGATGAACCAGCAGATATTGTTGTTGAGAGTTGGCCACCAGAAACAGTCAGAGATTGTATATTGTGTTGCATAGAGTCCTTTGTGCCCCAGTTGGTCATGTGACTCTATCAATAATTACAATCTTTCTCACATGTCCATCACCACCACTTGATGCCTGCCCCCCATCTCCTTCCTCCACAGACATCTGCCTTGTATGAAGAACTTGCCAGTGCATTTGAGGAAACATGTTTTGGCCTTTATAGTGAGTCCCTCTGGCATAGTCATCATCTCTAAAAACTTTCTGATCTGCTCTAGCTCCAGATCTTTCTTGTGCTCTCCCTCTGTACTTGGAATTGTCAACTCTTCAACATCTACTCTTGCTCTCTCTTCCAGGATGGTGCCCTCACCATCCTTGACTGTCTCCACTACCAACACCAATGCTCCATCTTGAGCCATTGCTGCTGCCCACACACTACAACCCAATATATCATCAATCCACTCTTTTACCACCTCTTCACCCTCATCATTGTTGCTTCTTTCCTCTGATTTCCTCTGCCTTGACAACCTATCTGGACCTTTATGTTTACTTGCTAGCATATGCACTAGCTTGAAATTGAACATCAAGATCACTGTGATCCACTGATTCATCACTGCATTCAGATGGATATCAGGTCTGTTGATCATTTCCTTGATGTATTTCACATCAAGCTCCACTTTTAACTTCTTTGCTCCAACTAGCCATAGTTTGCATGCCTTTAGTGCCTGAAAGAAATCATAGAGCTCGAGTTTAGACTGGAAATACTGTGCTATGTGCTTGTTCCAAGCAATAGATCTGAATCTTGCAGGGCATTGTCTGTTCTGTGCATCTAGCTGAGCCAGTATGTATCCTACAGCAATGATGGAGATGTTAACAGAAAGAATGATTTTGTAAGATAGAGTGTAATCGATTGGTCGAATTGCTTCACATGTTGTGACATATTTCTTCATCTCCTCTATTGCTGTCCTCTGCTTTTCTCCCCACTTGAACTCTTCTTTCATCACCCTTGTCAACTTGGTAAGTGGATTGCACATCTCCACAAATGACTTTATCCAGTTTCTGACTGTTTCTGCCATCTCCAGAAACCCCCTTACCTCTGACACATTTCTATACTCTGGCTACCTCAAATCTTCCCCACTGTTATCTCATCTGGCTTCTGCCCCTCATATGTACACACTCTTACCACCACCAGTATCTCTGGCTTACACAACTGCAGCTTCTTAGCTGACACCATAGCTCCTATGTTAGGGGTGCTTATCACCAGTGGCCCATTTGAATAGTCATCTTTCAGACCCAGAGTTGGCTATCCTCCAGACTTTCACTCACTCTTGGAAGTCGACTTGAGACCAAGTGGGAGCTACTCCTCTCAAGGAAGCAGTCCACAATACATAGGTGGTTTGGAAGGTAGCTCTTGGGAGAGACAATGTTGTATGGATGTCATGAGTCCCGTTGTATGGAAACTCTTACCAACAGAGGCTCACAATGTGAGATGTCAGCCATATGCTCCCCAAGGTCAAAGTGGTTAGCTAGACTCACTGTCCCCTGAGTGAGCGATGTTCCAAGTCTGATGAAGTTATGAACTTCCTTTACATATCCAGTCAAAGTGATAATAGGCTTTCTGATTGCTGATGACTTCAATCAGAGAAGCAGATCGTCATTCAGGGACTCAGCTATTGAGTGTGAAGATGTATTATGGATGATAACCAAAAAGGGTAGAAGCTACTGAGCTTCTTCCTTTTCCCTTGTTTATTTATACTACTCAATAGCTTTACAGGCATATCGGGTAGTCTACGAAGATCTATGTCTACTTGTAAATCCTTGGTTATCTGGAGATCATATCTACATAAGTCCTCGGTCACAGCAAACTGAGCCAAGCAGTATTTTTATCTTTTCTAATAATAATCTAACTACCAAGTCAAACTAGTTTGGTTTAGTGGCATTAGATGTAAATCATAATTCTGAGATCTAAGTCTGTATGAAGAAGACAAATATTTCTTTGATCTGCAATCAAAGAAGTAGTCCTTCAACATTTCTCCATTAGATCGACAGGGCTGTTGTTCTTACCCTGATCATCATACTTTCCTTCTTTAGTCTTTGTCTTCTGTCATCTCATCATCTTTGTCATCAGTGTAGTTGGTAGTGGTAGTAGTGGCAGTAGTGTACTGGGACTGTGAGGATGAGGATGATGACAAATATGTTAAGAGAACGATCTCCCTTTCTGCAGTGATCATAAGTTGTCACTGTCGTTCTTCTAAGGTGCTTCTTATCAGCTTGTCTTGCTGATATGTCTGATTCAGGACTCCTGTGACAATGTGTTATAACAATGCCGGTCCTTCCATGGTGAGGTAGGGATGAGTCCATTCCCATTCTGGGTTGGTGGGGTGCATGGGCTTCCAGCCATTGCTGAGAGCTGTCAGCAGTGCCATAGGTAACATGCACACATAAAGTCCATTGAGCTCATAGTGTTTGTATAGCAGGTTATGGTAAGTGTCTAACAGTATATCATTGCATGTTTGGTTGGCCTCAGTCTCTACTGTGATGAGTGTCAGAATAGGTAGAGGTGGCATGTAGTAGGGTGGGGTGCTTCCAGAGATAATCCAGTGGTATTGGTCTGGGTATTGCATTGATTGTTCAATGACCACTTTGACTGTAACATTACTCCCTTCATTTATCGCATTTTCTATAACATGTTTCAATCCAATCATTCTCCCTTCTCCCTCTAGGTTTTGTTCTAGGATGGCGGGAGATAGGTATTGCTCTCTTGTGATGACAAGAGGATGGCTCGCTGAGGGGGGTCATACCAGGGGTAGGATAACATACATATTTATCACTACTGGTATCAGTTTCTCCAGTGGGGATGGGTCCCACTATGACTGAGTCATAACAGTATTGGAGAATGGTCTTAATGTGGAATCGTTTGATAGGATCACCAGCTTCCCAAGTTAGAGTAGGCTGGATCATCATAGTATTCTCCATCATCAATTGAATAATCAGATACTCCATCATTTCGAGGTATCTCATGGAGAGCCTCTCTCTCTGAATCATATTGAGACAAAGGTGTAGTCTTTCTCCTGTTGAAGCTGGGGCTTGTCTGATTAAGGCCAAGGTAGCAGGGGTTATTCCCACATTGCCCTCTTCCTCTTGGGGCATTCTGTCCTCTTCCTCTCATTGTACTCTGCCCTCTTGCAGTACCCTGTCCTCTTCCTCTTGACGGGGTCTGTTCTCTTCCTCTTCCTTGTCCTCTTCCTTGGGGTATCCCAACAGTTCCTCTTCTTGCAGTGTTGCCTCAGGAGCTCACATAGGGTGGTAGAGGGGTGTGTCTCTCATTTAGTAGGGCAACTCAAGTTGGTTGAGCTTGTTGGGGGTTTTGAAATTGAGTCTGACTGTGGGTGGCCATATGGAGTTGTTCAGGATGTGATGGGCCATGTTGGATATTTGATTCCATCGGGCAGAGGGTTGGAGTAGGATCAGGTCATGGTTCAATTTCCACAGTGTTATGAGGCAGTACGTGTCTGGTTCCAGTGTTGTTGTTATGCACTGGGCAATTACAGATATTATATTGTTCCAGATGTCTTGGAACAGCTGAGTGGGGATGGATGGTATGGGGATCAGGAGGGAGTCGTCCCATTGAGTGGGTAGGAGGTCCTGTAGGATGTCCACTAGTTCGACTTCCATCATCATTGATATCCACATTGGTAGGGTGAATATCTGGTCCTTGTACAGGAGCTTGAGAGGTTGAATGTACACTCTCAGTTGCTTGTAGAGGTTGTTCAAGGAGCCAGTTATTCCGAGGGTATCAGGGAAAGTCAAAAGTCACTCCATAATTTGTTCCACCTTGAAAGCCAAAGTAAGTACTATACCGTAATTCTGCCAGAGAAATTTCTGGGTGAGTTTCCCAAATAGCTCTTTGAATTGGGTCGGAGAGTGGAATGCAAGTAAGCACAGTGAGATGGATGGATGAAAAGTGTGCATGTGCAAGCAACATTCTCACATAATGTATGCTAAGAGCAGTTTGTGCCCTGTAGTGGTTGATACGTTCAAGTATTTCTGGATCATCTGGTAGGTCAGTGTTCAGGATGAGATAGTCAGTCCAGTGAAGTTGTCAAAGGGTATACTGGAGAAAGGTATCAAGAATGTGGGCAGTTCCAGAGGGAGGTTCAACACAGCAGGGCTCTCCCCTGACATCAAATGTATAGTAGTGCCCTGAATCCTGCTGATATCCAGGTACTGGGAGAGGTCTAAGATAATTTGGGAGTGGGTGTGAGAAAGGGGTGGCATTGTGATTCATGCAGTGTTGGGTCTCTTTGGGAGGTTTTGGGTGTTCTTATAAGCCTTGAGGATCTCATCTGCCTGAAAGAGATGTTCCTCTGGTTCCCATGTGTTTTCCATATTTGGGTAGTCTATCCATTTCACTAAGAAGTGGTATCTCCCTTTTTGCATGCAGTGGTTCAGTATCATTTTGACCTCATACTGTTCTTGTTCTTTGATGAGATCTGGAGGTGATCGTTCATTGTGTTTTCCATATAAGGCATTTTCTTTATAGGGTAGGAGTAAGTCAGTGTGAAATACATCATGAATTTTCCAAGTCAGTGGAAGTTTCAGTTGGTAGTTGACAGGTGACAGTTGTTGAAGGATAAGAAAAGGTCCTTCTTTCTGGGGTCTTAGTTTTCACGATACTTCCTGGAGTGGAAGATTTTGAGTGTCTAGCCAGACTTTGTCTCCTTGATATGGAGGGTTTTGGCAGTGTGTTATCTGCTTCTCCATTATTTTTCTTGCCTTTTGATGGGCTTGTAGTGCTCTCTTCCTAGCTTCTTGTAGGTTTTTGATCTTCTGGTTGGTTTGTGGATTGTTTGTTGGTGGTATGTCATGCAGTAGCATTTTGAGATCATGGCCATATAACAATTGGTTTGGTGAGTACATTCTTCCTGCATGCAGTCAATTGTTATGAGCCATTTCATAAATCACTAAATATTTTGTCCAGTCATGGGGACTGTTTGCAGTGACAATTGCCAAATATGTTTCTATCTCCTGGTTGTACTATTCAGTGGTTCCATCAGTTCTGGGATGGAATGCTGTTGAAAATGCTGGTTCTATTTTTAGTTTCTGATAGAACGCTTTCATTGATTTCAATGTGAATCTTGGATCTCAATCACTGATAACCTTGTTGAGTAATCTGTATCTTTGATAGAGCGTGTCTATCAATAGTTGGGCTATCATTTCAGAAGTGGCTGTTTTTGTTGTAGGGGATAATAATACTCCCTTTGTTAATCCATGGTCTACTATGGCTAAAATAGCATCCTTCCTGTCCAAAATAGGTAGATCTGTTATTAGATCCATAGAGATTTGGGCAAATGGCCATGTTGTGGCGGGTGCGGGTATAGGTTGAAGAGATGCCTTTTGGGGTCTTCTTGTTATTTTGTACATTTGGCACTTGTTGCATCCTTTGACATATTTGGTTACATAGTTGCACATTGCGGGCCAGTAGACATATTTTTGAAGTGTCCAGAGGGTTTCCTTAATTCCAGGGTGTCCACTTGTGATATGATCATGGGCTTGTTGTAACAGGCAGCATCATAAGGTCATGTCATTGGGTATGGCAATCTTTCTCTTGAAGTATGGTATCCCGTCTTGTTTGTTATCTGGTTCTATGTCCAGTAGTTCTCTATGTTTTCAGATGTCAGTGAGATCTTGTGAAGAAATGATGTTTATCATTTCATTGTCTAGCATCGTAATTTTCCAATTATCATGGTTGTCTGGTGTGTAATCGGGTCTTCTGGATAGAGCATCTGCTGCTCTGTTTTTCTTTCCAGGTATATGCTGGATGGAAATTTGAGGTTTGTATTCCTCAAGTGTTGCTCTCCATTGTCTTTGTCTCAGATTGAGGTCTTCTGGTTTTTGCCATCTGGTGAGGTTCTCGTGGTCTGTCCAGACTGTAAAAGGGTGTTGTGCTCCTAATAAATGATGTTGCCATGCTTTTAAGGCATGTATGATGGCGAGCAGTTCTTGTTCTGAACAATGATAATTTTGTTCAGCTGGTGTGAATGCTTGAGAGTGGAACGTGATGGGTTGTCACTTTCCTGTAAGATTTCTCTGATATAGGACAGCTCCTGAAGCATATGCGGAGGCATCCATTTCAACTTCATAGGGTTTGTCGGGATTGGGTTTCATCAGAATAGGTCTTTCTTCAAACATCTTCTTCAGTTGTTTGAAACTTTGTTGGCACTCTGTTGTCCAATGAAAAGCTTGCTTTGTGGACATTAATTTGTTTAGTGACACGGCGTGTTTGGAGTAGTTTCAAATGAATCTTTGGTAGAAGTTGCAAAACCCTATAAATTTGTGAACATCTTGGGTTTTGTTTGGCGTAGGCCATCATTTGATTCCTTCTAATTTTGCATGATCCATTTCAATTGTGTTTGGCATTACTATTGCTCCTAAATATTCAACTTTCTGTTTATTAAACTCGCATTTGGTGGGTTTCAGAAATAAGTCATTTTCCTGTAGGACTTTGAGGGTTTGTATTGTTAGGTGGCAAAGTTCTTCCTGTGTTTTCACATGAATGAGGATATCATCCATGTAGACCAGTACTCCTCCTTTTCACACTAATGGTTTGAATATTTCATCTATCATGGCTTGGAACATAACAGGTGAATTGCACATTCCAAAGAACATGACTGTTGGTTCAAATAATCCTCTCGGTGTTCTAAACGCTGCCTTCCATTGATCTTCAGGTTTAATTTGGATATTGTTATATCCAGCGTGCACGTCAAATTTGGTGAAATACTTTGATCCTTCAAGTTTGTTGAATAGAGTGGGGATCAAAGGGATGGGATATGTGTTTTTGCACATATGTGAGTTTAGATACCTGTAATCTTGGCAGGGTCAAAACTTTCCATCTTTCTTGGATACAAAGAAGAAAGGTGAAGCCATAGGGGATTTCGACTCTTGGATATATCCTTTGGCGAGATTTTCATCAAGGAACTTGTTGAGTTCATCCATTTCTTTTGGTGTGAGTTTGTAGTTTGGGAACACTTTAGGTGTAAAGCTATCGAGTAATTCAATTTCATGATCCCATTTTCATTTTGGAGGAAATCTCTGTGATTCCTTTTCTGAAAACACTTTCAGGTAGGAGTGATATTCAGGTGGTATGAGTTTGAGTGGATCACTTTCTCCTGTCTTGGAGAATTCCTGAGCTAGTGAAGTTGCAGTGTTGGTTTTCACATTGATCTGCTCTTCTTGTCCAAGGAAATATATGATTTCATGTTCAGATAGTTTGTTGAGATATTCATTCCAGGTTGGAGATGGTTGAAGGCTAAGTGTTTTATTTTGCCAATCAATGTCTGGGTTCATCTGTTCAAACCAGGATATTCCTAGGAGTAATCGAGGTTCTCCTAGATTTACAATGTATGGATTTATAACATGTTCTCTTTTGTTAATAGTCACATTGACATGAGCTTGAGTGGTTATTTGTCCAGAGTTTTCAGTGCCATCTGCATTTCGAACTTTGATGGGTTGTGGTAGTCATGTAGTGGGTATTCTCCAGTTCTTGATTAAGGTAGGATTGATAAAATTATTAGAGGCTCCTGAATTGATTAAGGCATGGGTTTTAATGTTGGGGTTGGAGGGTAGGTGGATGGTTAGGGGTACATGAAAGATTTTCTTTTTCAGAATGAGGCATATCTTGTTTATTTCAGTCGCGTCATTTTCCTCTCATTCTTTTGAAAATTTGAGGCTTCATCATCTGAGTCTTCGCAATTATTGATGAAGTGGCTTCCCAATTTTCTTGGGGTTCAAAACTTTTGTCCCTTATCCTTTCCTTTTCCTCTTTGCTCATCCCCTTTCCTTTTTCTTTGATTATAGTTAGCCTTTCCTTGAGTGGACAGTCTCATGCCCAATGTCTTCCTTCCTTACATAGGAAACATAGTCCTTGTGATTGTAGCCATGTGAGTTCAGGCATGAGTATTTTGTTGATCTCTTCCTTGATCTCTTGAGATCTGTCATTGTCTGTATCATCAGTAGAGTCGGAATAGTCTGTTTCAGATTCCACTGATTTGCTTGGAGTCTCGTCATCATTGCTATATTCTCTGTTAAGGTAATTGATCCTTTTGATGAGGTCAATGTCCATGGGGCCATATCCTTTGGGATTAGGCATTGTTGTAGGGTGCACATAAGGCTTATAAGTTGATGCCTTCTGTTTGTGAGAATAAGTTTTCCTTTTAGAGCGATGAGACCTCCTTTGTGGTTCCTGATGACTTCTTCTCATCCCCACATATGATTGTACATGGTCCATTCCACTAACCTGTCTGGCGGCAGTATAGAAGTTGTTGATATTATCAGCGATGGGGTTGAGTTGGCAGACTTGTTTATTGTAATAGGGGTCCAATCCTTGTAAGAAGAATACAATTTGGGTATGATGGTCCTGTATTCCTGAGGTAATGGCCAGGTTTTTGAACTGGTTAATGTACATCTCAATGGGTCTTCCATTTTGTTGTAGGTCCAATAACTCAGTGACTTCTCTGAGGTTATTGCTGACATGTTTGAATGAGGTATCGAGTGCATCGTAAAATTCTTTTTCTGTTCCCACTGCGAATATGGGTGGTGTGCCTGTGGTATGGGAGTGTATGTAGGATTCCTTCCACTCTGTTGCAGGTCCTTCCATGCTGAGTAGTGGATAGAGGATCCTTGATTCCTGTGTGACATAGGTGTTTGGCTTCGCTGCATAGAGCAGTTGTAAGTCATCTCTCTACCTAAGGTAATCAGATAATTCTCCAGTAAATGCTCATGGAGTCAGAACTTTGGGATCCCTAGCTACTGCTGTAGATTGCGCCATTGTTGAAGTTCTTGGCTCAATGGGGATGCTTGGGAACTCACTTCGGGATTTGTCCCCTAAGCAGAAGCAGTTGCTTTACAGGTCATGTGTGGTGCCTATTGCCACGTATGGCTTTCATCTTTGGTGTCATGAGCTACATCCTCACAAGGCTCATCTTGCCTCTCTTAACAAGATGCAGCATCAGGCTGCGATCTGGATCATGGGTGCTTTCCGCACCTCCCCTTCGGGGGGCATTGAGGTGTTGGCGGGCCTCATCCCTGTCCATCTCCATCTTAGGAAGCTGAGGTCCCGGGCAGCGTACCGGGTCCTTACTCTCTCCCCTACACACTCTACTAAGCAGTTGCTTGGTACGAGGCAATTTCCAGGCACTGACCCTCATCAGTATCATTTTACTCGGCTGGGCCACTCTATTGAGAAGGTTAGGTCAGCTGTTGTTGATACCCTGTGGTATCACTCTCTTCCAGTCACCTTGGAGACGTTCAAGCCTGATGCCTCAGATGCTTGCCCTGGTAGGCGTTTATTGGACTGCTTTGGTGATCGTATACGGGTTGTTGAGTTTGACTCTAAGGAGGAAGATGTCAACGTCCTTCAGATCTTGAACGCGGAGCTTGACAAGGCCACTGCGTTGGATGGCTGCATTGTGGCAGCCACAGATGCATCTGTGGGTC
>KQ962097.1:319418-346177 GCA_001563735.1 Leucoagaricus sp. SymC.cos
GGAGTGATAGGTTTGGGAGGCGACGAGGCCTTCCTCTTCTTGCGGCGTTTGGCGGTTGGCGTCTTCAAGACAGCCTCGGCAATTTTCACATTAAATTCTTCAGCATCGAATTCGCTTGCGGAATCATCCATAGCATTCTCGTCAACAGCGAGACTAGCGAATAAGTTCGTAGCAGACATTTCGGACATCGGATAGAACATAGACTAATCCCTTAAGACCAATGACCCAAAAGGGAAGGTGGTGGTAAGAGATCAAGAAGGGTTGTTGAAAAATTATTTAATGACATCACATACAGACTTGATAACCAACAGAGGCTCACAATGTGAGATGTCTGCCATATGCTCCCCAAGGTCAAAGTGGTTAGCTAGACTCACTGTCCCTTGAGTGAGTGATGTTCCAAGTCTGATGAAGTTATAAACTTCCTTTATGTACCCAGTCAAAGTGATAATAGGCTTTCTGATCACCGATAACTTTGATCAGAGAAGCAGATCGTTATTCAGGGACTCAGCTATTGAGTGTGAAAATGTATTATGGATGATAACCAAAAAGGGTAGAAGTTACCAAGCTTCTTCCTTTTCCCTTGTTTATTTATACTACTCAATAGCTTTACAGGCATATCGGGTAGTCTATGAAGATCTACATCTACTTGTAAATCCTCAGTTATCTGGAGATCATATCTACATAAGTCCTCAGTCACAGCAAACTGAGCCAAGTGGTATTTTTATCTTTTCTAATAATGATCTAACTACCAAGTAAAACTAGTTTGGTTTAGCAGCATTAGATGTAAATCATAATTCTGAGATCTAAGTCTGTATGAGGAAGACAAATATTTCTTTGATCTGTGATCAAAGAAGTAGTCCTTCAATGTTTCTCCATTAGATCAACAGGGCCATTATTCTTACCCTGATCATCATACTTCCCTTCTTTAGTCTTTGTCTTCTGTCATCTCATCATCTTCATTGTTGGTGTAGTCAGTAGTGGTAGTAGTGGCAGTAGTATACCAGGACTGTGAGAATGAGGATGATGACAAATATGTTAAGGGAACAATCTCTCTTTCCACAGCGATCATAAGTTGTTGCTGTCATTCTTCTAAGGTGCTTCTTATCAGCTTGTCTTGCTGATACATCTGATTCAGGACTCCCATGACAGTGTCTTATAACAATGCTAGTCCTTCCATGGTGAGGTAGGGATGAGTCTATTCCTGTTCTGGGTTGGTGGGGTACATGGGCTTCCAGCCATTGCTGAGAGCTGTCAGCAGTACCATAGGTAACATGCACACATAAAGTCCATTGAGCTTGTAGTGTTCGTATGGCAGATTATAGTAAGCATCTAACAGTATATCATTGTATGTTTGGTTGGCCTCAGTCTCTACTGTGATGAGTGTCAGAATAGGTAGAGGTGGCATGTAGTAGGGTGTGGCACTTCCAGAGATAATCCAGTGGTATTGGTCCAGGTATTGCATTGATTGTTCAATGACCACTTTGACTGTAACATCCTATGTGTTTCAGATGATGAAGGACCTGATTTAGATCAATGGTGTGCTCCCAAATGAAACAGCGAATATGTGAATTTTCAGGAATGACTTTGTAAGTGCCATCCTCCTTTTCATATCATGACTTCAAGCCTAATAATGTGATGTCATCCAGGAAATTCAGTGTGCAGCTGGTCTCATCTTGTAGTAAGAAAGCCATGTTGTTATGAAAGATCCCAACTGATCCTGTCCATCCTTGAGGGAGTACTGTCAGCTGCATTGTCCCCAACAGCATGTCAAATGTTGTAAAGTCTCTCAACTCCTCTGCCAAACTCCAGTGATCATACCTGATGAACATATCCAGCCCCAAATACACTTCTCTTGCTGAACATTGCTCAGCATAAAGGTATACCAACAGCAGCATCTGTGAATCACCAATAGTCACTGCATTGAGTGGAGTTAAATTGTGCACAATGTGTATGTCTTTGTCCTTTTTTGCAACTATGAACCATTGATGTTGATATGAACTGTAGGATGGCTCATAGACTCCTGTCTCCACCTTCTTCTTGATTAACTTGATCACCTTATCACAGATGCCTGGTGGAACAGGCAGTGGCTTCTTCACCCAAGATATGTGCTCCACCACTGGTATCTTCACAGGCTCGAAATAATCTTCTCAAAAGTGACCTTTCTCTATTTCATCCCATGCTGACCCCATCTTATTCTTCAACAACACCTGAGCAATCAACCTCTTCTCCTCCTCCCACAAAAATTCATTGGAGAACAATCCAAGAGCTTCAAGGCATTCTTGAGTAAGCCTCTTTCCAGGCATGAAAGGTTTCAGTTGTATTGGTACATCTGGTAGGATTGCTAGTAGATCTTCTAGAAACTGACAAATGATGTGAAATCTTTCAGGCATAGTTGCAGGTACTGGGTGAACCTTGTTTGCTACCTTTTTGTATGCCAAGCAATATGCCTCAGTGTTGTACTTGAATGACCATGCCAGTATTGACTACATGAGTGAATTTGTTCCTTCTGCTATCTCAACCAACTCATACACCACCTCTCCCAACACCATAAATGAGCTTGATCCTCTCCAATCTGCTCTTACTGCTGTCTGTACTGTCACCTTCCTCATCTCGTCCTCTGGATCAGTTACCACAATCTCCACCACCCTGTTTAACTTCTCTATCTTCCCCAATCTCACCCCTTGCTGCCATGGTCTTCCTAGTAACAGCCTATATGGTGCTGTCTTCACTATGAAAGCATGCACAAATGTCAAAACTCTACCAACCCAGATCCCCAACCCCTCAATATATCTCTCTAGCTCCTCCTTCCCACTATTTGCTGTCTGCATCATCATCCTCTGACTCCAATTCACCTGTAACCCCAACTCATCACATAAATCCATCTGCACCAACACAATCTCAGACCCCTCATCTAGCAGTCCCATTTCTCTTACTTGCTTCCTATCTTTCCCTCTCACTACAACCTCTACTTCTCGAAGTGATGTCAAAAAATCAATTGTTACTCCTATAACTGCTGAGGTCACTATCCCTGTTGTCGGTACCTTCTGGGTTTGTGCTTTCTCTACAAATAGCTTTCATAGATCCCCACTAACACCCATCAAATGTTTGACTTTGACTCCAGGGACTTTGAGGTCCATGATATGCTCAAAAATGCCTTCCACAACTTTTGGATCTGCAAGCTGGGACTCTCATCAATAAGCTGGCTACAGAAAAGGATCTTTCTTCTCTGGTAAACTTTTTGCATTTCCTCCCCTCAACACTTCCACTGACTTCTCTGCCTTCTCTGCTGCTGCCTTCTTCCTTGCCTTCCCTCTTGTCATTGTAAATCCATCCACCACCACTTCCTCCTCACTTCCTCCTTCTACTAACTCTGCCACTGCACCCCAAACAAAGCTCTCCTCCTCTTCTAACTCTTCAACAGATACATATGATGAGTATGATGTAGGCAGATTCATATGAGGTGGCCTGTCCCTTGACTCAAACTTGGGACTGGGTGTAGCTGCTGGTGTAATGGCTAGGGGACTACCCCACCTTTGATCAATTGCTCCTTTGAGGCCTTCAGGGTGTGGACCAATGCACATTCCATCATTATGGACATGAAAACCATTGGGAAGGATGACACATCTACCAATGCAGACATACTCTGCAACAATCGGACAAGTGCAAATTTGACATTTCGGATCCTTGCAGAAGTGACATAAAGGATTGTATGGCCTTTGGCTCAATGGATAATGATGATGGGGTAGTGCTGCTTGCACAACTGGTTGAGACATCTGCACAGTCATTGTTATATTCATTATTGACCACTGTGCTGGCTTCAGGACCATATTGATGAGAACTGGTGCTGCAATCATCAGTTTTGTGTATACCACCATGTATTCTGCATCTGCCACATTTAGCCCATGCAGCTTTCTGCTCAATCCTTCTATATCTTCCTCCAACTGTCTTCTCTCCTCAAATGTCACTATCTTTGTTCTTACTTCCTCACTTTCTCTCCCTCCACATCTCTCATCATCACTGTCATCCTTCCTCTTCTCCTTCCTCTTCTCCTTTTTCTTCCACTTCCTCTCTTCACTACTACTCTCCATCTCTGAGTCTGACTCATCACTACTCAGTCTCTTCTTTGACTTCTTCTGCCTCTCTCTTTCTCTACTTCCTGACCTATACCCCCACCTTCTCTCTCATCATCTGATGCTTCTACTGAATATAAAAATCTCCCCACCTCCAGAGCCTTCTTGACTGAGGATGTCTGCAAGCATTCAAATATATTGTCTTTAATCTCAAGACAATTGTGGATAGCCTTATAGACACATGTAGATAAGCCTTTCCAGAAGTATGCATTGACATTGTCTTCTGAGATCTTCTTTTTGTCATGTAACCATGATGCCATTGTCCAGAACTTCCAATAGTAAAGGTTGAGGTCTATCTTGTTGTCTATGATTCTTGTATCAGCCTGGTCAATGTAACATTTCAGCTGTTGAGTGGTATAACTTTCACTGAGCTCCAATTTCGAGTAAGATCCCACTATTTCTTTCTTCAACTCTTCATAATCCTGACCATATCTCTTCAAGCTCTTCCAGAATGTCTTTGTCTCTCCATTTGTGTACCTCACCACCATCTTTGACTTCTCTTTGCTATCCAGCCCACTTCTCTCTGCCAGCCTCTCAAACTCCTCAAAAAACTCCATTAAATCCTTTAGCCTATTTGGATCAAACTTAGGAGCACATTTGCTGCCTGGAGGTGGCATGTCCTCAACTCATGCAGATGACATTGTTATAGTAGCCAAGATAGGATCTGGTAGTATGCTAAACAATCTCTTTTGGGCATTTCCTCATAGTGTATCCTCAGAATTGTTGTCATTGGTTGCTTTAGGGCTACTCATAGGACTGTTAATCACAACTTTCTTCTTTCCTTTCTTCTGTTTTGAGGTTACTGGTAGTTCTGACACACTCTGTGAGCTGTAGGAAAATAAAGATAGATTTTGAGGTAGTAAAGACTGACAGATGGGATATGAAGATTATGTGTAAAAGTAGTAGTAGTGGTATATGCCATGTGTGTTAAGTGCAGTAGTTGAACTTTGGTATATGATGTAAAAGGCAATAGATGTTCATTTGAAACTAAATATGGAAGTGAAAAGAGGGACAAATAAAAATAAATAATGTAATCGAAATTGAGAGGCTAACCTGCTAGCCATGTAGCTTCCCCTACACTGTACTAGAGTTAAGAAAAATTTAAGCAATATTTATTTTATTTTATATTTATATTTTTTTAATACTAGATTTAAAATTTGATCCTTTTTTTTTATTAGAATTATATCTCACTTGTTAAGAGCAGTTAATTTCTGTATTTTTCAAGATTTTTAAGTATTCTTTGATGAGATAGCTAATTATTAAGTCTAAAAAAAAATAATTTGAGAATTAAGAAAAGATGCTCATAGAATCTGAGTCAGAATATTCAATGAAGCTTAATCTGAATATTTTTATGCTTAGCAAGAGTTTGCAGCAGGCCAGAAAAATTAATCTTTAAGGTTAGTCATATTTAATTGTCTACAACTGTACTTCAACAATTGGACACCTGATAATCCCAAATATATCAACTAACTAGACTATAATGTTGTGTTAACATAAATATCTTATTTAGACCTCATCAATTGATTTCTTCCCAGGACCATTAAAAACTATTAAAGGTGGACTTTACTAGAAGAAAGAGAGATAGGGTCCAGTTATATTTGGATAAGTTCTCAGAATATCTCTAGCAGCAACAAAACCCATCAATCTCAACTTTCTGTGCCCTCTTCTGCTATTTCTCCTGCTTTTCTTACCTTTCTGCATTAGTCTCTACTCCTTCTCATAACTCTTTCTCTGAAAACATATTATTGTATATTTTCAGCTTCTTCTAACATGTTCAAGAAGTAGGATTAATTAGCATATATGTAGGTCTTCTTAACCTAGTTTTTTCACTACTTCTCTTTATTAGTGCAATGATTAGAGTTATTCCAGTGTACATTCTGAACAACACAGACAGTGAGTTAAGTGTGGAAAAGAGCAGACAGCTATTATATAGCCTTGATATATACTCTTAATCTAGAAAAATATATTATCAAGATCTTGAGCTCAAATTTCCATGTTGTCCTTGTCATGATAAACAGCAATCCAACCTGTGTTTGTGATATTATAATAAAAGATCTTTATGATTCTGTTCTAAGGTACATTAAAACTATGTCTGTGATAAAATAAATGTAAAATCTATCCAACCTAAGGTGTATTAAGGTATTTTCATCTCTCAAAAATCCACAACATAGAGAACAGTGTTTCTGGTTGCTTGACATATTCTAGCCTATATATGCTGTATATTTCAGTGATCTTTGAAATATTATTCATGTAGTCAGTACAGTAGGAGGCTTTTGACTGCAATTACTAAAGGTATTCCCCCAATCTATAAACTAATCAGATTTCATACTGAACAGCATATCATGCTTGCTCATCACACTTCTTTATCTTATCATGTATATATAATACAAGAAATATATAAACATCACATAATGCAGGAGACTGCTTAGAAAAAGATCAAAAATTCAGTGAGATACAAACAAAGGACTACAAAGTGGTGTGCAATGATTGAACTATATAAATCAATATGGTGTTTTGATTGTTATTAGATAATATCTTTTCATAAATATTAGCTCTTGCTATACAGTCTTTTGCATAACTATCTTATGCTAAAGAAAAGTCTGCTGAGTGTCTTTTCCCTCACTTATAACCAATATTTATATCTATAAACTACAATTAATACTCACAGTAAACACTTTAGTTTTATCTTGTATATCTCTCATATACATTGGTAAGTACTAGGTAGGAATAGACAAATCTAGTAATAAGAGCTATGCAAAGCTCTTTATATACTTATTCCAGACAATAGCCTTCTTAACTAGTGCTGGCACTACTATCTTTGCTCTTGGTCAGTAAAGAAAGTAATAACTCTTTTTTTTTTTTTTTTTTTTAATTCATAAATTTTTATACCAGTGTGTGGTAGCAGTCCAGTTGCAAATACATAGAGTATCTACAGTAATCTATGAGAAATCCCAAGATAAAATTCCCCACAGCTCAGCTAAATATGGCAGTCTACACCAAAAGATAGGCTCTCTCTCCACCCAAAGATGAATAGAGAGGCAGGTAATATATCCTCACCTGTGCCACACCATCCTGCAATGACATGCACTAGAATAAAGCTAGTATAGCCCCCATCAGCTAGACTCCCAAGGTGCAAATTAGCCCCAGAGAACCCAGTGACTGCCAAAGAGTGGCCATACTGTTGTTATCCCATAGAGAGATATGCAAAGGAGAATGTCCTAAGGTTCTCCTTGCAGAAATCCAACAACTCTTTCCAATATTTAGGAAAGTGTCAAGAGTTACCAAAGTCACTGCACTCAGTAAGGATGTGCTTGCAAGTCTGCTGATTGGTGGACCCACAAGGGCAAGAATGATCATGGGAGAGGTTAAACTGCCATCTAAACTCCCCAATAGGTGTATGATTAAGAACTACCCTATATACATTTGCACAGAGTGGGGAATCATGCAGATACTTAAGCCAAGTGCCTCCAGAGAGGTACATAGGTGTTATATGCTTACCCCTTTCATCAGTAAGATATAAAAAATTTCTTCTGGAGGAGCTCAAACAAGTAAACTGCCTGATCCACTCATCATGGCAAGCCTGAGCCTTGGCTGTATGAAGATAGTTAAGAGTAGTGAAAAGACAAGCCTTCACCAACTTCTGGGTAGCAGGGTCCATTGCATAGCAATGGACTGTGTGATACAACAGCCACTCCAAAGAGGAGCAAACCTGTACAAATACAAAGATGCAAGAGGGATCTTCCTCAAGCTACTTTACCAGATGATAACAGATGAGCAAGACCTGAGCCTGCCCACTGAGAAAGTAATAACTCATTACAAGATAAATAATATAAATATAGTCCACAGTTTGACATAAAATATATTATTTTATATATTTCAGCTACTCTATAATCTATTTTAGTTAATCAAATGTGAGAGTGTGTCAGAATTACTGTTTATCATAATAAGGACAGCATGGAAATTTTGAGCTCAAGACTCTGATAATGCATTTTTCTAGATTAAAAGTACATATTAAGGCCACATGATAGCTGTCTGCCCTTTCTCATACTTAACTCACTGTCTGTATTGTTTAGGATATACACTGAAATAACTCTAATTATTATACTAATAAAGAGAAGTAGTAAAGAGACTGAGTTAAGAAGACCCACATGTATACTAATTAATCCTACTTCTTGAGCATGTCAGAGGAAGCTGAAAATATATAGTAATATGTTTTTAGAGAAACAGTTATGAGAAGGAACAGAGACTGATGCAAAAAAGTAAGGAAAATAGGAAAAATAGCAGAAAAAGACACAGAAAGTTAGAATTAATAGGTCTCATTCCTGTTGGAGACATTTCAAAAACCTACCCAAATATAACTGAACCCTGTCTCTCTTTCTTCTAGCAAAGTCCATCTTCAACAGTCTTTAATAGTCCTAGAAAGAAATTAATTGATGAGGTCTAAATAAGATACATATATTAATACAATATTATAGTCTAGTTAGTTGACATAATCAGGATTATCAGGTGCAATTGGAGGACAACTATATATTCTATTATGTTCTATAATATTCTAAATAGTTCTATAATATTTCACCCTCTAATATTGTCTACTATACTCTAGTACATTCTAGTTATATACTATAGTTAGATATTTACCAAATAAGTATATATATTGTAACTAATATATAAATAAGCAAAACTACCAAGTAAAATCTCATTGTATCTACTTAGTTAGGTAGAAACTTGAGTATAGAGCTTCTTAAACATTTAAAGCTCTGGTTAGAAATCTTAAGCATCAATTCTAAGCTTTACTCTTTAAGTTGTTCTTGAAAATACTTGTTTCAAGACCAAGTATCTTTTTTCTTAATCTCTAGCTGTCTGAGAGAAAGAAAACTCTTGAAGTTTCTATGTTCTTATATAATAAAGCATAAATTCTAGAATCATAGTTCACTGTGCACTATTTGATCACATGATGTAGCTATGTGCAGACTATACTAGTAATATATACTTATAATAAAAGAGCCTTTCTCTAGTTATGCTTTCTGTATAGGACAACCTAATATATCTAAATACAAGAAATCTAGGCATCACTATAACACTATTAATTCATAAAAATTTCATGTACAGAGATAAAGCTAGATTATATCATCCTAGTTTTTATCTGATATAGGACATCTTAATTCCTTTTAGTATAGTAATAGACTGGCAGGATTGTTTCAGTTGATACTCTGTTGATCCTTTGACCCTTGACTAAAGACTTAGCTTTACACCAACTTAAGTCTATCAGACCCCAAAAGCATAGATGTATGTTCAGTAGGTCTAGAAAGATATTAGATGTTTGATATTTGTGTTAATACATGCACTATCAACAGAAATACAGAGATTTTAACATATACCTGAAATATTCAACACAAAAATGCACTCAAAATACATCAACAGTTGGATGTATTAAAACTCTGATGCCTTGTCATTTTATCATATTGACATGACACAAGCACATTGGAACATTTATAGAGACAGCTAGATGAGCCAGAGACAAGCTAAGTTGTATTTTTATGGATATACAGATAATTCAGCAGCATTGTGCTTGTATAGGGTTGGGAGCTGTCACATATAGAACCACTACCTGAACTATTCAATGCAAAAACATCTCAAAATATATCAACAGTTGGATATGTCAAAACCTTGACATATTACTATTTTATCATATTAACATAGTGTGGACACACTGGTATACTCATGAAGACAGCTATGTGAGTCAGAAATAAGCTGAGCTGTATTTTCATGGATGTACAAGCAATATGCAATAGCACTGGGGTTGAGGGCTGCAACATATAGAACTACTTCTGAGGCCAATATAATTAGACTTTTCATCTATGTTCAAGGTTAGAATATAAGTGTATGGTATGGTTTAACTATAGACAGAGTATATCTCATAATCTTGATCTGCTAGAGTCCTAAAACAAGGGTAGTGTAGCAAAGCAGCAGCCTGCATATTTAGAGAATCCATTTGGGATCTTTTCTTTGGAGGAGGGCCCATGTAACAACCTGTAGTAATGAGGGGTGAGCTATCAGGGTTCTGGACCCATACATATCTTACAAGACCTACAAGCATAATCAAACCAAATGCAAGCATAACACCAGAAAAGATTTGAGCACTCTTGAAGCCATGAGAAGCTATGAGCCACCCAGAAATTGGAGGGCCAAGGAGAGCACTGAGAGCACTACGGGCCCATAGATGAGACCTCCACATGTTTTGCAATAACAAACACTAACCTAACACTCAATATCTGCCCAATTCCAATGCCTATCTTGCGAGGATCATCCTACAGGATGTAAGTAATCTGTGGAAGACAGAAGAGAGATGAAGTGAACTGACATACCAACAGAGGTGGAACACAAGCACCTTGTAAGCTGAGAACATTACCAGAAGTGAATCCATATAACGCTGTTTGCACCACCAGAAATGAGATACTAGGGAATGATTCAAGCAACTCACCTCCAACAACAAGTATGCTAGCAGTGTTCTTTGCAGCTATGCTCACGAAAACAAGCAGCGCAGTGATGAACCCGGTAATGATCATTATATTGAAGCATCCCCAGGAATCTGCTGCCATTCCAGGAAGAATACGACCAAACTACAATTATAAGTTGAGGCTTGTCAACTTGAGGCATCGTGGAATGAAGTAACATACAAATGATGCAGCATTTAACACCGAAACCGAGTAGAAGATCATATTCGCATTGAATCCATGGATTGCACCATAACTTGGTAGGTAAAACAGCAGGAAGAATATTCCTAGCAGCGGGTAAGTTAGGTACGAGCTCGAGCTTAGAGTGTATTGAAAACGTGCCGAAAACGATGAAAAACATTGCAGTACTTAAAATGGAGAGTTAGTGAGGAACACAATCAGAAGCATCTACACATATCCACTCACCAGAAGCTTGAATATGCCGGTGACCGAAACAGACTGCCTGCAAAAAAATGCGAGCCAGTTCTTCGAGGCAGACGTCCTTTCACCGTCAATGCCGAGATCGTTGTAAGAAATAGTGCAATAAATCCACATATACGAAGTGCCCAGCCAAATCCAACCTAGGAGCGAATTAGGATATAACTAGGGTCAAACAAATGACATGCATACATGAGGGTTTCGAATGAGACGGTTGATGGCGATTGGCCAAATTACACCACCGACCGAGGATCCTGAAGTTACGATACCCAATGCAAGACCACGCCGTTTGAAGAACCAGTGGTTTATGCTGACAAAATAAACATCACCCCTTCGGTCAAAACCAGTTCATGCAAACGGGTTACGCACCAAGCAAAAGCAGGTGAGAACAGGGCAGAAAGACAGAAGCCTTGCAATAATCCTTGGACCAGGAAGAATTGCCAAAATTCTTTGCTGTGAGAAAAAGATTGGATGTTCATCATCATTAGTAGAGATGATAATACTTGCCATATACTTTGCATCATGCATGAAAAGGAGAAGCCTATACCTCCAACAAAAATGAGAGGCTTAATAAGATTTCAATGGGCGCAAGGAGAGGAATGGCTAGAGGAACTTACACCGGCTCCAAACTTATCGAAAATCGAACCAAAGAAAGAACCCATGATATAAATGCTACATCACGTCGTATTAGATCCGCCTACACGTTGCTTCAATCGAGAGTGAGCTTGCCAAAAGGTCTGGAATGCCCCGATCCACGCAATATCACTTTCAGACTTGTTAGACAGCTGGTGCTCTTTGTAGTATGCTTGGAAGCTAGTCGAAGTATGAATATCGTACTTCACATTGAAGCGGCTAGCACTCACACTACATTATCGATCTCGTAAGCCCTCAGTTCTTGTAAAAGGTGGCAAATAACTCACTTCCAAATGCATTCAAGAACCCAAACGAGACAAAAACAGCTAGCCATGCGCCAACAACGACCTTGATCAATGTGAGATAGACAGAGGCGGTAGACGTAATTGCTCCTTACGGTCCATGCGTCCCTACCACCATCAGGAAAAGCGGGCGGCGCTGGAGGGCGCACTTCCGGTGTCTCCAACTTCAAACTTGAAGAATTACGATTGTCCTCCAAAGTGTGTAATGCTCCTTGTTCGAGCCTTGAGTCCGTGGCGTCATTCTGAACCGTCGAGTCGTTGGAGGACATGGAGGGAACGAGGAAAGGACGACCAGGAGGGAGAAGCGACCTTGAGGCGACGCCGTGATGGACACTTTGCCGGTGGCAATAGTATGCTGACTGTACTCGAATTCAGCGCTGGTTTTACTAAGGGCTTGTTCGGCAACAACAATTTCAAGCCCCCTATTTCCAATTACTCGCCAATTTGCAAATGAAACTGAGGCCGCGGGAGCAAAATTTGGCTGACAACGGTTTCGAAACTGTTGTTGCCGAACAAGTCCTTAGCCGGAAATCTGATCGGGTTTGTTATATCCTGATTTGACCCAGGGGTTCCACTGAAATCTCCCCAGTTTTATTTTAGCCTGTAGCTAGTCTCGCCTGCCATCCGTTTTAGGGAATTAGGCCTGAGAAACTCTCCATCAACAAGTGATGGAACGGGCGGTCCAAGGGAGAGATTGCGCGATCAGTTTCTGATCGGCTGAAAGCACGCACGATTCCCTTATAAAGACGGCCGGCTAAGCGAGACTACCTGTAGCAGGGTTAGCGCCCAAATTTCCGGGGCCCTGATAAGGTGTCGCTAGGACCCTGAGCAACAGAATTTTGAGATGAAATCGATTTTGACAATGAGATCTACCCTGCGCGTTTCGTTGCGGAGTCAGGATGCAATCGGGAAAAAAATTTCGTTTCGAAAAGACAGCTATTGGCAATGCAGGCAGGCAGACTTATAGTGGCCTAGAAGAGTTGGATTGTACGCAGTCGCATCTTTCAATCTCATGTAGAAAAAAAAAACCTTGCCCTGGGATTGCCTCAACCCGGACTCACAACATTTACAGTAGTTCATTTAAAAGTCAGCATAGCTGCTGAAATTCTAAGCCAGATGTGTAGGCCCTGCCAAAAATATGAGTCCGAGAAATGCAAGAGAAATGTGGCGGCCTACTTACTGCGCATAAGAGACTTGTTGCAGATTACAACAGTCGATCTAAAGTACAACAAATCTTATCCATGGTTGATGATTGAAATTCAAGTTGATCAAGCTTTCACTTCCAGCGTTTCTCTGAATATATGAGATACTATCGAAGTGAGCCGTCAATTTCCGGCGAGATTTAATTCAGGATATGCTTGGAAATAAATTACTGCTACTGTGAACGTACAGTCGCCACAGGATTTCGTTCCACAACCTATTAAATACATCCCGTAATCAGAGGTGAACCTAGCAGCGCTGTGAGGGCGGGGGTAATCATGCTTGCGCAGGAGTTGTCTTTACCTGCGTTGCTGCAGCGCCTTTCATCGAAAACCGCATTTTCTCCTGAGCAGACTCCAAGATGTGCATTACACCATCATGCCCATGGAGAAGAGGCACATATAGTGAGAATGACTTTAGTCGCGCCCGAGCATCCCTGTCCAAGTCATCTACATTCCCGTCAAGTCCATCATCCTCATGTGGCACTACTTGTTGCCCAGGCGGAGGATGGGAAAATAGTCGGAAAATGAAGTCCATTGTGGCTTGCACCTCTTTTTCATTCAAATCCGCATCGCCGGTGCTCCGCTTATCGATCCCAACGTCGCTCGTGCCTTGGATTACAGGACGAATGATGTCAAATGCTCGATCAAACGTCTGCTCATCAACGTCGTTGAGTACATCGACATTCAGACCCCCTCGCATTTGTTTGTATCCTGCCATGACCACCATGAAGAACCTATGAAAAGGGGTAATGTGAGTAAACAAGTGCAGATAACGATACATAGGGAAGGCGTGCCTTGTGTATGCAACTTTCAGTTCAGCATTGTGGAATCCAGCTGCCGACTCCTCATCGGCATCCCCTCCAATAACAGCGATGATAGATACAGCAGCAGAAAGAGCTCCAACAAACGCTAGATGAACGCCCGAAGAAAAGAACGGGTCAATGAAGGCCGCAGAGTCACCAACAAGCCTGTAGTTGAGACGACCAATGTCCTCGGAGGCATAACTGTAGTCGCGTGCCATATACACGGGGCCACCTTCTCCTTTCTTGTTTGGTGCCATCGTTGCGTTGCCTTTGAGCTCGGGAACTTCTGTCAGAATATCGAACTGAGACAGATAGAACTCCTCGAGCGTCTTCCCAGTTCTCTTCTCTTGGACAAATTCTTCATGAATCACAAATCCTACTGAGATCGTACCGTCATTGATAGGGATATACCAGCACCATCCAGTGTTGTCTATGTCGTGGAGGGGTAAGAGGCCATGATTATATGAAAAATGAATAGATAATGTACCTGGTAACGCTTCGATGAAGGGTGCACCGTATCTTTCAGTCCTTTCACCATAGCGCTTAGCACCTTTCCAATATGCCCAAATGGCAGAGTTCTGGTAGTCAAAGCGAACAACGTTACTGATACTGTTGTGAAACATCTGTTGGACTCACTTTCAAACTCTTTGTAATTTCGCGATCTTTATGATACTTGGTTGAAAGGAGACCCTGACGTCCGGCAGCATCAATCAAGTAGTCGAACTGAATGGTGCCCTTGGTGCCATTAACGTTAGACTCCCATTTCGCAGCAACCGGGCGAGTGCCGTCTTGCTCCGAAAATTCGAGTTCGGTGACTCGATGCTGATCAAAAATGTTGGCACCTTGCTCCCCCGCATGACGGAACAGAAGGTCATCATATTCGGCACGATTCTGAAAACATGATGAATAGCCTCGATATCTATCGAGCGATATGAGTCACTTACAACGTTGAGAGCATGATTCCCAGTATTATAGTCAGTCTTAAAGGATAGAAGTGAATATTCAAGTAAGAAAAGGCGATTGAACAACTCACGAAATCTGTGTAAGCTGGAGGGAAGTCTTTCCGTAGCTTGAAAGCACCTCCCGGCTTCCGAACAAACCCATAGGAAAGGACCTTCTCCCGTGCGCCAATATATTCAAGGAAATAGTTTGTTGACGCCAGAAGGGATTCACCAATGTGATAGCGAGGGAATTTCGCAGCTTCAAGGATTACGACGTTAATCTGGTGACGAGCGAGAACGCTGGCAGCATATGAACCGGCAGGTCCACCACCCACAATGAGGACAGTAGTTTCGGCAGGAACTGTAGAGGACATGGTGTTACAGGAGTTACGGCTTGTTAGTAAAAGCCTGCCAGTTGTCTCGATTGAATACTGCATGGATTGGGGATCGATGCGCTTGATATCAGGAATGCAGTACTCACCCCTGTCAGTCGAATCAGATCAAATCGTATCTTTGATCCTCGGAATAAAGGTATGTGCGAGGAAGAAAAAGAAATTTCGGAACTGAACAGGGGCGCACATGCACAGCGGAAGATGCCCTCCCTGCCGTTACTTTTAGGGCCTGTTCGGCAACAATGATTTTGAAACCTGATCCGCCAAAGCTTGCTCCCACGGTCTCAAAACGTGACAGTTTTGATTGTAAATTGGCAGGAAATTGGAAACCAACGGCTTGAAATCACTGTTGCCGAACAGGCCCTTAGCTCCGTTTTAGAGGATGACCAGGTGCCCAGGGAGCGGCCATCACCCACCCCGCCACCTATGAGTCCTGAGTCAAGGGCTGCTGCACTGTGTCAATCGCAATGACACATAAGATATACCCAGTGATTTATTAGCAGTCCGGAGTGACAAAACAAGAACATGAGTGTAACATGTTTTTAGATTAAACGTCATCAGCAAAGCAGGACAAAATATATATGGGCCAGAATGCAAATGAAGGTCAAGCAATCCTTTGATACCCTCATGCTGAAGAGGCAGTAATGTAATTGGTGGTGTAGGGGTAAAGGTATATTAAAACAATTCACAAACTGTGGCTTGTATTGCAAGTTCATGGAGAGATAAGTCAATAGAGAGAATAATTGAATGGAAAACACAGATAAAAAGGATAGGTGAAGTTATTAGAGTGTTGGGAATAACTTAGACAAGACAGGAGAGTATTTGCAATAATGTGTGTGCAGCACAAGATACTAATCATTTCAACTTTGAGACTCAAGTTATGGAGCTACCACAACCACTATAAGTGCCAAAGAACTCAAGTTAATGCAACAGGAATGTCTGAGGAGCTACACTTGACACTATAGATGACCAATCCCTCTTTTCCACACACTACTATCATCCTCAGGCATCAGTCATGTATCACTCAATCTACACTATGTCTGATGGCCAGTATATATGTAACTTAGGAATATGTCCTTGAGATGAGGATGTCATGAAGTCTAAGACTGAGATGTTGAGCCCAACTCCTTCTCAGAGAGGTAATGCTGAGATGGTGTGCCCCTTTACTCCTTGCAGATTGGTTCTTTTATCTGGGCCACCTGACTCCATCACACCTGTCCCTTGCAAGAGCAAAGGCAAGAAGAAGAGGAGCTTGGCTACTACTGAGTTTGTTTTTTTTTTTTTTTTTTTAAATCAAAAATTTACTTTGTAGTGCTTGATTGCAGTCTGCATCTAACTATGTACAACAAAGCTAGATAAGTCCAAACCAAAACAGAAAAGAACAAAGAAATCAGTTAAGAGACTAGAGAAGTACTAATACTATAGAAGACATAGTAAAATCTATAATGAAGTAGTAGATAAATAAAAAAGGCTATATAAGTAAAAGTCTAACAAGATAAAGACTTACCAGAGTCATTTAAGACATATAAAAGCTGGAATAGAGATGGGATGAGATGTGGAGATGCTAATATGCAACCTAGCATGTCAGATAGGAGTATGCAGTAGAAGAATGTTAATGCTTTCAGAATGGAAGGCAAAGACATACAGATTGTAAGACAAAAAGTCAATAAATTGACTCAGAGTGTTGATGGGATAGTCTTCTTGGATAAAGAGAGGGCAAACAATAACTATGTATTTCTGTGTTTCAAAACAAAAGCTACAAGGACAGGTAACAGGCTTGTGAAAGAAAAAGCAGGCCTAATATAACCTGATAGGAGTAAGATTAAGGATGGCACAAGTGGCATATGTGACAATATATTGGAATGCAAATAGTGCATTGTCCTTATGCTTCCATTCTTAGAGTTTTAAATAGTTTTATTGTTTATATAGACATAAGTAGCTATAGTCTACATTATTTGTACCTTGCTTGTTTACTCTCCAATGTCACCATTATTTGAGTCCCTTCAATATAAACAAGCATATCTATGTCTCATCAATATTGTTGTAGTCCTCTAACCCATTCTTCTCTTTTGATGCCACTACTATCATATGACACATGCTATCATTGATTGCCCTGGTCCATACAATCCACTCCATTAGTACCCCTCAACATCATCATGCCATCATTGCCACCATCCACCATCTATTCTATTGTTTGTCTCTGAGAGGCTGAAGTCCTATGTCTTGTTGTTCTTGTCATCAATCTTGCCACCAGAGAGCTGAAGCCCTGAAGAATCACATTGATTTTTGCTACCAGAGGGCTGAAGTTCTGTTAAATAATTACCATCCTTGCTGATTAGAGGGCTGAAGCCCTAATTTGTTGCTATTGTCATTGTACTGATATCTATGTCTATGGCCAGAGTTACCACAAGACATCATAAGGGAAATGAAGGGACTCATGTATCCAAGAATACTTATTGCTGTCTCTTGTTTCTGTGTCTTTTGATCTACTATAATCTGATTTGTGTCTTGGATATTGTTTTCTGTCATTCTCCTGCCCACTTTTATTCACTTGGACATTGCACATTTGTGAAAGGCTGTTGGAATACAAATAGTGTATTGTCTTCATGCTTCTATTCTCAGAGTTTTAAATAGTTTTATTATCTATGTAGATATAAGTAGCTGTAGTCTACATCATTTGTACCTTGCTTGTTTACTTCCCAATGTCACTGTTATTTGAGTCTCTTCAACACAATGTTGAAATTGGTAACAATATGGGCAGAATTATCACCAGATAGGGAGTAGAAGGAATAGAGTTCTCATAGCCAAGAGCTGCCATTGTGATATTGAGGAAGTATGATATTTTCCCAAAAGTGTTTGCTGTATAGCATCAAGAAGAAGCACTCACAGTATTGGATGTCTGTAAGGAAAGGGTCTTGCCATTCTTTAATGCAAGTTCTGGTGGATTTTTAGCATAGATGGGACATAGAGATGCTAGAGCACAATCTGGCATGTTAAAAATTGACTTTGAGCATGAGATGGACTCAGCATAAGAGATAACAGGGGAGACTGGGCCTGTGATCTGGCATATTACAGTCACATTGTGAACTTTTGGCAGGAATATGCCAGAAATCCACATGTTAGAGACTAGAATGTTCTAGCTAAGGGCAAAGGGCATTGGCTATAGCAATTGAGTGATTTTGGCCAGAGTGAATAGATAGGTCTAGAAGCAATCTAGACATATGTAGATAGTCAGTAAGAACAACAATTCAATCAATAGTGGGAATAGAGAGGGCCTTGCATAACACAAAACATTGTGCAGTGAGTTTGGTGTCAGACATAGTTAATCATCCAACAGGAATAGCAATAGAATGAATAAGAGTGCCATTGCACCATATTTGATAATACATGCCATCTTGGAAGGTGCAATCAGGTGCAGTACTGCTGCTGACAATGAGGACAGCTATAGTAGAAAAAGAGTGAGAGAGAGAAAGTTCTGTTTCTATATGTCAAAAATGAGTACTGAGCTCTTTCAAGCTTGATCTATCAAAGTCATGAAAAGAAAAGCAATCAGTAGAGAAGTCGAGGATATGAAGACCAGAGTTATTAGAAATATAAAGAGAATGAAAAGATTTAGTAGAATTAAACAACAATATGTTAGCCTCTATTACTGACCCTGCCACTGCCAACTTGTCTTTGTCAGACATGAGATCAATAGATCTTGGATGAGAAAGAGCACCCTTAGTATTTTTAGCACTGAGGAGCATATGAATAATGTGAGATTTATTGAGCATCAAGTATCAAAGACTAGAATGCTTAGCAAGTTTTTTGAGATGGAGATGAATGGAGACTAGGCCTGTGATACATTCAATGCCATCCCTTCTTTCCCACACACTGCCATCATCTGGGTTGACCAGTATTGTTGGTGTCTAGCTACACAATGTCTGATATGTTGCAATACATTCACAATCTGAAGAATCGTCCTTGGGACAAGGATGTTGAAGTTGAGTTAGAGGCCAAGATATTGGGCCTCACTCTATTGTAGGGGGATGATGCTAAAATGGCAGGCCCCTCTACTCCTCATACATCATTCCTTCCAGCTGGGCCACCTGATCCCATTATATCTGTCCCTCATAAGGGTAAGAGCAAGAAGAAGCATAGCTCAGTTGCTGCTGAGATTATATCCCCTCTGCCTCACCTGGTGCTCTCCACATCATGCCTATCTACTCCTGCTCCCCCAGTCTCTCCCTCTCCAGTTACTGGAGATCTTTCTCTGGGAGCTAGCACTTTTGCTCCTTGTCTTCACCCTCTGTCTGCCATCTCTTGGCTGTCTGCTGGTCCTTCTGCTGGTTTAGTGGATAGGGTCACTTCTCTTAATAACTTGCTTATGCCTTTGGCTGGTAAGCCTTAGTCTGACCCACAGGATCTTATATGCTTTGTGCACACCCTGTCTGTTGTGGTGGGGCACATATTTGCTGCTCAGGAGCATGTTCTGTCCTTTGACAACTCTTCTACCATACTCACCTTAGTTTCAACCCTGTGTGACTTGCTGCCCCATGACACCCCACAGTGTCCCCCTCCAATCTATGGAACAGCTGACTCAGCTGCTCCTGCCTCCTCTACTTTAACACATGGTTCCCCTTCTGAGGCCACTGCCTGTCCTCCTTCAGCTTCCAAGCCAGCTTCTTCTCCCTAGCCTGCTCAGTCTGCCAAGCATGCCCCTCCTCCCTTTGGTGTTAAGTGTAGCTATGCTGACACTGTTTGCAATGTGACATCATTGGTCAATTTGGCCAAGACAGTCCCTGACCTCCCCTCTGATCACATCATTGTGATGCATCAGACTTCTGTCCTGTTCACTGCTCCTAAGCAGAAGATTAAGTCCACTGTTCCTCATCCATCCTGGCAATGGGTCCTCATCAAGATTGACCCCCTCCCTTTCTCTTTGCAGTTTCTGGCTTTAGTGGGGGCTGCTAACTGTTCTCTTAGCAAGAGTGACCTTTGGGTCAATTCATACCACTTTGCATATGGGGGGATCTCCCTCCTTACCTCTCATGTTGCTTCTCAGGGTGAGATAGACCTGGTGAAGGCTGGTGTCTCTCGCCTCCTCTCCCTCACTGAGAGTAGAGTTGAGGCAGCTCTTCCACATTCACAGTCCTATCTCAAGGTCATGGATATCTCTTTTTTTAAGGCAGATGGCCAGCAGGTCACTGTCTCTGATGTCTGGACCATCATGGAGAAGTCCCACATGGCTGGCTTATTCACTCTTGTGAATAGCCCCATGGTCATGTGCAACTCCCAACATGCCAATACTACCACTATGTGGTTTGACATTCTCAACTCCCAGTCTGGTGCTACTGCCAAGCACCTGATTGGTTCTTCATTCCAATTTGGCCTGGCCTCATGCTCTGTACATGCAGCTCACTCTCACTCTGGCATCCCTTTATGCTAGCATTGCTGGTGCTGGGGACATTTGACTCATGCCTGTCATTCTCAGGCCCCCTGATGCCCCTGGTGTACTGGTCCTTATACTGAGGCTGGCCATTGTGACTATGCTTCCTGCTGCAGGGGTAGCCCCTCTGTGAAGCCACCCCAGGAACTGATCCCTGCAGGAGCCCCATGCCTACATACTGCACATTATGTGAACTGTAAAGGGGACTACAGTGCTTCCAACTGATGGTGCCTATTCTGGCACCACTGCTTTGACTGGGTATAGTTGGCTGAAAAGTCAGCCCCCTTGGACTTGCAGAAGGCTATCCAGGAGATTTTCCAGAAGACAGTGGAGGCTGAGTGTAAGGGTAAGCATGTGCTTGGCTGTTGCTGCTGAAACCAAAATATTGACTAGGCCCTTGTGAGAAGGGGGGCATCTGATCAGGTTAACTGTGATAGATGTATGGTCTCTTTAACTGTTTTAGTCTTATGTAGTCATCTTTGGCCTCTAGCTTAGCTTGTTACAGTACCCTGGCCTACTAAGCCAGGACCAAACTGCTATCACGCACTAGTATATAAATTTTTGAGGAAAAAAAAAAAAAAAAGATGCATTCAATGCCACCAGAAGAGGAAGTGTGGAAGGTGCCAGTAATCCAGATGGCAGAATTATACTATATAAGTTTGAGCATCTTGACTTTAGAGATCATTTGGGCACCAGTATAATACCACATACAAAAGCCATAGGTAGCAAGGAGAACAACACAGGATTGATAGAAAAGCCACTTCTGATGAGAGAGAAGTCCCCAAGTAGAGTTGCCAAGTATTTTCATAGTATGGACAGAGGAGAGGGCTTTGGACAACTAGTAGCAAATGTGTTCATTGAATGTAAGTTGTCTGTCAAAGAGGAACTCCAAACAATACCAAAACTCTTTGGGCCTGAGGGGGAAGGAAGATATATAAGGAGCAAACCCTAGGTTAATAGATGGATTGTCATTACCAAGGGTGCAGGAGAAGTTAAAGACTTTGGTTTTGTTGTGTTTGAGGATGAGACTGAAATCTTGGATGAGGTGCACTAAAACATGGTAAGCTTTAGCAATTTTATCATGACACTCTTAAAACCATGTTTCTTTTTATCCAATAATTATTCCATCATCAATGTAGGAAAGAAAAGAAACTAGGCCAGCAATGTCTTGACTAGCTAGATAAAAGATTAGAGCTATGTAAAGTCCAGAGAGAATTGGTGACAAAGCAGAACCTTGACTGATGCCAGCATCAGCTAAAAAGAAAGAAAAATAGAAAGTATTATATAAATATTTAGTAGAGTGGCCCACTAAGTAATTGGAAAAGAAGTTGACAACCTGAGGTGCAAAGCCTTGCTTTTTGAGAATGTCAAGTAGCAAATAATGGTTTAAAGAAGGAAAAAACTGAGAAATATCAAAAGCAAGAATACTAGTATGTAGCTTTTTGGATTCCAGCACAAACAAGATATATGAGATAAACACCAGTGTCTTCAGTGCTACATTGAATGATATCTCCTATTTAACATGGGTGAATGGCATAGAATTTGACAGCCTCAAATTGTATGCATCAGGCTAGTATTTTCTTGAAAGGTTTTCCAGTCATGTTAAGGAGAATAATCAGCTGAGAGGCTTTTGGAGTAGAGTAGAACAATTTATTGGGTTTGGGTATAACTTTTTTTTTTAATCAACAATTTATTATGCAGTGCTTGATTGCAGTCTGCACCTAACTAAGTACAAGACTAGGCTAGGAAAGTCCAAAACAGAAGCTCCAAGAAACACTAAATACTCATATGAACAGAGCATATATACTGAAACTACCAGAATTATTAGGAAACAGCAGTACTATCAGAGAGAAGAGAGGAAACTAGGAGACAACAGGACAGCAAAACTAAGAGATGAGTATGAAAAAACAAAAACAAAGAGAAACAAAATTGTTTAAGGTCAAGAGAAATCACTTATCAGCACTATACTATGACCATTTGGACCTAGTAGGAAGTGGATTTGTGGAGGGGACATAGAGATGCTTAAGTGCCAAAGAGGCAGAAATGTAATTGGTAGTGTAGGGATAAAGGTATATTAATTGAATCACAAACTGTGGCTTATAATGCAAGTTTGTGGGGAGATAAATCAATAGAGAGGATATTTGAAGAGGAAACACAGATAAAAAGGATAGGTGAAGTTATTAGAGTGTTGGGGGTGACTTAGACAAGTTAGGAGAGCTTTTGTAATAGAGAGCTTGCAGTACAAGACACTAATCAATTCTAACTTTAAGACTCAAGTTATGGAGCTACCACAACTACTATAAGTGCCAAAGAACTCAAGTTAATGCAATAAGAATGTCTGAGGAGCTACACTCAACACTACAGATCACACTAAAACACTTCAGGTGCACTGACTCCAACTGTGCAATGTCTTTGAAGCCAATTGGTATATGCAATACACAAGGGGCCAATCTTTATAATTGGTCTTGTAGTTCTCAACCTATTGAATCTGATATTTTATATGATATAGTTCTGGCTTTTATTTCTCTACTACTGGTGCTCTGACCAAAAAAACTTCAAATTACTTTCAAGCACATGCTTTAGATGATTATTTGATACACAATTGTCAGAGCACAGCCATAGCAAGTGGGTTTCTTACTAGATATACATCCTAAGAGGTAGTTTATATATTCATGAGTGAGGTAAAAACAAATACAAAGTTATGATGATATTATAATATGATATATAACAAATGAAACATTAAATGAGTGTTATTTTAAGAACTGTCCAATCAGAATATGATGGAAAAACAGGAGCACATGCTCATGTGAAATAGTTCTGTATTCATTCTATGATTAGCTTACTGTGAGAGCCAAATTTGATTCTAGTAGATCTGGCGAGTCATCTAGAAAACTCTACTAATTCTAGATTTGTCAAGATGTGCTTTGCAAAGCTCAGCAATCATAAACAACATATTATTCTGAGTCCATCAGATTATTCTGTACCAGAGTGTCTGTGCATGCACATAGTAAGACACTTCTTCACAATCATCTAGAGACCTAACCATTAGTTCAAGTTAAAGGCCCAGAACTCATGACTGGTCATAGGATTCACATTCTGACTGCTGCTGCTAAGTCTCAATGCCATTCCATAGCTGCCACTACCTGTGATCATGGGTCCAAGATACACATTTAGTTTTATTATATATATGTTCTTGAAATTATTAACACTGTATGCACTGACTTCTAAGAGATACACTTGGTTTGCAAGGTGCACGTGCTGGTGTTACATGGTCTGTATTACTTAGAGGGATTGTTGAATGTTACTGCTGCTTGGTGTACAGTGTTATCTTACACTGTAATTGTGCCTTTTAAGGTTAATTGAAAATTCACCATAATATCTCCCCCTCACTATAAATAACTGTCCTCAGTCTCTCTACTATGATGTTTGGCAATTGTTGTGGTTACTGACCCTCTGTTCCCTTCTACTGAGTGATATCATTGATTGCTCTGCCTATAAAAGCTTCTTGTTTCTAGACAAGTCATAATTCTCTTTTTAGATTTTTGCCTTTGATCTCTTCTTCTGCTCTGGACATTTGGCTGCACACAGGACCTTCTGTATAGATCAATCAACCCTGTACCTTGAGGCATCTCTTGGGTACCTCCTGTTTGGAGGATCACCAACAAGGCAAGTAGTTCTTTACCTTGTGGAGCCTCATGTCCAAAGTTTAATTTCTGCAGCTTATCTCTTATCTGATCAATCTAGCCTGGCTTCTAACTTCTCAGATGCTGGACTTCCCTTAAGAAGCAATAGGATCAGCTTCTTAAACTTTAATTATTATTCTAAGTTCTTGCAGGCTGCTTCTGAACTTCTTTTCATCACAACATGAGTTCTTGTGCTGTCCTGCTGTAGTAGTTTAAGTGTAAACTATTCTCACAGTATCAGAATATGTTATTCTTATTACTGATTTCTGCTGCTGAGGAAGTGATCCTTGGGAATTAGCTCATGTTGATGGAAGATAGACTTCCATTTTGATTGAGAACCATCAATGTGTGTTGGTCAGAAGCTGTATGAGCATAGCTACTTCTTTATTCTATAAAGTAAGACTTCTTTCACATCTTTCTGACAGTCTCCAACATTGTCTCAACAGTTCTCTTCTCATGGATCATTCTCAGCTTCCTCTCTCTGCTTCTCAGGATTTCTCTGACATGGAGCTACTTGAGCTCCTGTGTGCTTCTGACCCTCATCTTCTCAATTGTATGTGTCTGAACATCCAGATGCAAGCTTTGCAGAGACAGATGGCATCTTTGCAATGGTCATCTCCTGCTAGCTCACCATAGGCTAATGTCTTGCCAAGTGCATCTTTAGTTTTCTGTTTTCTTTTTCTTAGATTTTATTGTTCTGTCTCTTATGTCTGCCTACTGCTACTTTGCTGACATTCTCACAATCATCACTCTCATTGGATGTCCCTCAGCATGTGCCATCAAGTAGACAGCTATTACTTCTGTCTGGTACTTCACTGGCCTTTTCTGTTTGAAACCTGCCTGGCACAACCCCCCTTCGACAGTCAATCTCTTCTGACCAGCTGCATACAAGTAGTTGTATGCCATCTATAGCTCAGAATCTACCCCCCATTGGAGGTGCTCCATTTATTTCAAGGAATATGCCTCCTCCAGTGCTCCCCTTTTTTACTATGTATGACTCAAGTGTGTACATTTTTTTGCTTCTACATTTCTTTGGTTTATATTTCTGATACTGTGTGCTCTGCTCCATTTTTTTTAACAGAGACTAGCTGAACTCTCCCAGATTGTGTGCAGCTATTCAAACCAACTCCTACAGTCCCTACTTCAAAAGAGAAGGGCTGTCATACTGCTCCAATTCATGATAACCCAACTGACTTTGATTATGCATGCTCTCCTGACTCTGAGATCAACATCACAGCCCTTGATACTCCAAGTTCACATAAGTGTCAACTCTCTCCATCTGCCAAGAAACCCTCAGTGAAATCTATACATGAGGAGAGCTCCATAAAATGGGGCTAATTGCAGGGCCAGTTGCTCTGTGATTTCAAAGAGCCTTGTATATCTCTTGTTCTTATCACTTTAATTTTAATTTTCACTAGCTTTCTGCCTCTAGATTCTCAAGCTGCAAAATTTGGTGCAGCAACATCTTTGTCACAGGGCATGCTCTTTTCTGCTGCCAAGCAGATGTTCATACTGCCTACCCCCAATGTATGTATTATTCTTTTCTAACTACTCTATTTTTTCTAATTCTGTATAAAACAATATTCCTGTAACCCTTGACTGTCTTAACTGTCTTCATGGCTTTAAAGAGTGTAGTCTGGGAGCATTTGCTGACCACCTCATCCAAACCCTTCCCTCTGGTTCTGCTCTAGAGCTTGATAATCAGACAAAGCTTGTCAAGTATGAACAGTGTACTACAGGACAGACAGCCTTCTGCAACTACCATGTCCATCCATTTGTGCAGCAGTCACTCACTGAATTGATTTGTGTGGCTTCTGTCTTGAGCAGTACTTGTAAGTATTTCTACTAGTTCTATTATTATTATTGTTCTGATTTTGTTTTTTATTTCTTCTTTAGATATGAGTACACACCTCCAACAAGCCTCCATTGCTTAGTTGCAAGTTGTCACTGCCTGGACCTCCTACAAGCTTGCCACTGCCAGCTTTATTGAGAAAATAGTTGAGTTTGTGCAGGATCTCCTTTATGCTAAATTGTATCACAGGACTGACTTCTCTTATTGGCAGCACTCTGGCCTTGCCATGACTACCAATGATGTCAATCAGGTATTTGAGGCCTGTGAAGACCTCCTTGAGCATTACTCCAATGGTGCTGCCAACAGCTCTACACATACTTTCAAGTCAATTGGCTATGTTCTTTGTGTAGTTGAGCAACTCTGCAGACTCCCTGAAGAGGAATGGCCTGAGCTCTCTACTCCAGAGACCTGACCTGCCCATAGAGAGGCTGCTGGTGCTTTTTTTTTTTTTTTTTTTTTTT
>KQ962097.1:365186-392464 GCA_001563735.1 Leucoagaricus sp. SymC.cos
GTGACCCTCATTCAACTCCTTTGTGGAATAAACAGCATGGTTCTGCTCAGACCATGTGCTCTCTATTCCCTCACCACAGGTCATGCTGGAGTATAGCTTGTAACAGAATGCATGCAGTATTTGACATCCCAAACCATGGCCATGTATGTGCAGTTTTGGGATGGCACCTTGAAGTGAATCTCTAATCTTGCTGCATAAATGTGGGAAGTGCTGTTCAAAGTGCAAGACTAGGTTAATGCAGTATTGACACCAGATGTCATAACTCAGTAAGATCCATCACTGCCTCAGGCCTTCAAGTCCAAGAGCATGGGCTAAAGCATAGTCTGTTCTTGAATAGCTAAACAGAAAAGAGGGTCATAGTCAACTTGAGGCCTGAGAGATTGGGATGGAGCTTATGCCTCTCCTTTATCAAGGTCGACCATTCCCTCAGGCAGATATATCTGGTAATACATGCATTGAATTGCCACAATGCCAGAAACTGCCACATCCTTGAACTTGACATGATCCTGCTGCCGGACTGCTTTGAGCTTGGTACACATTGATGTCTGTTTAGGGAATGTGAAGGTTCGAGCTTTCATTGTGCTCATGTACTTGCCTCCTTCTGAATCTCAAGGCCTTTAATATGCGCTTTGTATGCTGATTGCTCAACAAAGTAAGCATGGCTGTTCAAGAGAGCTTTGTTGTCAGGATCGTATTTCTTTTTCTTTCGTTGAAGGTGAAAATTCCCATCTGCTGAAACAAATAGTGTGTAAATATGGCTACAAAAAATGGTGAAATTAAGCATGTGTTGTAATGGGATGACTGGACCTCTTACATCTCAAAATCTGGTGCATTGTTGAGCACATCTTCATGAATGTTGAAACCAATTTCTGGGCATGCCGGACAGTGAACTGCAAGACACCCTGGCCATCGTAATCTCAATATTGCATCAACATTGTGATCTTGACCTGACTACCAGCGAAGGGCTAAGTAATGCCAAATTCTCATTACAAGCATCATAGCTAGATATCGATCCTTGTCCTTTGTATCACAAATGATTGATATTTTGGGATTAGAACAAGGCTTACCTGTGTGTGATGGGGAAAGGTTGCATCTGTATGTCTTTTAAGGGCTTCATAGTAGTCGTATGCAGAGGTTTTGGCACTCAGAGAGTGTCGATGGAAGCCTTTCAGCACGGCAAAGATGAACATTGTCCTTGGTTTATGGAGGGTTGGAGGGAAAAGTTGATGGCAGATTAGCTTGAGAACCAGATCGAATGGGTGGGTGGAAGGGGAACAAATGCAAGCTTTGATCCATCGCTGGTGGATACTGTTAGTATGAACTATGACGCATTCCATGGGTGCCTCTTTGTTTAAGGGACATGGCTTTCCCTTATGTCCGAGATAAATTATGAAGTCAAGAGCATGGAGAGATGATGGCTTGAAGTATGTTCCTGTCCACTGTTGAATGCAATGGAATGGGTGGCAGATGTGTGTGGCCTTGATGCATGTTTTGCAGACTGAGGTTGAATAGAAGCATTCCAGACAACGATACAGGGGATGTCAGTCTCTGGAGTCATCAGTCTGATTAGATTATTCACAACAAAAGCAGATCTCCTCATCATCTGCACGGTTCTCAAGGGCAATGATTTCTTCTTGAATGACACGAAGCACTTCAGGAGTGAAGATCTCAAGCTTGGTAGACATTGTCTTGACATGAGTTGAGCCCATATCCATTTGTAATAAAGATTTCAATGAACACACACCTGCTTTTGACTCGGTTCTTTCCATGTTCCTTTGCCAGCTGTGGTCTCAACGAGCTTAGAGTCAGCCACCTCCTGGTCCCATCCCTTTGAACCATCTTTGTTGTTGGCACTTGGTGAGCAACCGATGATGGTTAGATCCTCACTTTGGCCTAGCTTGAATTGAACGGCATTGTCATGCTTTGCCTTCTTCCTAGGAGGTTGGATGCAGTCAATGTCAATGATTCCTTTCTGACCCTGGCCTTTTCCCATAATACAGTAGAGTGCCAAGCTGGACAGGGTGCCGATGTGATGACAAGGCAAGGCAAGACGGTGCAACCTAAATGGGAATCAAATATACTTATGTCATATTGATGATCTTGACAGCATTAGTGACAACTGGCAGACATCTAGTACCATTGTTACATCAAATAATGTATGACAAAAGTAGGTAGGACGCACAAAGTACATCAACCAGAAGCAGCAGCAAGTAGATTAGTAGGCACACTATAAAAGGATCTTCCCTTGTTTCCACCTTGAAAAGGTGTGACATCTGCTCTTTCATCTCAAAATTCCATGACTTCATACCTCTGGCCCCAAAATTGATTTGGCTCAAGGCAATGAACCAACTGACCTTTTTTGTAAGGCCTTGTTGGCACAATGTGGCAAAAGGGAATAAGCATCCCCTTACTAATGGGCGGTGGAATGATTTCCCTATCAATCCCCTTAAACAATCCAATATAATTGTCCCACACTCCGTCCTTGAATGCAGAGCAACTGGAAATGGTTACCCTGAGGCAGCCAAAGGACTTGAGGTAGGGGAGCTTAATGAGCCAATAGTTATCCACTGGATGACAATTGAGTGGATGTTTAAGAGTCAGTATAAAAGGAATGCCTATGGATCAGAGGGTGGGGCACCAGCTCATGAGAAACTCTGAAATCTAATGGGCCAGGCATCCAGCAGTAGCTAGGAGCTGGCTCCATAATTTCAAGAGGTTCTGGTTCTGGCGTTCTAGAGCGATCCTCGTCTTTTCTGGATGCCAGTAGAGAGCAGAGATTAGGAATATATCGAGCAGTGTATTCAAGAAGACCGCCTTCATTTGCCTGATAAAATTCATTTGCTTCACTAGGACAATGCATTAGCGGGCTGGGATTAGTAGAAACAAATCACAGAATGGAAATCTTACAGCTCAAATGCAAGGTTCTGAATATTTACTTGTTGTAATTGATTCACTTGGGTGGATAGGGCAACCATTTCGATACTGGCAATCCCAGTCATAGCGATGGATTTGATCACCCCAGAACGACCCTTGAGTGGTCCTTTAGTCACAACAACAGGGATGTTTTCAAGGTGGGCAAATACTGGATCACTCATATCAGCCAGTTTAGCTGCTGTAAAGGAACTGCAAGGAGGAAGCTTCCCTAAATGGAGCCCATCGGTTGCAAACTCGATGTAATAGATTGGAGTGATGACTTGGTTCATCTGGGTCAACAAAAGATCAATCAACTCGCTTCATTCATTCATAGATGGTGACATGTGTACACACCATTGCAAGAGGATTACAAACCACAACGGTATTGTCCTTGTCATTAATAGCAATAATATACCCTGTAAATCCCATGTCTAGTCCTGCCTTGATGGTGACACGATCTCCAATTTTATAATATTGACGTAGGAGCAGGCAAGGAATCTGAACTGAGACCAAAGAATTCAGGAGAAGATGGGCATGAGTTGCAGTAAGACCCTTGATTATCCCAATAGAGTTGGTGTAGGTCAAGCCAACAACCTTCACCTTGTTGCCTTCTTTCAGCTCTCTAGCAGAGGCTAGATGGAATGCATGGAGTTTAGACATAGATGGAATGGAAAGGGATGGGAGGAAGGGTTGGAGTTCTTCAATAGTTGGGTGGATGTGAACGTGATGATACTGGGAAGCCAATACTCTGAGCAAGAGGAACCCTGATCCATCAAAAGTAAGGTTGCCATAGCAGTATCTGATTGGCGGGGAATTTGACATGCCTGAAAACAACAGGCCAGGAGTGGCACTGATTGGAGTTGGAGGGGTGAAAGCTGAAGGAGGGGGATCAGAAATTGCATAGAGAGGATCAAGGATTTCAGTGATGCTGACCAGGCCAGAGGCTGTAAGAGCCCTTTTCAGATCAAGAAGACATGGCTGGGGAATACACAAATGAGGTCCTCCAACTTGCTTGCACTGAAGGTTGTTAGGAGATTCATGATCTAGACATAGAACAATGACAACCTCAAGATTGTCACACAAATGTTTGTCATCAAGCTCTCAAAGCTGAGCCTTCAACATCGGCTCCAAATGTTTGCATGTTTGTTTTGCAGGTTTGGCCCTAGGAAGGCTGGTTTGAAGAACAAAAGCCAGGTCATTTATGTAGGGAGCAACCTTGAGATGTATCCAACTCCCAGGAGTAACTCTGAAGGAGGTAAGCTGTTGATCAATTAGGGCTACTCTGTCAATGAAAGGGATATGATGTATCTCCCACCATCTGACTCCAGAAATCCCCCTACAAATCCCAACAACATCATTCCACTGCCACACTTCTACAAGCACTTGACCCTGCATACAAAGAGGAACAAATGTGCTCCTGGGAGGCTTGGTGCATGGGTGCAATCCCTCAATGAGCCTGAGTCCACAATGCATAATCTCAAACACAGTTGTTGCCTCAGATCCAACCTGTGAACATGTGCTTCATTATGTTGAACTGATTCATGCAGCTAGAATTAGTGACAACATACATTCACTGGCACTTCCCAAAGCTCCCAGTCGTAATCAGCATTCGGAGGCAGGCTGAATTCGTGATATTTGAAAGGCACGGTTTCCCTCATATTCACATTGCCCATTTCAGAATCATCATCGAGAGATGGAGTGGGTCTTGTACACTGGGGCCTAGTCCACTTCTCTATGACATGTCATAGTGGATTTCCTCTTTTCAGTACCTCAATCTCAAGATTTTGTCAGGTAGGACCGCTGGTATCCTCAATTAGATCGCAATCATTGACGAGGAATGCTAGAACTGGTTAAGAGGGTGTTTGATATGCAGACATATTGGCAAGGATTACCTTCACTCTTGTCTACTAGGTCATCCCAATCCACTTCTTCCTTATTGTCCTGGTCATCTACAACTGCCTGTAAATCAAGGAAGGGGTGTTGACCAGAAGTCATTCTCGAGCACTTCTTCGACCTTTTCACAGCCTTGAGTGAGAATGAGTAGGAAGTTAGGCAAGCCAAACACCAACCAGATATTTATGCATGTGTTGAGAAGGTAGAGGTAACAAAGGTGGTAAAGACGCATTGTCATCACCTTGGGCGTCCTGACACTGTATTACCTCACAGCATTTTCTGAGGTGACTCGCAACATTTGTCATATAATTAACCTATGAATAATCATAAGAATCAGAATTGCAAGACGTCGTGTCCTAAAGTTAAATCACCTCTTGGAGTGGAGGTGTATTTACCTGGACCCAAATTCTTCTCTCATTTTCTATGGCATTGGTAACAAACCCCTGCTAGAAGGAGGCAATGAGCTATAGGGAATGGTGTAAAGATCTGACAAGCTTTGGAACCTTCCTGTTCATGTGGCTAAAGGCATATTCCAGACATATCTGCTGTCTGATGGTTAGTGTGATGATTACTTTGGAGATCAACTCATCCTTTGCACCAAAATAGCAGAATAGGGCTTATGAAGCTGGAGTATTGAGTCCTGAAGCAGAACGACCTTATACAAAACTCTACATAATAGGCATCAGTTTTCATTGCCAAAAAATTAAGCACGTTTCAACATTCCTCATGTCGATTACAACTAGTTTGAAGACTGTACTTCTAGTGGCCTATGCTATATCACATACAATGAAGGCAGAGGAGAGAAACAATGCCTCTTCAAATAAAGATGCAATGGCTCGCTGTTACATGTCACAATGTCTCGTTGAAGTATGGAAAAGAAAGAACAATGAAGTGATCTGCTTGACATGAGTATGGAAACTTTAGGGCCAGTTTAGTCATGTGGATTATTGACATTCTCAGGTACCATGCAGCTCTTCATTCAAGGATATTGCAGCAGCAACTCAATTCTGCCACTAAAAAACTTAATGTTGGAAGAATATAGTATGATGGATGGTTGTGGACAAAATTCACATGGCATGGTTTGACAAGTATACTTGCTTGCTATTATTCTTATGAGGTCACATCTAGGTTTGATTCAAGATGTGACAAGTATATACTTCTTATTTTATATATATGATGTCATATGGACCTGAATATCAGATACAGCAAGTATACTATGAAATGCTGAACACATTGGAAGGACCTCCTCTCTCAATGCTTGTGCAGTAGAAATTCAGCCATTTATTATGGCTACTAGGGGGATTGGGGCCAGTATTTCCTTAAACAGGTCATCCAGCCACAGCTCCACTGAGGGAGGAGGACAAACAAATAAACAGAACAGAAAATGCTGTATCTGTCAACTCCAAACATTACAGAACCCTGCTGCTGATTACTACATTCTCAGAAATGCCTGTACTTCACGTGGAAATTGCAATGTCCCTGGTTGTTGTGAGATCCACTGTGCACAATATATTGAAGCTGATACCAATATTCAGGTGCAACCTTACATATTGTGTTTCTGTGAGTGTTGTCCAATGTTACATGAAAGCGTGGTTTTTTCATGTTCTAGACTGAAAAAGGACTTCTTGGTGAACTGAAGCATCACTAATGCGAGAAATGACATTTGTGGTCACTTGGAAAAAGGATTATGGTACCGGCATGTTCGTTGAGTCACTGTGTACATAGAGAATAGTATTTAGATAGAATCTACCACAGTACACTGTGTGTTATCACACTCCTTTATCACTACAAAATGAGGACTGTTTCCATACATACTGGGTAAGTTATTCACCAAATATGTAAGTGACCCACGTACTGAAGGCAAGGCCTCGCCATCAGCAGGTAACTCCAGTCTCTCAGGGGTGCCCTTGGTGGCACATGTGGTGTCTCGATTGGGGTAGCCTCTGGAGGAGTGGCCTTCTGTTTTGGCAGTGGCAAAAAAGGCTTGTGTAAAACATCTGACAAGTATTTACCGGTATACTTGCTGGAGTGAAAATACTGCTCGTTAACTGGCGTGGTGACCTTTTCCCTTGATGTTGTTAGTATGTCGAGATATACTTATGACATTCGATGTCCTATGTTTTAAGTTTGTGTTGGTGTGACTTTGTTGTATGGCAAGTATACTTGGCATACTTGTTGGACCAAACATAATTGGTGGTAGCTTCATTATCAGTGGACAAATTTTCCAAGAGCCATGTTCTAGTAAGTATACTTGCTGTGATGCCATGAAATGGGACAAGCAAGCTTAGAAATACATGGCTTGTGATTTTTCTACATGACTGTCCATCATACAAAGATGCTTCCCAGTTTTTCCAGGTGGCAGTCGGTCAATGATATTTTTGTTAATCACCTTGATGGCTATGGAGGAAAGATGATTGGGAGCCACGGCAAGGAATGTCTATTGCCATGGAGTGTTTGAAATTCTTAATGAGTGTGGGGGAATCTGATATGATCAGAAGCAAGGTTTGTGGAATGCAGACCCAGGGAAAAGTACTTGCTTGTGTCCCAGATTTCAAGCCAGAATACCACCAGATTCCTTCCCACTCTCGCACGAGCAGGCCTATGGTGAAATATAGCCAAACATCTGAAACTTTGATCTGGGCTTGCAGGATAGCAGAAGCAGGGAACTCATGGATAATGGCTCATGGGCAATGGGAGGAGAGTCAGGCAATGAGCATCACAAATAAAAATATTCATATTATCGAGTGCTCAAGTGTACAGTGCATGTTGTTGACATGTCTAACTGGCTCTCTTGAAATGGGAGAAGGTGGCTGGTGATAGCTGAACAGTATGTTGTGCCACTGTTTCAGATGTTTGGTTGTAATTTGCCATAGGCCTTCGTGTTTACTCTGTAGTCACATGCAAAACTTGCACAAGTTTGCGGCACATGGTCCGGAGCATCCCTGTCATGGGAGACTTTTGTAATACATCATCGAGAGAGTTCCAGAGGCTGTGTGATAATCTTCAACCATGAACGGGAGAGCAGCTTCAATCGCTGCTTTGTTGGCCACTCTTCGACAAACCTCCTCCTCTTCTCTGCCTTGACTGTAATAGTTCATGAATTGCTATGATGAAGGCAGTGTTTACAGGTGTTGTGCCACCATGAGGGACTGAATCTCCATCATCCTAGAATCCCATTCTTTCTGAACCCTCCCATCTCTTTCCAAAACCATGACCTTACTTTCCCTCTGTGACAGGCCCACTGCTTCATTTTCTTAGCATTATGCTTTCCACAGTCCTGTTTCCTCTGTTCTTGCCTCTCATCCATCATGCCCATTGGCAGGGATTTGGAAATGGAAGTGTCACTTCCCTGGATGGTATGATACTTTCTGAACCAGGGCACACATTTCCACAGCAAAAGACAGGCAACCAGAATTGACAGTCATGAAGCCTTGACAAACAAATGGCCTGGACCAAAAGGATTTCACTATATAATCTGTAAACAGCCTGCTCACACATTCCCGAGTCTTATCCCACCACCTCCTTGGCTGTTCATCCAAGTGCTCTCCTAGCTCCTGTCCCATTTCTGACCATTTGATGACATCTCAGAAGTTTGCTGATGCACTCAGTCTGGACAAAGGCTGCTACCTCTTTGGAAACATCAAGGTAAGTCTCATCTTGAGGAATTGGACAGCTGACACCTAATGCTTGCTGCAAACAGTCCACACTTCGACATTTGCTCAACATGAACTTGGACACTGGTGAAATGTGGAAGTTGCAAGACAGGGCTACTGTGGATAGGATTTTCTCAGAAGTAAGTTCTTTGTGCTGACTGTTGAGTCACCACCTTGCTCATTTATCCAACATATGTTAGCTGGAGAAGAAATTTCATGATTCCTTTGCTGGCGATGACCATCAAGACAAGCTAGATGCCACATGGGTGTATGGGAGGGCTTATTTCAATGCAGGGCACTCCATGGGCAAGCAAGCCCCTTGGGTTCAAGCCCAGGCAGCTACTGATGAGAGAGCAACATTGGCAATGGTAGGTGCTTTATCTCCTTCATGAATTATGAAACTGAGCCCATGGCAGGTGTTGAGACCCAATCATACACCCACCTCCCCTCGTTGCCCAGAGCCTTCTACATCTGGCCAAGTTTCTTGGCCTAACACTAATCCCCAGTCTTTGCTCCAGAAGCCAGATCTCTCTGAGTATTGCATTGAAGAAGTCACAGATTTCCTCTGTGGTTGCAGGCCCAACATAATCTTTCTCCTCCCATCCTTTATTGCTTTTGGTTGCTGGAATCGTGGGTTGTTGAAGACTGTTGCAAGCTTCTCCAATGATGAGATTTTTAGATTCATGAAAAAGGTTGTGGAAGCACATCCTGCAATGGTGCGTGGCACTCCCCAAATGGAAATCTGGCTGTTGGCAAAGCATTTCAAGATGTATTTTTGTTTGTGAACTTCCATAAGTTGAAAAACATGATGTTGTGATGGCAAGCTACAAATCAATCAACATAAACATGTAGGATAGCTTTGGGATTCTTAAAAATGTGGTCTTGAGTTTAGTGCCTTCCATCATGTCCTTAATGTCACAGACCATATTTCTTTAGGGCATCTAAATATGAGTTCATTAAAAAGTTTCTGACAGCCTGGCTGCTCCAGGTGCAGGGACTCTTAAGTAGCTGTGATGTCAGCATCCATGTACTGCCATCGAATCAGCTCTAGCTCACTCACTGATTTTGAACTATATATGCATTAGGTGTATGCTGATTATCCTGCACAACCATCTTGCTCACACTGTGTCTCCAATGCCTTAAAAAAGTGTATTAAGATTGGGGCATCTGGGATTTACAAAAAACATAACTAGGAGCATTGTGGTGTTTGGGAGACTGTGGGATACCAGAATACAGGGTGTTACTGGTGTCCATGTTGAGGAGTCTCTCTGGGAGATCCTCCTCAACCCAAAAATCTGCCTAATCACAAAGATTACTAATAATATCACAGGCATTGGTGACTGCATGGAGTTTGCAAGTTTCAGACAGGTAAAGATGGTAGGCGGCATCCTTGTAGCTTATCCTGTAGCACTGCTGCAGTATTTGGACCTTGGCATGAAGAGCCAAGAGTTCTTGTTGAGTCAATGCCTGGACGTGAAATGGTTCAAGAATGACAAGAGTGCAGATATGGCAAATAAATGTACTGGCACTGCAGGGGACATGACCTTGCTGGCATTGATCAGCTGAGTATAGCAGGCATCATTTGTGTATGCCTAGGAAAGAGAAGAAAACCAAAATATAAGGAAACAAAGAGAAGCGTTGGGAGATAAACAATCAGCACAGGCACAACAGAATGTCAGCACCAGAATGACAGGAAACAGCAATTTTGCAGCAACATACCCTGCTGGGAGCCTGATGTGTCTGGAGATTGTTCTTGAGCTGGTCAGATTGAAAAGCAATTTCCATAGCTTCCTTAAGGAATGTTGGCACTAGAAAGTGACAGCCCTCTGGCATTCTGCCAATAGAAAATGGTGTTGGAGCATTGGCAGGTGTGTTAGTGGGTATAGGGGAGCAGTCCATGATTCAAGTGAGTAGCGGACATTTGTGACAGAAACGCAAAGCTGATGTTGTGTTGATAGATCACATGACCAGCAAACATGTGACACAGGCCAGCTTGCAGCAAAAGTTTCAGGCCTTCTCGTTGTTGCCCTCAGCACCAGCTTGAAGGACATGTTCACTCCAACTCCTGCATCGATTTCACAAACCCTGCTGGATCTGGAGAGAACCTTGTGGAGTGCCATTGAAAATGGCACAATTCTTGCAAGGATGGGGAAGAAAAGGAGGGATATGGTGAGCACCATTGTGTAAGAGAAATACGATGTATTTCTTAAATTTGACAGTATGATGTTTTTTCTCATGCAAAAAGCAAGGATGGTGGCATCATCACAGCATTGAACAATATCCATTTGTAAACATGATAATTGTGGAGCACAAAAAGCATGGCAAAGAGCCATATTTTTTAAAAATGGCATAGCAAGTTGCTGAAATGTATAAGCCAGATTCAGTAAGTATTCCAGAAAGGATACAGTATTTTTGCACATTGTAATGATGGCGAAGGATAGGCAACAAAACCAGGAATGCACATCCTGTCATTCACCACCACCACTGTCACTCCCACTCACACCTGATGCGCAATCTGCACAAGGCCAATCTCCAACTCCCCAAAGATTACAGAAAACAGCTCCAGTGCTGGTGTTTGTATCTCGGGAGGACCAAGGACCTGAACCTGGGCCTTCACAGTGCCAACATGGTGTTTCCCCTGGCCACCAAACCATCAAAAATCTTGCACATGTTCCTTTGCCACTAACCTCAAGTAATAAATACCAGGAATCTGCGTCTGTGTCAGAGGAGGATATGGAGGGGAAGATGAGGATTGGAATGGGGAAGACAATTTTGAGGAACAAAAGACAGCAGAAGGGCAAAGGCAAGGAAAAGGAGAAATTGAAGTCGAAGTATGGAGGGGAGAGAAGGAACGATGCATGTTCAGTGCTGAAGGCCAATGTCAAGATGGGGGCACCAGATGAAGAAATGCCTTCACCAAAAAAGGTGTCACACCAGAAAGGTTTAGGCATCAGCATTTTCAATGAACCACCATGCAGGGGTTGTCAAAGAGCAAAGGCTGACTGTGAATGGGACATGGGTGGAGGGGCATGTGTTCTATGCAAAGACCGGAAGCTGGCATGTAACAAGAAACAGCCGTTTATGTTGAGACAGAGAACTCAAGAAACAAGGACTGTACCATGGGAGTCAAAGAAATGAAAGTGTGCAGAGGACGTGGACCTGAGCAACACAGAGATGGATGATGAAACTGATACAAGGTGAAAGCACAATTGGCTGGAGGGACCCATGACCACTGGCACTCAACCCCTTCTTGCCGGGCACCTAGTGGGTTCAACCAAGCCTGGTTCTGTAATACCCCAGCCCCCAACCCCATCATCTCACTGCTTTCTCCTTCCCCTCACTCCTCCAGTCCCTTTCCCCAACCCATACTGGATTGCCAAGGCACCACCACCATCCCCAATGTCAGAAGATATGCCCAAGGTGCTGACATTTCCAGTGCTGGACATGCCAGACAGGATAGACATGCATATGTTTCATCCTCAAGTACCATGCCGTTAGGTTAACTCATCCATTCCACAGTCCAGATTGCACTTGACTGGTATCATGCATGGCTTAACACCATGGCCAGGCAATTTGAAACCTGCACTGAAGGTTCAACAGAGTGGCTGAATGGTATCAAGGATTGTATGCATGGTATGGCTGGCCAGCTCGACACAATCATCTGCTGAGCATTGCTCAACATTTCGCTTGAGCATCAGAATGCTGTTGATCATCTGGGACACCTGGAGGAGCTGGTTGAATGCCTGGCAGGTAGAATATCTGAGGTGTGTGAGTATCTTGGCATTCCAGAGTATGCAGATGGGATCCGCCTTGACACACATCCCTTCACAGGCAGAGGTTGGGTCAAATTCATGGGGGTCTATAGTCTCCCATTAAAGGATGATCATCCAGAGCCTGGACTGGGAGGTGAAAGAGCTCCAGACATGCTGGTGGAGGAACCAGCATCTATGTACCATGACCCAGCATTATCACATGAAAAGAAAATGTGAATGGTGCAGAAGGAACAGTTGAGGAAGACATGGATCAGTTGGCTCACAACATGGGATATCAGGAGGGGAAATTGCTGGACCTCACCCAGTTCCAACAAACACTTAAACCAGTGACAGCCCCAAGTCCTCAAAGCACCACCTGCATCGACATCAATTATTGAAGCAGTGGTAGCAGCCATCCGTGACATACTCCGACCACTGTTGCATGCTTTGTCACCAGCACTGGCACTAGCATATCTAGTCAACTTGGCATTTCAAGAATAGATGCCTGCAGAGGACCCTCTACCCATGCCTACCATGCAGGAAGTACTATGTATGCCCTGCATGGCACCTCTTACCTGAACATTGCCCCTGCCTACTCCTTTTCACCACAGCTCAGGTCCTTGCAGCTCTACCTTTAATAGTAACTCCTGGCTCCACTACTATACTACCCTAGTTTTTCAACAGCATAACATGAATGCCTGAATTTGTTTATTTTCTGAAATTCCTTAAATACATGTATATGTTTCTATAATTTCAGATGGTGCTTGCCCGTGAATTTTTAGTGGAGTCACAGCATGGGTTGGACAATGACCAATGAGCTACTTCAGACCTCGCTGACTTGGTCTTTGAGCCTACAGAGGGCATTCCATTGGTTGACAACTGGTCTTTTTCCCTTCATTTGTTCATTCTTCAGCTGTCCATACTGTCAGAAACAAAATAAAAATTGGCTTGGGCCTCTTCACCTAGGTGACAAACAAGAATGTGCTTGAGGAAGATAGAGGAATATGGTTGCAGCTTTGATGCTATTTTGGCACATTAGTGTGATGGCCCACTGGCACAAGTGAAGAAAAAAACATGGATTCCTCTGTATTCTAACTGTATTGGCAGAAAGCAGCAATTTGACATGTGATTGCAGCAGTTCTTGGTATACAAATGAGTACATCTGGATTCTGTTCAGCAATTCTTAATGAGTACTGGTGCCTCATGTGAACCTTCCCCCCTCCTAGCACATCAATGTTCTGAGGGGCTATCTACTTCCAAAGTTTGTTGCTTATGTCTCATGCCTTTCCAATCGTTAGGGAGCCCAAGGTACACCCCAGCTGTGAGGCCGCCACATGGGTAGAAGTGCCAATGTCATGTTCTGCCAGAATACCATAAATCATGTGATACTCTTATATCTTTATGTAATCCTACAAATTTGTGGTTGAAGAAAGCAAATTTTTTCTATCATTCAATCACAAACCACCCATGTCTTCTAGCCTTGGTTTCACTTTGGCATCACTGACACCCATTGATTTACAACACCTTGTCCTGTATTTTGACTCGCACTTCCGGGCAGTCCTGATGGAAATGCAGCAAGCCAGTCCCATTAGAGCAAGGTGGATCGAAAAGAATTTGATCAAGGAAATTGTATGTGAACATGACATTATCGGTAGTTCAGATCCATTACTGACTCTCCTTCTCCTCAACACAGTACTTTGCCATGACTTGCGTTGGGCTTGAGGCAGCACACAGCCAATTTACTAGCATCTCCTTTATGACTAGTTCACTGATTGCTAGAATCAATCATGCTGAGCATTCTCTGGATTTGGATATTGACTTAAAACAAATCATAGATGCTGGCAGTGAATTGCTGGTGCCATTTGGCACTGCCAGCCATTATCTCAGAGCATGGTGGTCACAGAGAAATGAGCCAAGGGAGCTGGATCTTCTTGACTTTGCCTCTCTGACACCAGCAATTCAGCAACATGTCAAGGAGCTCAAAAGGAAAGGGTATAATATGGAGAAGCTGACAGAAATTTCATGGTCCAAATGTGAGCCTCATGTTCCTCCCAGGCATATTTCACAGAAATGCAAGGGTCATATGCAGCATTGCAGCATTGCTATTGATTCTTTCCATCACCTGCAACAGCTACAACGGCAGCTCTACCACCTCAAGGAAACATACAATGGCAAATTGCATCTCACAATGTGCTGTGCTGCCAGTTTCCATGAATTGTATGAGCAATCCTTACTCAAGGAGACAAATCATCTGGAATGAGGATATATGGCCTCAGCAACATGCGCACCAAGACTGGTGTCTGTGAATGCCACTACATCTACCCCTGAATTGCTGCCTGCTTCTTCATTGGCACAATTACCTGCACTGCCAACAGATACATCGACACTAGAACCAGCAGGCAATTCTCAGCGACAATTGTGGGCCTGTGGAGTCCAGAAACCCAAGGTCCCAAGCTGGCTCAACAAAGGTGAACTGGCCAAGTTTTTGTCCAAGCATGCCACTGCTGAACATGATCGCATAGCTTAAGATCCTTCTTTGAAGTGGACATGGGGGGTTGACCTCACCTTGGATGACATATTACAAATGCACCCACACACTGATTCTGGCAATCACCAACTGCACTCAGGCTATGGTACATCTTTGCTGCAGGGGAGATGGGGCAGTCAATGGTCTGAAGATCCTCCACCCCATGGACCAGGCTCCTCAGTCTACTCGGCAGCTCATATGCCATTTGTTATACCTGAGCTATCCCTTTCCCAAATTCCTGAACATTTTTCCCTCTGGCCCCTACAGTATACTAGCAGTGGAACATTTCCCAGTTTCCCGCCCTTGACAATTTTGCTGGCTGCAAGTGACAACATGCCTGGCACAAGTTTTCCACTCAGTTTCAATGCTGTTCTGTCATACAGCAGCGCAAAAACAAGTGCCCACATACAGCTGGGTTCAATAGAACCTACACCTCCCTCCCCTTCTGCTGTCCTGGCTGCCCTCTTAGATTCAGATGACAGTAGTGACTCATCATACCACTCTGGTGCCAGCAATGACATACATGCCAGTTCTGAGTCCTTGCCAGAGACATACTCTGATTTATTCTCTTTGGGGCCCATCTCCCTGCTTGCTGCCTTTGACACCCTTCTTCAGGCCTCTTCCTCTTCCCCTCCACTCCCTCCTCTGCCTGCCCTCGACATAGAGAGTGTGGGGAATTCCTCACCACAAAGACTCTTTGCTACCCTCACTGCAGCAAGCTCATCCAGCCACTCCACAGTGGTTTCAAGCAACAGTATGTCCTCCTCTTCTTTCCTCCATCCTTGTCTTTCCCTTATTTTGCCAAGATATTAGCGAAGCTGGTGACATACCTCAACCTAACAACAATTCAGTGCCAATGCCAATGGAGGTTCTTGAAGCCCTCCTGGTATTGAGTGGTTCAGATACTGACTCTTCAGAGTTTGTACCCACTGCATCTGCCAGCAGCACCCAGCAGGCTCTAGGCATGATTGATTCTTTTGATGTCGACTCTTCCAGCGATGAGTCTGGCAATGAGTTAGGCAACCACCTGCTGGTGCTGGCCAATGCCAGTCTTCTTCCGCAACACACATGGGTTACAACTGGCATTCTTGGACAAAGGGGCCCTCATGATTTTGAAGACAGCAGTACTGAACTCGAGGATTGATTCGCTGTCAACAATGCCTTCCAGCTCTTTTTTTTTGGTGGAATCAAACCATATCACTCGGTCCAATCGCGTCCAGTTCACTCAGCGGCTGCCATGAATGAAGAGAATCAACGGGCAGATTAGAGGCATGTTAAGAGAGGATTGCACCCATTTAAAGCCTTGGAATGGAAGAGTTTCTGTACATTTCAAGTTTCAGATATTACATTGTGTAAATCTGAGCAGAAACGACCGAGAAATCATGCTCCGAAAGTTCCATAAAAGTTGTTTGCATTGACTAGGGCTCGTTCTTATTATTTATTCTTGTTTTTCTCGATGCCTACTTCTCATTTCATCTTGAAACTTGCTATACCTCAAGTACACATTAGATAGTATTCAATATCAATTTCTCAGAGTATTCGAGGGAGAAAATGGCTGGCAAATTCACTAGTGGACTGTAGTTCTTACGAAATAATGTCTGAATCCAAATTGTCAATTCAACAATAAAGCTCCACTCATGGAATGAAATCTGTCTACCAATCTAGCCTCCGTTATTGAATCATAAGCAACTGCAATCTGGGGCAAATAAAAGGGAAGAAGATGACAAAATGCAAGGGTATCAGGAGAGGTGCATTCAGAGAATAAGCACGAGGAAATCGTGCATTTGTAGGTGAATGGTGAAGGTAAAGGCAGGACAAATGGAGAAGAAAAAAAGAGCTAATCAGAGATCAAGCCACCAGCAGAGCTGCACATGTCAGAAAACCCGGGACAAATGGTAACACCCTGAAGTCGGAAGCAGACGACCCACTCTGGCCTGCAGTAAATGTATCGATCCCACCCGATAGGTTCCCAGGCCTTCTTTCCCAGAAGGTATAACTCATACGTATCCCCACGCTCAATCCCATAGTCTCCCAGAACCAGCTTCTGATCAGAGAGACTGAAGCTGCTGCTCATGGATCTGGGGATATCAATATGGTGAGGGGAGGAAAAATTATTACCATAAAGAAGGCATTAGTTGATAAAGGGTATACCTTGAACATAGAACTCACACCTCATACCAGACAACAAGGGTTATATGCCTAGACAGGATTGGGATAGGATTGAGCACCACATAGGCTGAAGTTTGGCATTTACGATGTGGACAAGGACATAAGGAATGATGGATTGTCATGAGTAAACTAAACTCAGGGTCATTATGGAGGAGATGAGGAATGGGGAGTGGGTGTGAGAGCCATTGCCACCTATCACAGTCACAACACTAGTTGAAGTTTGTGAGAGAACTCCAAAAAGGGAAAAGAATGACACACATATGTGAAAAAATGCCCCATGTTGAGCAACAACATGCCTTCCAAGGCACCAGTGCAGAAATGAATGCACCTGAGGCCATGCTCACATTCCGTTCATTCAATAATGGGGCCACTAGAGATCCACAACAAGTAATTGTGGATGGCTTTCTCATTATCCTTGCAGAGTTCCTGAATAGAAGGCACGGAAGTAACCAAAGGAATAAGAGAGGGGGGAGGAATCAAGGACATCTTGGGATGTGGCTGGAAGTGTTACCCGTGCAGATTCTTATATAGTCTTTGCTCGATTACTCTACTGAGTGGAGAATATAGGTTGCCACACCTCTTCAAATTGGAAACAATTGCCAAGTTCTGGCCAATCAAATTGGGTAGACAAAATTCTGTGAGGCAACACCTAGGTTGTCATCTCATAAGTGGTGCACACCACCAACAACCTGAAGAGTAGTCATCGATGGATCAGGAGAGTAAATTAGATTTTCAGACTCCATTGAACCTTCCACACAAGGAATGAGTCACTTAATGCCAACCTAAGTCAGATCAGTCAACTACTTCTCAAAGTCCATGGCAACTGTATTTTCCCAACTTCCCCTCCCACCCCCCTCCATCCCTCTTCCCTTTTGCCCTGCAATGAGTGACGCTATGCTGACTACCACAAAAGTTGTGGTCTTCATGAGGAGTGCCCTGGACTTGTGAGGTTCCAGGATGAGCTTGACCAAGTTCCTGGCACTGACTTTAGCGACCACTGGTGGAAGATGCAACCAGCCCCTAATTCACCTCCCTCATCCTCACTGGCCTCATCCCACCCCTTCTCTTCACCAACATACATGCATACTCTACTGACAAGTCAAAGCTGGAGCCCGAAATTCAAGGTTTTGGGAAAGCACAAGAGGTCTGGATCTGACTCACCCCTGCCTCCATCAATTTCAATTGGAACTATGAACATCATCTTCCAAATCGCGATGGGCAATGACAATAAAACAACTGGCCAAAAGACAGGATCCACATCCAAGACAAGCCTAAACATTTTGTGACTTGAATGCAGGGGTGACTTCTTAACAGACACAAGCCTCTCTGTACCCCTCGGCCCTCCCTGGCAATGACAGTGACATTGGGTTCGAGAACAGTGACAGCGATGCACAGGTAAGCACATAGTCAAAGATCCAGGGAATACACTCAAGACAAATTTCAGGAAATCATCCCTATCACTGTCTTACCCAAGGCTTGAGCTTGAATCATAGTACTTCATACCTTCCTCCACTGAATAATTTATTTAAATTGCCATTACACCTACTCGAACCCCAAACAGCGACCAATGACACAATGGAGGATTAGTATTAACATCATTTCCTGTTCAGCCATGCTCCGAAACAGGAACCAGATCAAGGGTTCCCTGGCCAGGAACTACTAACCAGCCCATTCCCAATAGCAGCCTCAGGAACCAGGACCATTTCACAGTTCACCCTGGAAAATAGAAACCATCATACAATTTGAGTATACATTATTGATGCCTTAGATGATTAAGGTTTCAGGAGTACAAAATGGCTCACCCATTTTGTGCCATTGCACATCTTGACCTCATACATCGCAGTCTCATTAGTTATAAACCTTAAAAATCAATTGAGTGGAGAACTGGGGCTCAAGGGTTGGAACAAATTAACAGCTGCTGAAATGGAAGCCTGCCAACCCATAACAATGGCAGACAGCAGGTAGCAACTCAAATGCGAGTAATTAATTGACAAAACGCCATGCAAGTAACGAGGCCAGCGGAATTGGATAGGATCATCTTGAGTGTTGGGTAAGTGTGCACATGATACAACAGAAATCGAAAATTGCCTGCGACTAAGTTAACCACACTTTACATGGTCAAGCAATGAGCTAGGGGCAAACCTTTTCCATTGACCAGTTCAGAGAATGGCCGTCATCCCTACATCCCAGAGACACTGTACTGAGGAATATTGATGGGAAAACAAGGCAAAACTGTTGGAACCATTCCATTATGCAGAATCAAAGTTATCAAGATAGAGTTTGAGGCTACCAACCAAAGGATTCAATTCAGAAATTAGTAAATGCAAACATCTGCATCTGAAGAGGATGTATGGATTGAGTTTAAGATTTCACTTGACAAGGCTGCAAGAGGTAAAACTTCTGGCCTCTATATTCTTATTCATAGCCTCCTTTCTCACCCTGGCCCTCCACCAGTTTTCCTCCTGAGTCATTATGTCCATTGCCACTGCCAACCACAACAAATATCCAGAGTCTGTCCAAATCATCACCTATATTGAGGTAGGCACATGGTTTACAGAAGCAAAACATGCTGATGACTTACTCTGCAACAGGCAGGAGCACCTCCAAGGTTGATCCACATGACTGAGTATGACAGGCTCCAGTCCATATGCTTCATCAGCCTGAATGGTTTCAAAGAAGCCACAGGATATCCTGAGGAGAGGCAAGAACTGTATGACTTGAATCATGGATGCTTTCTAGAGATCCACACCTTCGCCTTCTTTCCCAAATCCCAGTGGAACCCATTCTACATAACAAAACCAGCCTCACTAGACATTCATGACTGCATCAACCTTGATCATTACCTCCCCAAGCTGAGGAGGGAGGCTTGGCAGCTGCCAAAGCCTGTCTCTGCTTGGGAGATACCAAAGGAAATTCTCCCCCCACCTCTCCTAACCCTGTACCTTGCATATTTGAGTGAGATTCCCCTTCCCCCCAACTTTAAGGGTTTTGTGAAATGCAAGCCCAAGGAGATGCCAACCAGACTTCCCTCTCCAATTTTCCCATCCCCTTCTCTACCCCGCCCCTCTCTCAGACCACTCAAAAAAAAATGCACCAATTCCTTTGAGCAATCGTTGGCCAACGACATTGAGGAGAGCCACACTCCAATGCAAATCTCCAAGAGTAAGGCAAGGACCCGTGTCCGTCACCACCACCTCCAGCTTTCCTCGCTGTCCACAGCATCAACATTGAGTCCTTCTCTTCCTGCCACTGCCTTTCTTGATGGGGGTTTCAGTCAGTCATTTTTGTTGCAATTGCTTTCCATGCTCACCTGCAATCTCAGCACCCCAGCCCTTGAAGTTCTAGTGGAAGGATCAGTCCATTAGTTCTTCGATACACACCTTTATTGATGCATCACAATGTCATATACCATTATCTCTGTCATAGAAGAGGAGAAAGTGTCTTCTCACATATCTCCAATAACTTTGTGCATTATAGGTTTAGGGCAGGTCTGTTCACATGATTAGATCAAATAATTGTGAACACCAAGCATGATGAGACAACATGGTTTTGAACACTGAAAGAGCCCCACCTGTAAGCAGGCATATACACCCCACACATTGGCTCGAAGAGATAAATTCTACCACTGGGCATGCAGAACCCTCAGAGGCAAGAGCTTCCACATGGTTGCTGCTCCTCTGTGATGTGTCACACAAGTCACACAGGACCTGAAATACTACTCTAGATGTCACACAGAAACATCTTTGAAAAAGATATACAGATATATAACACATGCTCCACATAATCACAAACACTTATTGTCTATGTTTGAAACCCCTGAACAGCAAACTGTTTCATGGTCATTGTCTTTTCCCAGTTGTGGTGATACAATGTCCTATATGCTCCAATCCTAATCTGTTTATTGCCCAGGTCAGAAAATCATTGTACTTAATAGCATGCCACACTGTATTCACACATTTCACTAGTACATGTTACCTGTGTAACCTGCCCTTGTTTCCAATGCTTAATAGTGCTGTCTGCAAGCTCTCCACATAGCTTGCCTCTCCTTTCGTTGTTCACCTGGAGTCATTTCATACCCACTGCCACCCACACCACGGCGCAGAAAATAGAGCATCAGCATTCTTGTCCCAAATGTCTCAGTTATGTTCCATCATATGTAGGGTAAGTGGCATATGAGGCAGTAGATATATTTCACCCTCTCAGTGTGATGGACACTATGGGACACATTGATAAGTGCTCACTGCTAATCAAATACAGTCATGCTGGACCCTCTCAAGAACCCAGATTCCACATAGAATATTCCCAGCAAGTGCTTGAGGTGCAACAGCCCTTTGTTTCACCCACCCTGGTCCAAGCAGACAAGAAACACAACACCTGCAAAATCGTGACAAGCAATCTGAAAGTTTTGAAATTCTAGCAAGGCACCACAGGCAGAAAAAATTGTGAATCAAAGGGAAGCAGAGCATGAGCTGAACCCTGCACATGGGTGCATTGGCCACCTACAGTTTTGATTGAGATGATTAATTAGCCAAGAATGTAGATATCACCTGATAATCCTGATTATGTCAACTAAGTAGACTAAGATGTTCTATTAACATACTTAGACCTCATTAATTGATTTCTCCCTAAAGACCGTTAAAGGTGGACTTCACCAGGAAAAAGAGAGACAGGGTCCAGTTATATTTGGGTATGCTCTTGGAATGTCCCTGGCAATGACGAGACCCATCAATCCCAACTTCCCATGCCCCCTTCCACCATTCCTCCCACTCTCCTTACCTTCCCCTGCATCAGTCCTTGCCCCTTCTCACAACTCTTTCTCTGAAAACATATCACTGTGTATTTTTGGCTCCCTCTGACATGCCCCAGAAGTGGGATTAATTAGCATACATGTGGGTCTTCTTAACCCAGTTTCTTTACTACTCCCCTTTATTAGTGCAATAATCAGAGTTATTCCAGTGCACATCCTGAACAACACAGACAGTGAGCTAAGTGTGGGAAAGGGCAGATAGCCATCATGTGGCCATGATGCATACTCCTAATCCAGAAAAATGCATCATCAGGGTCTTGAGCTCAAATAGTTAGCACTTTGGGTGGTCATTGCAGGTTCTGAAAAGTCAATACTCTCAATAAAATGTTCTGAAGGCAATCTAACACCTACTTCCAGCAGAGCAAGAGGTTAACCACAAGGAGTCAACTAGAGTGCCAATTGTTTGTGTAAATGTCACAAGAGATATATGTCATAATTCAATTTTTTGGGGCCAGAGTGTACTGGAACCAGTGAACTCCCACTCTGGTATCCCAACCAATTAGGAGCCTGGGAAATGTTATTGTAATTGGGTGCTATTCGGATAGCGCTATCTGTCACCTGTATGATTGGCCAGCCCCTGCATTCACCGCTGTTTATTGTTCCCTGTTTACAAGCAAGGTTACTGCTGTGGTTCCGCCCACAGCCTCTTGTGATATTGTACAGTCACATGGAAAACTTGCACAATTTTACCACATGCTGATGTAACATGTCACCAATACAAAGATTGTTACATGTTCCATCAACCTCATTATTAACTAACTACTCATTACATATGTCTCTTTGATCCTTCCACAATTGCTGCAAAAGCCATTGGACATGAGCTGGTGCTCTGAATCTCAGTCTTTTCACTTGTTTCCATGGAGCACTTCCATCCTTTTCCACCACCTGGTATTGGGTTGCATGGAGCAATGTTTCCCTGCTGAGTATTGGCCCATTCTTGAGGTAGAACTTTTGGACTTCTTGGTTGGACCCCAGGGTTAAACTGACAGCACTTTATCAGCAAATTCTCAAAGATCTTGATGCATTCAATTGTGAAATTCACCCAAACCTTCAGATTTTCAATGAACTCTTTACTGACACAACCCCCTTCCACATGGCCTCAGTTACTTTGGAAAAAACTGTGCTTGGGAAAGCATATTTTGAGGCATTGCAGTACTTCATGGCCTATTGCCTCATCGACCTGGCACATTGGGTCTTGTCCAATGTGCCTAGCACCCCACCACTGAGATCTGGCATCGCGAATGACATCCTCTTAGATTGTCTTTTTTTATTTTATTTTATTTTTATTTTTATTTTTTTTAAAATCAAAAATTTATAACGCGGTGCTCGGTCACAGTCTGTGACTCCACTATCTACAATTACAGTGTACCCTATATTTCAAGGCGTACCTAACCTAAACGCAGGAAGTAGGAGCAGAGATTTTTAGAAAAAGAAAAATATAATAAAACGTCAGAGGGGTCAGACGACCGAAGGCTCCACCATAAACCTAGGTTCCAACAACCAAATCGCTAAATAGCGAACCCCATGTAATAGACGTTTACTCTTCAGCACGTCGTCTCGAAAACCATCCTGCGTCGAACCGATGACGCCAGAACTTGCACTTGTGATCGTTTGCCACATGTTTACCATGGCAGTTCGAACAAATAGGAACATGCAGACAATTGACATCTGCAATCATGGGTGGGATGGGTGGGTCGGCTTTAGGATTACCTTTGCAACAGCCGGCGTATTCGCGATGATTCTTCTCTGAGTGTGGCCCCGAGCAGCATGGGCAGCGTATTGCTTCTGCCTTGCAAGTATTGGTAGGGTGTCCCCAGTGCCAGCAACGTTGACAAAGGGGGATTCCAGGTCGGGCCTTAGCAGGCCGGATGACGCATCGGGCGGAGCCGATAGTAATGAATGTACCATTGAGCTTCTTGATATTAGCTCCGGATTGAGAATCCCAGACATCAAACCACACTGTGGCAGTGTCCGAGTGACGGGAGTTGTGCATGATGCGCAGTTGAGCAGCGAGCCCGATTGGTGGCTCCGAAGCTGTATGGAGAGCGTTAGTGACGTTTTCTTTGGTCACAGGGTATGGAACGTCTAGAATCTTCAGAAAAGATCTAGAGCGGGGAACAATGGCCGTGGTCTTGATATTGAGACCTTCGGAAACAAATTTCGTGATCAGATCAAGATCGCGTTGGTCAGGAACAGTGGTGGTGGAAATATTGATTCCACCATAAGCGGCGCACCCATTGGTTGCCTGTATAGATCACTCGTGTTTTTCAAGCATGCCGTTAATGCTTGCGACGACTTCAGCAGTGTTGACATCGCCAACATCGCTGTAGGGAATGATAATCTGGTGCCTAGTTGGGCCAGTAGTGGTGGAAGAAGGCCAGCACTTAGCTGGAGGATCTTGAGCATTAGTGAGGCGGTGCATAGAAGCGATCCGCTCAGGCAATAGGGATGGGAAGGCCTGGGCCATTTCGACGAGGCCAATATCATGACGGGCAGAGGGCTGAGATTTGGGCCCAGATCAGAGTGCGTCAGTGAACGAGCGTTTCGGCTTGTCCACAGCTGGTTTCTTTTGCTCAGCCACTGGCTTCTTGGGCAAAGGGTGAGTGATTTTAGCTGGACCCTTAGCTGTGGGCTTGGGGTTAGCGGTAGGCACTGGTTTGGCGACAGGTGGAGAGGGCGTGGTCTTGGCGCTAATGGAAGGGATGCATTTGATGGCCCGCTCGATGATTTGCGTAGCATTGATGGTTTCACTGCCATCGCCACCGATAGTGAGTAAGACATTGTCAAATGCCTTATAGGGGAAGGGGAAGGAGTCGATTAATAAAGCGACGAGCCTTGCATAGTAAAGATGCCAATTGACCTGAGCTCGAGAAGCGGCATCATGAAAAGCAGTGGGCATGTCTTCAGCTTTGAAGAGCGACCATACGAAATGAAGAGAATTGAAAATGTCTTGAGCCTCCTTGTCAGAAACTGTAAGAGGGCCCAGTGAAGAATCTGGTTGTGTAGACGTAAGAGTATTACATGGAGTGTTGAAAACAATGTTTGCAAAGGTGCCAACGCTGTTGGAAACAGGAATAGCTGAACTAGTAGTGACCAGTCCAACAATGGGAGTAGTGGGAGGTGGAATAGGAGCTCCCAGTCCACCTGGAGTAATAGGTTTGGGAGGCGATGAAGCCTTCCTCTTCTTGCGATGTTTAGCAGTTGGCGTCTTTAAGACGGCTTTAGCGATTTTGGCGTTGAATTTATCAGCATTGAACTCACTCGCCGACTCATCCATAGCGTTCTCATCAAGAGCAAGACTAGCGAAAAGGTTACTAGCAGACATATCGGACATCGGGTAGAACATAGACTAATCTCTCAAAACCAATGACCCAAAAGGGAAGGTGGTGGTAAGAGATCAAGAAGGGTGTCCTCTTAGATTGTCTCAGTGACTGCCAGCCATGCAAGGGCTGGAATACTTGGGTAAGTGATTTTACATTCATGACACATCTGTCGCTGTATTCAATTTCCATGGTTCAGATTGGCGGCTGTAATCACAACATGCACCAGATCATCCAGACTTCGCACCTTGAACTTGAACCCATCATCAAAGGCACCCATCAAACTATCTCACATACTCTTTCTAGCAGTGTTACTACGACTCCCAAGTTATGGGAAATTAGGCTTGTCCATGCAAAAGGCAAATACTTACCACATCCTGAGTAATGTGGCAAGTGTTTGCTTCCACATAAGATTTTTGTGTTCCTGAGTAAGTATTGTCAGTGGCCATGGAATTCATATACTCAAGAACTGCTTGCTTGCAGGGAATTTGTGTGATCCTGCAAACTAGGATGGAGGCCATGGCCCTCATGAAAGTCAGCCCAAGCATCCTTCCTGACAAGTTTTCATTTGCAGTACTGGGGCCTCTGTACACTGCAATGACATTATCTCCAATTTCTTTACTCAGTTCGCACTCGCTGATGGTAGAAAAGTGGCTCCTGGACCACATACAGGTTAAACTTCTTTTGTCTTTGCGACTTCTCTTGTTAATGTGGTCTGTTCAATATAGGTGTTTCTTGTGGTCCAACTGGCCCAGTCGAGCTTATGTGACACGATCAAACGTGTGATTTGGAAGACTCTATTCCACATCTCCCTCCTCAGCTGCCCCCTTGATACCTCCCTTGATGAAATGTGGGAGCAATTGAACACGATGACAGTCAGTGTCCCTGAGTTTCAAGGCAAGTATTCTGTTACATTGGTTGCTATCATTACTAATTAATCATTGATACCTCACTAGTGAAACTTGCTATACCCAGGAGCTATGTGTTCCCTCAGCAGCTCCCTGGATGGTGTCATCCCCTTCTGACTACACAACCCGATACTCCTCTGGCACCAACCCCATCTTCTAGTCATGCTGCTCCAATGCCTGGAGAAAACAACCCTGAAGTTCAAGAGAATCACTGCCAAAGCACTATTTGTGAGTCTCCTGAAGGCACTGGTTGTCCTCCTCTCCAAGGTGCCATCGCTGCTTCTCTGGATGGTGCCATCCCTCATCCTTCCCAAGACACCACTCCAGATGGCACCTCTACAACAAACAATCCAGTAGAGCCTGCCGATGATTTGCTCACTGCCTGCCCAACATCACTCTTTGTTAAAACTCCAGACTGCCCATTGACACCACCTACTCATAACCCTTCACCTTCAGGATTCTCCACGCCGTCCCCAATGTCCTCTGCTCCCAATATGCCACCAGCAATGACCCCTGATCCAATGTCGGTTGATCAGAGTTCCATAAATGCTAGTCCCTCAGCTTCTACCCCTCCAAGCATAACCAACACTCCTGCCCCTGCCACCAATATTGCCAACACATCCCCATCAAGTACTGCTTGTGATGAACAACCTCCTTTTTCCACGAGCCCAGAGGAAACTGAGACCCTGGCTACAGTGATTACTCAGTCTACAGACCTAGACATGGCCAGGGTGCCTGATGATTTAGTAGTTGCATTGAATGCAGCTCATGCTAGTGACCAACAGGTCACAATCAATGAGCAGGTCAAACTTCGTCACTCCAAATGTGATCATAAACCCATCAATTTCTTTGATCCTGGGGCTGGGAAGACATGTCCTGCCCCTTCGAGAGGGAGAAGCCGCAATGCAAAGCAGGCAAGGCATGAGAAATGTGATGATGCAATGGACATCAATGAAGATGCAGGTGAAAATATGGGAGACAAGGGAGATGGGTCCATGAATGTAGATGATTCATTGGAGGATGAAATTGAAGAAGTTGTGCCCTATATCTGTGGGGATACTGTAAGTTATTACAGACTCTTCCTGTCTCCAGAGACTGATTTCTACACTCCAGGTTGCCTGGAGCTATGAGGAGTTGCACAAGCTTGACACTTGTTCAGTACGTAATCTCTTGTTTTTTGTGAAAATTTGCTTGATTTAAGGTTGTCAATGCAGCATCAGCACTGTGGAAACACTTTCATGATGTATGATGTTATCACTGGGGGTCCTGTGGCATGGAATGGCTCTGGTCACATATGTCAACTTCCAATTCATAGGGCATGCTTTCATATCTTTCA
>KQ962097.1:392477-403316 GCA_001563735.1 Leucoagaricus sp. SymC.cos
TGTCAGGTTGAATGGCTTAACAAGATTCAGGCCCATCTTCCTTCTGATTTGGAGTCATGGCTTCATCATTCAAGTTCAAAAATCACACTTGTGAGGCAATCTGACTGGGACCTGGATGATGAGAGTGCTCTGGCACATTTCCAGGAAACCTTCCATGACCGTCACATTCTCATCATTCCAGATGAAGGCACAATGCCTGTGGATCCAGGTTTTATGCTTAAATTGTTGAATAAGATTACTGGAAGAAATCCAGTAAAGACCTTTACCCTTCACAGTAAGCAACCCCACCTGGTTCAAGGAACTCTTCTATGAATACTTCTATTAGACTTCTCAAATCCTGAAGGCGATGAGGACTACAGTGCTTGTGAATTTCATGCACCTCTCAGCACTCTTTATGAAGCTGGAAAGTCTTCTTCAGGTAAAATACTTCATTGTCTTTCCATTCCTAACCTTGATGCTCCTTATCTTAACGGCCCAAACCTACTGGCATCCAGCTCAGTCACTTGGTGCTCATCCAGTGGGCTCCCGTTCCTTGGCAACTATCATTTGTTCCCTCGGAGCAGTGTTGAGTGGTATATGAGCAGTTTAGCCAGCACATATTCTGATTTTCATCTTGATTCCAATGGCTTTGCTACCTATATCCAGACCCTCACTGGGACCAAGCTCTGGATCCTTGCTATCCCAAAGGATGATTCTCCTATTCCCTACAATGATATTGCTAAGGCCATGGACCACTGGGAAGCTGACACCATTGATTGGGACCACTTTGATCTTTTCCCCATCCTCTTGCATCTGGGTGTAGAATTGTAGGTGTCAAGGTACTTCCTTGGCCTCTACAACTACTCATATGGCCCCTAGGATCATGAAACCATTCACTGTTCATGCAGCAATTGCCATTGAGCATTGTGTTTGTTCCGGCAATCAGTTTTTTGCTGCATCTGCCATATGTGACACCATACTTGCCAATTACCACACATTTGTGTACCATGATGCGCTGACCAATACTGATCATAGCAACGTTGCTCATCAACTACTGCACCGCATGCTTGGTTTGGTATATCTCAAATACATGCACATCAATACTGTCCAAGGTATGGGTTTGGTTCAGAAATGAAACAGTTTTTATGCCCTCTCTAATTCATTGCCAGGTCTTCACCTACATTATCCCAACTGGTTATCTACTGACATTCCAGCTCCTGAAATCCTTGAGGGCCTGGAAGACATTGTCTGCCTCTGTATCTTCCTTGAATTTGGGGGTGCCTTATATCTGCCCACCTATGATGCAACTGCCACCACATTCGATGTCCAAATGTGTGACAACCTGATGGCAGCAAGGTCTCTCGCTCACTGTCATTGCTTGGCTGGATAAAAATGTCAACTGCTCAAGTGCTAATGGCTTTCCCTGCTCCTTCTGGAACAATTTCTATGCTCTACATCATTTCCTCACTTTCATCAATATCTACCAAGGCCTCCTCAACCATGTGGAACATTTTCCCCCTCCTGAATACCTCCCTTCCACCTCACAGTTCAGGCGGAATGTTTATCTTATTTTCCACTGGGACTCTACCTGGAGAAGTCACATCCAGTTCACTGAGTGGGATGAGAATGTAGATCCATGGAAAGTTGAACAGCATATAGACTTTATTTCTGCCATGCTTTGACCTCAAGAGGACTGGATTGTATATGGTATTTGCCACACATACAGCATTTTCCAGCTTAGCACACTCATGCATTTGTGTAGATGTTCCATATCCTGAAGACTCGCCAGTTGAGAATTTTCCCACAGCCAAATTTTGCTTGGGCCCTGATTCTGAAAAGACATGTCTTGTCAGCATGAAAGGACCTGTTCTTATGCTTTAACAACATTCTCTACATCTGAGTGCTATGCTAGTTCCCTGCATCTGTCATTATTCTGCTGTTGATCCGCTGTTGAGTTGTCTATACACAATTCTTGTTGCCCCACCATTGAATGCATGTTTCCCTGACTTGAGCAAACAACATAGGTTTTTTTGAGCCCTGATGGACCCATGTGTGGAATGAACATTTGCTCGCCCCTGGTCTGGGCATGGTGATTAGAATGTACACTGGGGTGTACAAGCATATGAGAGTGTATCTAGAAGCTCAAGTGTGCATTAGGCCTGATTCAAATGCACCTCAGTCTTATATGAGTGCACACTGATGTACCCAAGCATGATAAGCATGCATGCATTGTGGTTTTCTAGCACTCGAGCACCTTGTAAAGCATAATCGATCAACACACCTGCCTCAAGTTGTGACAATTCAAGCATACATCAGGGCATACCAGTATATTGACAGGTTTAAGTGTCTGTTGGAATGAATGTACACGAGTGCATACATGGCTCACATAAGCATATTCTAAGCATATTCCAAGTGCTGCTAATGTATTCCAGCCATTTTACAAGTGCTGGCCATTCAGCGTGCACTTATTCTATACTTGCCAAGGCCCCAAGCCAGTCATGCTGAAGAATGCACCATTCAGTGTACTGACACATCTCCGGTTGGTCTGTTCCACTTTTGCTGAAATATATATGTGATACAGCCAAGTGCAGTAGAGTGTATTTGCAGTATATGAAACATTGGGCATAGAATAAGGGGCTGCCTGTATGAAGTGGCGAGGCTGTGTGACCAGCCCAGAATTCACACATGTGGGCAAAAACAAATGACTTGATTCCTGAGAATCATGAGAATGTAGTAAAAGAACAGAGTCCGCATGGAATTTTGAATAAACCAAGTACTAGATTATTGGAGCCATACTACCCAAATGGTATGCACAAACACATTTCCCCAGGTGGTGGAACTCCCCTTCCTATCTACAATAAAACAGACACACCAGTGGGAGCCTTGGACTAACATAGGCCCCATCACAAAAACATTAAGCGCCAGATAAGTGATTATATTGCCAGATCTAGGTAAGATAATCACAAATAATGACAAGCAGTCCCAGATCTGACCATATCATACTCATCTGGCACCTAACCTTTCTGCTAGCAAAGTTAGTTCTCCCACCTCACTAGCTGTACTTGAGTACAATAAATCTCATTGAAACCACTCCCAGAGAAATGCTTTACACACACCTATTTGAGGTAGTGTGGGATACCGGTCAAGGGAACCTTAACCATATACCCACTAAAACCCCAGGCCTAGTCAGCCAGTTTTCTGGTAAACTCAGTTCATCACGCAGAAGGCCTGACCAGGTTGATTTTACAGTGCTGCTGTTTAAGGCTTCTTTGTCGAAATTCTTTTTGCTGGTATGGATGTAGTCCATTTTTATTCTTAGGTTTAGTCAGTTGTTTGTTCTGGTGTTCATTTACTGTTGTACAGGGGGTCATCCAGATTTTGTATGCCCCTTTCGAAATTAAGATTTGGTACAGTCTTAATTTGGCTGGGTCTGGTCACCCATCTTCATTGGCAAAGGAGGCTAAGATGCACCCCAGGATGCAGCCTAGGGTGGGATTCTCCCAGTCACTGCAGATCCTATTCCATAGTTCACCTATTAGGTTGCATATCTGTTCTTGTCCTGGCACCTGGTATTTGGGGAGTATGTGGTCCATTGAGTTAGCTTGGTTGCAAATTGGACATATCGCCATATCCTCACAGCTGGGGACATATTTCCACCAGTCTCCCACCTTCTGTGCATTTTTGATAGTCTTAAAAATGAATTCTCCTCAGGTTCTGCATATGTTTTTATTTTGTTTTAGGATTATCCATATTGATTCTCTGCGAGGCGCTGATTTCGTGGGGCTATTGGTCACATCTTCTTGTATCATGTTCAGGTTTTCTTCCACTTTTGGGAGTTCAATTGTGGTTTCCTCCTCAAGTACTCAGTAGACTATGGATTTGTAGCTTTTACTAGTTTCAGTCCAGAGACTCTGCCTGTTCTTTTGCAAGCCACCCACAGTGGCCATTTTGCATTTGCTCCTTGTGTCACTAGGGTGTCTGCCTTTTCATTACTGATTACTCCTCTTTGTCCTTTGACCCACTTAACGGTGTCTCCTTTTTTCTCTTGTAGGGTTTCTATGGCTTCTAGGAACCATTCTTTGTTGCCTTTGCCATCCCAACCTCTGTCTTCGAGGCTCTCCAGTCTTTCGGTTAGGGCTTGCATCACATATTGTGAGTCAGTCATAATTTCCAGGTTTCTGGTCGTGTCTGATGTGCCAGCTACTGTAGTGACGGCGAAGATCTCCCCGTTTTGGATTGAGTGCTCAGTCTTCAGGTACTCTCATGCTTATCTCCTGGTTTGTCTCTTCGAAAAAGATGCCACTCCCTGATATGGTTTCGGTGTAGGCTGTCTCCTCGTCATATGAGGGTCGGTCTCTTCTTCTGGATGGATGTGTCTACCTCATCTCAGCTGGTCAGGATACGGAAAATGTCTTCTTTGGACTTTGCCACTGTCTGTCTCTTTGTGGAAGATTGGGCTCTTTCTTTTAGCAGCTCCTCTCTCTTGGTCCTTCTAAGGTCTTTGGCCCATTCTGAATCTTCTTGGGCTATGCAGACTCCCAGTTTCTATTTTTCTCATACTTTTGCTGGTAGTTTTCTTGCATGGAGTGTGCACTCTCCTTACATTCTCGGCTTCTTTCTTTTATTTTGGTAAATTGATTGCATTCGCATTCTTCTTCTGCATTGGATTGTTCTTGATGTTCCGCTATGTTTGTGTGCTCTTGTGTTTCTCCCACTGTGTAGATTCCATGGGCTTCCCGTTGGTGGATGCTGTTCTTTGAGTCATTATCCTGGTTGCATTCTTTCCTCAACTTTGGGTGGTACCATATTAACATGTTACTCTTAAGGTCTTCACTTATTATGTCAACTTCTATTTGAAGTCTCAGATCATTTGCTGCTTTTATGATCATCTTAGCTGTGTTCATGAGTTTATGCCCCTTTGATTTTGCTGGCCATTTCTGGATGAGTGGATTTATTTGTGGGTCATCTTGGCTCGTCACCTTTCTTATATCCCATGCCCTTCTTAGGTCATCTTCAATGAAGTCTACCCAGATGGTCTTTTGCTTGTCTGATTTCACCATAGACTATAGTGTTATTGTGAATTTCTTACATTTTTGCTTCTGTATCCTTCAGCATTCCTTGCGCTCTCCCGAGCGCTCTGCTTCCTGGTTCCATGAGGCTGATTGACCTGGGACCTTCCAAGGTTGGGTTGCTTTGTTTCCACTCTTCTAGTCATATCATGATTTTGTCAAGTATTGCTGACCAGGATTGTGTAGCATCAGGATTTCCAAATTATGCCCCCAGGATTTGGGTGAGTTCTCCCTCATTGGAGATGTGGAGGCTTTCTGGTATGTTTATGTCTTCTTCATTTATTTTCCTTTTCTCTCTGATAGAGTTTTTGTACTCTTCGGAGCCAAAGGAAAGAATTTCGGTTTTATTTTTATTGAACTTTGCACCTGTGGATCGACACCATTTGCCTGGGATTTTGGTTAGGGTGGTGAAGCAGTCTTTGCTCGATAGGAATACCGTGGTGTCGTTATCACCAGCAATATTTAGTGCCTCTCATTTCGAAGACTGATTTATTGGATTTATTGATCAGTAGATCTTTTCTTCTGACAATTCTGTGTCAGTTTGGCTAGATGATAGACAGTATCTGAGTTTCCACTCAGATCCATCACACTGGTCATACATCATTTGGGCTGTAGGTGATCTGTGCACCTAGTGCCTTAACACACACAAACCAGTAGATCCAAGGAGCGTTTCATTCTCTGAGTCCAGCTGAGGGTGAGGTAAATTTCGGATTCTTGGATAGGGCTGTGTCGGTGCCTGAATCCAGCTGAAGATGGTTAAATTTCAGGTTTTTGGATGGTACTACGTCCCCTGAATCCAGCCGAGGATCAAGTAATTTTCGGGTTCTTGGATAGGACTGCTTTGGTTCCTGAACCCAACCGAGGATGAAATGGTTTTCAGACTTTTGAATGGGACTACTTTGCTCCCTGAATCCAGCTGATAATCAGGTAATTTTCGGGTTCTTGGATAGGACTCCTTTGTTTCCTGAACTCAACTGAGGATGAGATGGTTACAGACTTTTGGATGGGAGTACTTTGCTCCCTGAATCCAGCCGATAATCAGGTAATTTTTGGGTTCTTAGGATAGGACTGCTTTGTTTCCTGAACTCAACTGAGGATGAAATGGTTTTCAGACTTTTGGAAGGGACCATTTCGCTCCTTGAATCCTGCAGAGAATCAGGTAAATTTCGGGTTCTTGGACAGGACTAAGTGAGGCAACTTTCATGTTTTTCGGAGACCTGATATTTATTGTCTCCGATGTTCGGCTCGTAGTCCAATCATCTTTGCTCAAATTGGACTGCGTTTCTGGGAGGAGCTGTTTAGAAACCATCCGATTCAGATCTTCTGACAGCGACCTTTAAATTCTTCCATCACCAGCGGAGACTACAAATATCAAGTAAAGCAGGTCAAGTAGGGCTTGTCGCCCTTCTGTCCTTCCATCCCTCTCCCTTTGGCCTTCCTGCTCTTAATTCTCCCATACCCTCTGTGTTTTCCCCCACCTATGTTACCCAGAGAGCATTGTGCTTTCTTGAAGGAATTCAAGGAAAACTGCATTTTTCTTTGCACCACCTCCCCATGCTTCAAGCTGAATGCTTGGGTTAATTCCAACATCATTCTGAAGTACATGGAGAAGTTCCCTGATGCTGACAGTGAGGAACATAAGGTATGTCATTTTGTTCATAATACCAGTCCTTTGCAATCCTTTTCTGACTTTGAATAGAAGGTGTACTGTTGGTTTAGGAACAATTGCAAGTCCCCCTGGGACTGTCGTCATAGTGCTCCAAGTGCCCCAGTCATTGACAATGGCAACAATGACGATGACATGGGTGACCCTCCCACTTTCTCTGATGACGGGGAGATGTGACTCCACAACCCAGGAGTGAGGGAGCTTGTCTTAGAGGACTACAAGGACGTTATTCTTCAGGAAGTCAGGAGTCAAGGCGAATCACAAGCTGGTGACCACCGGTTCCTGTCCAAGTGGAATGCAGCCATCACCCGTTTCATCACCACATTGCCACCCGACGAGCTCTCAAAGTACCAGGATAAGGCAGCCCAACTTCAAGCTCAGAGCAAGATGTCTCCAACAAAGAAAGAGGTACTCAGGTACACACTGATTTATTGATTGAATCAATGTTGACCCCAGTGCCATTATCCAGGTGGCAGGCTCATCTTCCAATTAAAGCAAGCAATGACCTCTGGAGACTCCTCAGATGGAAGCGCAAGCAATACAGGGATGGTCTTTTTTTCCTTTCAGTTGCGGTCCATGAACCATCAAACTGCATTGTTGTCAAAAAGTAAGTTGCATCAAAATAGAAGTAGTATAGTACTTAGCTGACGTCTTGATTAGATTTTTGGTGTCAAATAACGATGAACATTCCACTACCATCACCAATGACTTCCTCAATGCTTATGAGCACACTGTTGAGAAGAAATTTGAAAGCCTTGCTGACTTATGGCTCTCTTGTAAGTACCAAGTGCATTTCTGTGATCATCCATTTGACACATTGAGATGCAGGCCATGTCAAAGATGTGGCACCACTCCTTGCTACAACGCTTGGTGGAAAGCGTTATATCTGACCTTTTGATCCAGAAACTGTCATGATTAAAGATATTAGATCAGTCATTATAATGTATGTCACCTGGCTCTGGGGTATGTGCCTGTTTTACTTCATCATGATATTGTTATTCTAACAAGGCAAATGTAGATTCCTTGGGACAGAATGTCACTGTTCCATGGTTGGCTCTCCAGAAATGTAGCCTCAGAAAAGAGTATATTGTTGAAAAGCCTGAACTTTCTGGGTTTGCAAATCTTGACCCATTCTCCATGATGGGAGAGCAGATTATGGCTTTTGCCACTGCGCTCTCTTTTGACCATCAGCTTATCGTGTTTAAAGGGTCATTGTGAGTAATGCCTCTTACTTTTATTCTGAGAAGTCCTACTAAGATATCTTCCCACTGAGTTCTGCTTCTGCTCAGCCAGCTACTAAGGCAGGGATGCTTGACAATCCCACTACTTCATCTTCATGCTTGTCCACCCCCATTTCCCTGTAAGTATCAATTATCTATTTTTAATTGCACTTCTCTAAGATATGACCAGTGGAAGTCATTCCCTGGCATTGTCCCATGCCTCTCATCTGTTTGAGTTATCAGGTGATGATGAAGGTCCCACTAGCCAACTCTCATCAACTCTTATTCCGATCCCACCTCATGATGCATTCACTCCCTCACCTGGCTTGCTGGTCATACCTGCCATCTCATCTCTATTGCTTTCTGACCACCATAACTCTCTGGATGTTATTGCCCCTCCTCCTCCTCCTCCCTCTCACCTTCCTTCTCTGGAAGGGCCAGTTGTCTCTCCTCCTCCCACTTGCCTTTCTTCTCCAAAAGAGCCAGTTGCCCCTCCTCCTTCTCCCTCTCACCTTCCTTCTCCGGAAAGGCCAGTTTCCCCTCCTTCTCCCTCTTGCCTTCCTCCTCCAGAAAGGCCAGTTTCCCCTCTTGTTGCCATGGCACCAAAAACTCCAAAGTATGCTGCAAATGCTGGGCAAAATTCCACAACTCTGAGGTCTCTTCATGCTCATGCTGTTCACCGTCTTCACACTCCTAACACTAAGGAGGTTTCCTGTGATCTTATGCAGTTTGATTTGCCTACAATTGCACAACGTTTCCCAAGCAATGTTTCTTCTGGAGCAACCAGATCCGTGTCCCATGATCCCATGGATGTTGACTTGGGTGTCTGTTCACTGGCTTCACACCACCCCCCTTCTGCTAATTTCAAGGGCTCCACTATGCCATTGCCCACACCCACCAAACATTCTCCCTGGGGAACAGCAACACAAGATCTGATGGATGTTGATACTCTGACTCATCGTTCTCCAACCCATGCTTGTACAGCCCCTCCCTGGGGAACGGCAATGCAAGATCTGATGGATGTTGATACTCCAACTCATCGTTCTCCAACCCATGCTACCCATACAGCCCATCAACTTCTTGCTATTATTCAGGCCCTCGACACACTCCCCCCTCTTGACACCCTTCTATATGGCACCATCCCTCAAACACTCAAAGATGCAGAAGAAGGGAAAGTGTTATCTGGAACTGTCGGTGATGACATGTCTATTGGTGGTGACATTGTCCCATGTGGTTCTTCCTCCACCTCTTCCTCTACCTCTGATGATATTAATCTGGACAATATCGCAGCCTCCTCCTCCACCCCCCTTTCAATGGCCCCTACTTCTTCCATCTCTGCTGTGAAGGACACCAAATGTCGCAAGGAGCCAGCAAAGGGATCCACCCATGCCTCAAAGCACATATCAAAGCCTCCCTCCATAGTTGCACCCCTTACAGGCAAGGAAGGTCAGCCCAAAGCAAAATCTCAACAGCAGTGAGTCCTATCCTTTGAAGTTGTGCTTAAGACTCACACCTGCATCACTGATAGGATTTCCGTCAAAGATAGATGGAAATATGTTGAGGGTTATGATGGACAATGACAGTATTGGGTTCTTCAAGCCATAGACATGTGCGCCGCCTTCAACTCCTGCAATTTTTATTTCCTGTTGGATTCTTCTGCTTCTAGCTGTCCTCATTACTTTCCTTGTCTTGGTTTTTTCTTACCATCATCCGTCTGATGCCTTTGCTGGGGTTCTGAGTCACGGTAGGGGCAGTATTATACCTCATTTGTTCACATGTTTTACAAAGTACCACAGCTTATGCCTTTCACTGACTTCTTTCCTTGTCTTCCCTGTTTTATGTAGATTTGTTCAGTTTCCATTTCAATACAGATTTCCAATTGTGGTGAAGATGGCTACAGCTGGTAGCTGCAGTTAATGTCCTACATTTCTGATCATTTTGAACTTACTCTGTTGCAGATTCATCTTAGATAGTCTGCATTGATTTAAATGATGATTAATTTGAATGAGCAGAGGCTCTTCACACATTCCTGATTGATCTCAACCACTCTTGCGGGCTTCGTGGATAGCAAAATTTGTGATAGCCAGCCACAGGTGCTGGTGTGATCTTCTGTTGCCACACTCGATTATCAACAAAAAACATTTGAACTCTTTCATGGCTTCAATACAGCTGGGGTTGAGAAGATTAATCTGGGCTAAAATCCAACAAGAATTGAGAATAATCTAGGAAAGAATCAGAATTAATCTGGGCTAAAATCCAGTCAGAACTCAGATTAATCTGGAAAAGAATCAGGATTAATCTGGGCTAAAATCCAGTCAGGACTAAGATTAATTCTGGTCCAATCCAGGTTAAAATACTGATTCCAGCAGGGGTTGTGATTAATCTGGGCAGAAATCCAACTACAATCAAAATTAATCTTGATTAACATCAACATCTCAGATAGTTTTAGGATTAATCCCCGCTGGAAACCTGGCTCTAGCTAGAATTAAGATCAATCTCGCTTAATAAAAATCCTGAACCATGACTATAGTCAAGGTGAGATTAATCATGATTACTGAGGTCAATGATGGAATGACATTGAGACCTAGCAGTAGCAGTCGGGATGTGTATCCTATGACCAGTTGTGAGTCCTGGGCCTCTAACTCAGGCTAAAGATCTGGTCTTAGTGACTTAGTAAAGCTTCTTACTATGCACATGTGCTCATATACATTGATCCAATGTATCCACAGTCAGAACTTGAGTTCCAATGACTGGACCTCGTGCAGGCAGGATAAATAACTCAATATGGTCTAGTACTCAGTGACTCAGGCACGCTCCACCAGAACAAAATTTGGCTTTACATTGAGCCAATCACAGAACTAGTTTCAGATATATTTCACATGATAGATTCTCCTTATTTATATTC
>KQ962097.1:419309-452889 GCA_001563735.1 Leucoagaricus sp. SymC.cos
TCCAGGAATTGAAGAGTCAATGGCTGATAGTGCTCCTGAAGTTTCGCGATTTCGGCGAATGAGAAACTAGCTAGATATCAGATTTGGAGAGATGACAACATAATGGTCAATAGCTTACCTTCTGCTTGTCGATATACAGTTCAAGTTTCAGATGATATCTCAGTCCCAGCTTCTTGGCTTTCTTCTGTGTCTGGGACGGGGCGTCACTTCGATACCAAGAATAGTCGCCATTAACGTAGGCATCGTAAAGTTCACCGACAGTAGAGTGCCTTGTCCCAGGTGCGAAGATCTTGTTTCCTGTGAATCGGAACTCGACTTCATTACTTTGATGCATGTTGCATGAGCATTCGGCGTGTCCACAGTTGTTAGAATGGTACTCACTTTGTAAGTGACATTCCGTGAGTTTCTGACCAGTTAGGATTCAGCATTGTGAGTGCATGTTCAAGCACATCTAGAAGTAATTGAGTATAAGAGAAATGCACAAAAGCTCACCGCAACGCACCAGAAAGAAACTCGCTTCGCTTCCATGGTTTAGCCCAAGTGCCGCAGTCGATGCTTGTAGAGTTCGCATCCTTTGTTGTTCCAGCTTTGACCCGACACTTGGTGATTTCAATCAAAACCTTGTTTTCGTCGGGCATAACAGCAGCCTTAGCAGCTGCCAACCCTGCAGTTGTATGATGAGGTGCGGTTGAAGGGATGACAGGAACTGCGAAGGAGAGAGGCTGGCGGTGAAGTCGCGCACTCAATGCGTGAGCACGAGAACTCGCGCCTTCCGCTGCTGGAGGAACGATTGCTGGGCCCTGCGACGCTGCAATCGATGGCGGAGGCATTGATACTGCTGATGGGCCGAGCGCTTGAGCCTGGGGGGTGGGTGGTGATTGCATTGAAGAGGTGGCCCTGGGATCATTCTGGAGTCGCTCCTCACAAAGGCCACAATACCTCTGCTGAAGATTTCTCCATCCCACACCACAGCCAGCGCATTGAGGAATGTTCTAACGATGACAGGATGTGAGCCTGAGTCTCAGCAAAACTAGAGCAAGACATACCTTCCACGAGATGTACTCTGAGGTTCCTTCCGCAAGCTGCAAGAGTTTGTCGCACTTGGCACATAAATTTGGCGCAGTCTTGAAAGGGAAATTGCGGCCACAGCCTTCACCTGCAACAGCAGATTTACATGTAGCCAAAGCGATAGATGTAGCCATTGTCAAGAACTGGATAACAAGGAATGCGAGGCGAGATACAACCGCAAGCTTTATACTGATCGTACACCGGCAGGGATAGGGCTATCACTTGTGGATTGTCCTGCACTCTAAGCCGAATTGAACTTCAGTTAACCACGTCTAACCCACGTCGTTCACCGTGTGCTTGATCTCCTGTGGTGCATGGCACAAGTCCTAGTATATCCATCACTTTGTGGATTCGCCGCGGCAGAACCATTGTAAGAAAATCGCATGTGGATGACTCAATTGTTCCACTGGCAAAAGATGAAGGGGAAAGCCTCTAACCAAGGAGGATGTGCGTAAATTGGGACGGGAGAAGTAGATCGTGGACTCAGTGATTGGATGTAGAAAACGCGGGACAAGACTCACATCGGGGCTTGGATGAGAATCATGAAGGCAACTGGTGTGTGGGTTGAACGGAAGGCGCGGGAGAAGAGACATGCAGCTACGGGCAATTAGGGAAGTAGATACTGCTGGGGTGGAGTTGTATACCTGAGTAACATCCGTTGCACGACCGGCATGTAGCACTTCCCTCAAAACCCAAAAGAGCCCCAATCAATGTTTTTGAGGAAGATAAGCATAGAGTAATCCATCCGAGCCGCACGCGATTGCGGTTGTTAAAGGTGGAATGGGTTCGGGCTTGACAGAAGCTGTCAAGGAGCACAGATATCCACGTTTGCCTGTTAGCTGCATGTCATTTTGTACCCCAGAAATTGGCGTACCTTGTTCTCCAATGGGTTGAGTAGAATCATGGTGACCAAAACGTTAGTAAGCGGGGAGGGTTCGGACAACAAAGTGCAAGAGAACAGTGAGCTTGTGCGTCTTGTTACCAAAGTAAAGGCCGTGAGTGTTTGAATATACCCACGGGCACGGCTCGGAGTCTCTCGGACATACTCGTGCTCAGTTGCCAACACGAAGCGGGCCGAGAAACTCTTAGTTACATGAGCCAGTCACTCGAGCGCCATACGTCGTTGGCTGTTGCGAAATTATCGGTCGACATGTTCAATATTTCAGGCAGACATGTGACAGGTTGACGTGACGCTCACGCAGAATCCTGCCGTGGACATCCCGCCAACCCCAACTAGTGGATCTTTCCCACAACCAGTACTCGGAGCTTCTTCAAGCTTAAAGAAGCTTGTTGATAAGCTCAGGCACCGCCTTCGTATCACCGCCCGACCATCAAGGATACATGTAGAAGCACTTCGTAACTCGACCAATGGGATCACGTCGAGCATCACCAAAGATACGCCTTTCGACAGCCTCAACGACTTCCTCCAGATTCCTCATTTTCAGCACCAGAATCCATTCGTATAAATGAAGAACTCCAAGGCGATACCATCCTTTGCACACTGGAATCAGGGACTTCTTCAAAGATAATGATGAACAGCTGTGCAGTATTGTAGCTTGTGCCTCTATGTTACATATTCACACCCACTGGCAGATGCATATAGTCTATGATGGCGACAATGGTCTATCGTTCAACCGTTGTTGCATGATTGACTCAGCGCGCTCGTCGAGCAATCATGATCATGATTCCTAAAGTGGTCCATGCAGTCCAATCAGTGGAGACTATAACATCAGGTTTTGACTGGTGTTTGCAGAGGACTATTTGAGGCCGTCACTATGCGAAGTGAAAACACAAACATGGAATTGAAGATAGTTGTTTTTGTCTCTGGGAGTTCTTCTCACCGCGAACTCCAAATATTCTGGGAAGTATCTGCCTATAACAAGAGTGGAAATCAAAAGAAGTAATTAGTGGAGAACAGGAGACCAAATTATATAGACATATCGTGTTGGTTGCTGATGCTCCACTTGTGTGTGATCCATGAAGTAAAGCAAAATTACGATTAGAATTAGCGCTTGGCGGTTATCGATTAGAGTTCAACTACTCTTTCTTTGCACTCGGAAGCTGCGCCCTCCCCTAGGTTCCAGGATATCCCAAAGTAGATTGCTAAGAGACTTAGTGTATCTGCGTACACAATTTTGATGTTCCCATCATCAAAATGATTGATGATCATGATCTTACCCGCACAGAAATAGCTGCGTCGTGGCGGCATCTCCTCAGAACCGAAACCACGAGTATAAAGAACGCACCATGTGAGCTATTTACCCCCGAGCGCTCATTTGTATTTTTCTCTTTCGACACCTCTCATTGAACGCCTCCTTCTGGCGTCATGACTCTTTCTCTCCCTACTGCGCACTTCGCCGGACTCTTTTGCGATGCAATTTTCTTTGGCATCTATTTGGTGACTTGCACTGGCTCCATTCGTGTCCTCCTCATGACGGGAAGGGGAAGAGAAGAACGATGGCATCGCCCAGGCGAGATTCGCTGGATGATGGCGATATTTGGACTTTTCCTGTTCGTCAACTGTACACTCGACATAGCAATGGGTTTCTTGCGCAATTTCCGTGCATTTGTGCATTCGCCCAACCCCTTAGCAATCCTTACGTCGCCGAAGTACTGGACCAATATTATCCGAGTACGCACTACTATTGCTCTCCAGCCAATGAAGTGACTATGCCAACTCAACCAATCATTAATCAACAGCCAGTGAATATAGCCGTTGGAGCCTGGGTGGCTGATTTCGTCCTGGTACGGGAATGACTCGATGATATTTGTTTGATTGCCTTACGTGCGAGTAGATATACAGGTGTTGGGTCGTTTATGGTCGTCGTTGGCTCATTATCGTCCCATCCGTTCTCCTTTACCTGGCGCATGTAGCAAACAGCCTTAGGGTTTTTGCGATGATGGGAGCCGCAGGGGGATTACCCACAACGGCAAATCCGAATGCCTTCGAGGCTTTTCGGAACGCGCTCCTGGTCTTCTCTTCTCTAGTTGCTGCTCAGAACGTCGTGACAACAGGTGGGCTTTATCTTTGCCTAGTGAAGCTCGTAGTGACACCAAGTTCAAACAGGCACATTGATATGGTGTATCTGGCTCGTTGAGAGATCTCAGGCTAGGAATTTCCAGTATGAGGACCGACCGCGGTATCTTCGCCGAATCATTGCTGTCCTTGCTGAGTCCGGAGCCGCATACACGGCTGTTGTGCTCATCGTATTGGGATTAGCTGCGGCCTCAAGCCCCGCTATCTACGTGGTGGAGGACTTGGTAAGTGGTAGAATCATCAATCATAACGAGTAACGAGCTAACTCAAACGCTCTAGATGATACAAACGTCAGGGATAGCCTTCAACCTCATCCTTGTTCGGTGCTCCCCAGAGCGTGATCACCAATTTACAACGTATCATAACAAAGAGATTACAACCTTCAAGGCGGCGAACCAAAGCAGTAATCTGGGAGACTCGACTGTCTTCGATCAACGAAACAAGCCTCATGATATTGAGTTTATTGGCGCCGATTCTGATGGGCGGTCATCTGACCATGGTCTTGAGTCGAAGAGGATCAAGATTTCACAGAAGACTGAAGTTGATGTTTAGGTTTATTGGTAGATGTTGGCTTTGGGAAAAATGCCCAGAATGATGGGTGACGTTGCGGTGACGGGAACGCATGTACCAGTAAGGGGCTCCGTGTTTATATGTACATAGTCTGAATATGAACGATTGCTGGCTGAAGACACCGAATGAACGGATTAGTCCAGTCAATATCAGTAGGGGTCAGCAAAGATCATGCTGTAAACCGTGAGGATCGCAGTCGTCAACGCCAAGGAGTTCACATAGCGCATACATTTCATTCAACCATTTGGCAACCTCTTTGATTCGTGAGTTGTTATCAGTGCAGGCTGAATGTAACGGACTACCCGCTTTCGTAGCTTAGTCATTTCTGACTCTTATCTTATCTTATCCTAATCATCATTGTTTATACGAACTATCATATTCGGTACTGAGTAAACAGTCATAGGGTATATAAGAGATAGCGTAGCTCCTGTATGCCCCGGCTTCTCGAAATACGATAGACTTATCCTGTCGATTCCGTATTCTTGAGAACACTCTCGATAACGTGTGCCGTGACATCGAGCACTTTCGATCTCGCTTCACATATTTTCGACATCTCCCGTCTATCGCCTCTACGCTAATCCTTAACTCTCTTGTTGGAGGAGGCGCGACAAGGTTCTATTTTTATCTATTATATTTTACCCCTTTCCACTCCTGCGGCTCACCCGCCTTTCCATCCCGCTGAACATATCCAAAAGGAAAAGAACTATATAGTTTTGATGGCAGTTTTTCATACTCATAAAGACTTGCAATCGGGTGGCTTTTCACCTCAGCGGTTACACACAATCGGTGTCGCTGAGGTGAGCCTATTCGATGTTCTCGAGTTGGTGACTAGTGTATTGATGTATTGTAGTACGTATTTTTAATAGGTACGAAAATAGAGCAGTTACACACAATCAGTGTCGCTGAGTACGTATTTTTAATAGGTTATGGGCCCCGCCCAGCACATCTGACTTAACTTTCATCTATTCAAAACTCTACTGACACATTCAAAATTACTACCTTGACATCTTTGACTTGGCAACACTTACAGATATCCGAAATGTCAAACAACAGCCCACCTATTTTCTCAGAGCATGATAAATTCAATGGTTCCAATTGGATGGCCTGGGAAGGCGTGATCACCATTGCCACAGAAGTGCATGGAGCAATGGGATACCTCACAGGCACCATACTGGATCCTGGTGCTGCTACTACTACTACTTCACTAACCAACACTGGCACTACTACAACTACCACTGGCATGATGACTCCTCCCACCATCACAGTCACACCCCTGACACCAATTGCTTTAACTACCACAAATGAGTTGAGTTGGGACAGTGCATCCCCGTCCTCCCCCGAGTAGAAGGCACAAAATGCTTGGGAAAAGGGATTAATCATCTATAATGTTAGAAACCCTGTGGGACTGGGGGTTAATATAATGGGAATGGCTGCTGAAGCCTGGGCATCACTCATCTCAATCTATAACAAAACAACTGAGCTCACTCTGCTACATGCACAGGATGAACTGAGGGAGCTCAGGTATTGCAACAGTGACAACTCTCCTAATCACATCACCTAACTCTGAGTCCTGTGGCAAAGTGTAAATGTTATGGATACAAATATAAATGATGCAACCTTCCAAATGATCATGCTTGCCTCTTTACCAAACTCCTGGAACTTAACTGTTGTGGCTACATATGGAACTTCCACCTTAGTTAATGTAATTGCATAGTTGAGCACCCACTGGATGAGGATTGGCAGAGATTCAGAGAGGAACCAGAACCCAAATACTCCTACTGCCCTACAAACATCATATGGTTGGAGTAATAACTGCCCTGGATCAAATATAGTATGCTCAAACCCAAACTATTGTCATATGGGCCATGCCATTGAGGATTGCTATTGGCCAGGAAGTGGAAAGCAGGGACAGTTTCTACCAAACTTTGGCTGCTACAGGCAATAGCACTCCAACCAAGGCAGCTAGGGCCAGAGATCTGGTGGGCAAATACAACAGAACATTCCCAGGTCATATAATGTCACTATCAACAATAGTACTCCTCAAATGGCTGTCCTAAAGAGGGTGGAGGACACTATCATCCTAATGGCCACAAGCAACACTGACAACTAGCTACATAGACCCCTAATAGTTCTAGACTCTAGTACAACAAACTATTGCTTTATTAACTAAGATGCATTTGTTGACTACTACTGATTCAATGAGCTAAAACATGGCAATGCAGCTAGAATTGGATTTCACTTCTCAATCAAGGGTTGTGGAACCATTACTATTGTAGTTCAGGCAGAGGGGAGAGTAGTCAGCCTCACCTTGAAAAATATACTCCACATGCCAGAGCTGTATGCAAACCTTATATTAATTCCAAAGATATGTGGACAAGGACATGATGTAGTCTTTGAGCAGGACAACATAACTCTGAAACACAAGAATGGGAAAGTAATACTGTATGTACAGGAAAGAAATCAGATAGACTTTACCTCTTAAATGTAATTAGACAGCTCTCACAGGCATTTGTCACCAGATCTATCTCAAAGCCTACTACCTTTGATGTGTGGCATAGGAGGTTGGGACATGTTGCAGCATCAACTATCAAAGAGATGTCAGATAAAGGATTAGTGGAAGGAATGGAGATAACTGGGGAACTTGATCTCAGTGGACAATGTGAAGATTGCATTTTTGGGAAAGCCTATGCCAGAGTGCATGATGAGGAAGTTGTACATGAATGAGAGGTGTTAGAAAGAATACACATAGATCTGTAGTGTCTATCACCTATTATATCAGCAGGTGGTGCATGTTACTTTATAGTTCTGATAGATAGTGCTTTGTCATACTGTGCTGTTTACTTTCTAGTGGACAAGACCACACAATCTATGCTCAAGATCTTCAAGACCTTCCATGTTGAAGCAAAATATCAGTTGGGGAGGAAACTGAAAAGAGTGAGATGTGATAGAGAGAGAGAGTGGGACAATGTTCTGTGAAGAGAGTATTTAGAGAAGCATAGTATCATTGCAGGGTTTACTACAGCTTATGCCCACCAACAGAATGGCATTACTGAATAAAGCATGCAAACTATCCTTGATACAGCATGACCCATGCTTGTTGAATCTGATCTTTCTGGGAAATATTGGCCTGAGGCTGTATGAACTGTAGTCTATCTCCACAACCTCATTCCATCAAAACATCACCCAGGCATGATACCTGCTGAGAAATAGTCAGAAAAGAAACAAGACATCACACATTTACATTCTTTTGGAGCAACTGCCTATATGAGGATAGCTGTTGATCTACACATCTCTAAACTTGAACCTAGGGCCACTTGAGTAACTCTGGTCAGGTATTTCAGCTGGAGGAGCTACAAGCTACTAGACAGAGCTACTAGGAACATTTTTAGTAGAAGAAATATTATTTTTGATGAGAGAAAGACCAACTTTACAAGCAGAGCAGAGCATAATGAGTGGACAGAGGATGAGGATCCACTCCTAATGAGGATTGTGATAGAGAGATGTAATGGCAGAGACAAGGATAGTAGTAAGAGTAGCAATGAAGATAAGACTAAATTAGAGGAGGACAGAGAGAATGATATACATGGTAAACTAGAGACATCAAGAGAGAAGCCTGTGAGTGGATCAGAAAATGAGGTTGAAGAGCTGGTTCAGGAGCAAGGATATGAAGTAATGGGAGGACAGCCAGAAATGATGATATAGGATATAGAGGTAGATGATAGGCCACTAGCTGTTAGAAAGACTCAGAGAGAGTCAAAACTATTAACAAGATTGAAAAAGTCAAGAGAATATCAGGAGAGAGATGAGGAGCATATACCAGGAGCATTTACAGTGATAACTGGAGGTATTGAGATATCAGAGACTTTCTGTGAGGTAATAAAGGATCCAGAAGCATGATGGAGACTCATAGTCATAGAGATAAAGCTGATAAAGACAAGAAGTGTGTATGAGTTGGTGGACTGACCTGTTGGAAAGAACATCATGAGAAGTAAGTGGGTGTATATGCTGAAATTCAATGTAGAAGGGAGATTGAGAGCACAAAAAGTAAAAATTGTGGCATAGAGCTTTATACAAGTCAAGGATATTGACTTTGATGAGATATATGCAGTCACAGCACAACTCAAGTCCTTCTATATAATTGTGACCATCTGTGCAGCTCTGGGTCTATATATATGGCAACTTGATTTTGTAGCAGTGTATCTCAACAGTGACATCTGGCATGAAGTATACATAGAGCAGCCTAAAGGTTTTGTAGAGGGGGGAGCAGACAAGGTTTGGAAGCTCCACAAAATCTTGTATGGCACTATACAGGGTGCATATGACTGGGGAAGGACATCAAATACCATGTACAAGGGGCTTAGATACACCCAGTCAAGGGCTGAACTGACAGTAAGAGTGAGGAAGGTGGGGGAGAAGTATATTGTGACTGTGATGTATACTGATGACACTTTTGGTAGTTCAAGTAACAAGGAGGAGGGAGAGTAAGTGAAGACAGAGGTGGTAGAGAAATATGAAGTCAAGATAGCAGAAAAGATGGAAATCATGCTTAGAATTAAAGTAGAAGAACTGGAGGATGGAGTTAGATTGTTGCAAAGAGCATATACTGAGAGAGTACTGGAGAAATTTGGGATAAAGAATGCTATACCAAAATCCACACTGCTATCTGTTGGTATCATATTGTTAAAAGAGAACTTTCTAGCTTCAGAGGAGGAGATAGACAAGATGGTGAAGATCCCATACTGTGAGACACTTGGATCAATTATGTGGCTTTAGGTTAGTACAAGACCAGACTTATCATTTACTATCAATCTCCTATCTCGATTCTTGTCAAAACCTAGCAAGGCCTACTGGAATGTGCTTAAACATATACTTATCTATATTAAGGGAATGATTACCTATAGTATCATATATCATTGGGGAGCCAGCCTTCAGCCATATAGATATATTGATTCAGACTATGTCAATGATCACAACATACAGCACTTGACAGAGGGACATATTTTCTTTATAGGAGGTAGCCCTGTCTCATAGGCAATGAGAAGGCAGGAAAGCATAGCAACATTGACCATAGAAGTAGAGTATATGGCTCTGGCAAGAGCTATACAGCAGGTCATGTAGTTGATAAGCTTTATGGATGAGATAATCCTTCTACAGCCATGCCCAATCACCATCTTTATTGATAATTAAGGCACTATTAATTTAATGAAAACATATCACAGATATAAAAAAATGAAGTACATAGCAGTAAAGTATTATTTTATGAAGGAGAAGGTAGAGGAGAGAGAGTTTGCACCAATCTATATTAAGAGTAAAGACAACATTGCCAATATCTTTATGAAAATTCTCCTATATCATGCCACAAGATGCAAGACAGTGGAAATGGGACTGACAGACTAAGTCATAGTGGAATTAAAGTGAAGCAGTGACAAGTCAATGAACAGATTGAAAAAATATGACAACTTGTCAGAGAAGTCTTTTTTAAGATAGTGAAAGGTCCTTCTCTTCATTGGCTAAGTTTCTTTGATATATATAGCACCAGAAGATTTTTATTGTCTAGCTATACTTTGTCTCCAACTTTGAATGATGTCCATGATTTATTCTTTCTATTTTCCATATGAAGGTATGTTTGTTCATGTACTTCAAGTGCTGCTTCTCTAGCTTTTTGTAGAAAGAGAGGTTTTTCATCTATTGATGGTATTTTTATTTCTTTCTTTAATATGAAGGTTTTGGGGTTGAATCTATAAAGGAGTTCTGCAGGTGTGTGTTGTCTTCCAGCATGTGTCTTTGTATTGTATATGAATTCAATAATAGAAAGTGCTTGTTTCCATGTGTTAGGGTGTTTCAAGATATATATAGCAAGATAGAATTCAATCTCTTGATTGTGTCATTCTATAGTTCTGTCTGTTTGAGAGTGATAAGCCATCAATAATGTAGGTGTGATATTGAGTTTCTTATATAATTGTTGTATAGATCTTGCTGTAAATCTTGGATTGCAATCAAAGATGATCTTTATATATATTCTATATTTAGAAAACACTTTCTTGATCAAGATGTCAGCTATGTCATCAGCTGTTGCTGTTTTCCTTGTAGAGGTTAGGATTATTCATTTCATAAGTTCATGGTCCACTATAGACAAAATACTATTAAATCCATTATTCAGTAGTACATCTATTAAAAGATCCATGGATATTTGTGAAAATAGTTATGTGAAAGAAGGGCCTTTAATTGGTTGCATAGGTAGTTTAACCAGATGTCAGTTAATTTTATATTGTTGGCATGTAGAACAACCTTTAATATAGTTTCATATATATATATGCATGTCAGGCCAGTAAACTTCTTTATTTAATTTCTGAATTGTTTTCATTATACTAGAGTGGCTGGAAGTCTTGTGATTATGTACACATTGTAATAGGGTACATTTAATTATTGGATCATTTGGGATAACTAATTGTTCTTAGTATTTATATACTCCATCTTTGATTTTGAAGTGATCAGATATCAGCATGTTGTCCTGAACTTCTTTTGATAGAAGTTTGAAAGTATCTTCTTCTGCGATAAAATTAATAATGTCTTTGTAGATTTGCTTTGATTTTAATTTAGATATGATGTTTGGTGTAATAAATTTCTCTAAAGATATGACTATCACATTTTCATTGTCTTTTTCTTCAGGTTTTAAATTGGGTCTTCAGCTTAATATATTAGCTAATAGATTCTTCTTTCTGGGTAGATGTCAGATTTTATAGTTGTAATATGTCATTTCTAGTATCCAACATGATTGTCATTGATTTAGATGTTGTGGTTCTTTGAATCAGATAAGACTTTCATAGTTGGACCATATGATGACCGGGTGTGGTGATCTATCTAGGTAGTGATACTATTCTTTTAGCACTTTCATTATTACTAGAAATTCTTGATTGGAACAATGGTAATTTTATTCTGCAGAAGTTAAAGCTTGTGAAAAATAAGCAACTGGGTGTTTGTCTCCATTTGAGTCTCTTTGTAAGAGTACTGCTCCTGTTGCATATTGTGACATATTGCACTCTAGTTCAAACTATTTTGTTTGGTCAATCATTCATAATATTAGTTGTTCTTTAAATTTTTGTTTAAGAGTTTTAAATGCTTTCTTTAATTCCTCAGTGAATTCGAAGGTTGTATTCTTTCAAAGTAATTGATTTAGAAGATAAGCAATTTCAGAATAATTCTGGATAAAATTTCTATAAAAATTGCAAAATCCAATAAATTATTGAACATGTTGTTGTATTTGTAGTTCTGGTCAATCATTAATATCTTTGAGTTTGATTGGGTTCATTTCAATTTTGTTAAGAGTAATAATTATTCCTAGATATTCTAATCATTTGACTGCAAATTTACATTTTTCTGTCTTCAGATACAATTTGTTCTTTTGTAATATTTGAAGAACTTTTGTTATTAATTCAGTCAGTTGTTCTTTTGTTTTGGCATATATGAGTATATCATCTAAATAGATAATTACTCCTCCTTTGATGATGAGGTCTCCTAACCCTTTCTTTTCCATGTACCACCACCTTCACTCTGGGATGCATTTTCCTTCACAGTCTTGCCACCCTCTGGATCACTTGCAGACTGCACTATCCATTACTTTAGGGTTCACGACATCCACTCTTTACTGCTGCTGGGATACTTGTGATATCCACTGGCTCTCTCAGTGTTGAGTTAGAGTTCACTTCTCCACTGTTTTTCTCTTGCAGAGGAGGTAGTCTCTATCTCCTCTGCCTCCTCTCTCCTGCTCCCTTCTGCTTCAGCAGTTGGTTAGAGCCCCTCTGCTGGTCTGGGCATGCTCTGGTGTGCTTGGGCCATGCCTGTCCCCTGGTCACCTTCATGGCCCCCAAATCCATGGTTCAGCTAAATAAGCTGCTACTATTTCAGTCAAGCACTTTTTTGTGCTTGACTCACTTCTCCTTTCTCAGACCAGTTACCTACTATGCCCACCTTCTCCAGTGTTGGTGTTTTGTTGGTGCCTCTCTCTTGGCATTGAGTTGAGTTTGCTCCTCTGCCTTCTTCTCTCTTCTCTGTGGGATCATAGCTTTGCTCCCCTGCTCTTTTGCTGGTCATTGTGGGAACCCCATAGCAGTTGCCTTTAATGGCACCAGCTTCTTTTGAGGGAGCTCCATGCCCTCTCACTGCTGGCTATTAATGCAGCTGATAACCAATTATTACTGCATGCCTAGTGCATGCCCATTTCCAAGATGCCATTAGGTCAACCCCCTCAGATCATGTTCATGAGCTCTAGTACCTCTCATTCAGTTAGTAACTAGAGGATTGGGAAATTTAGACTTGGGCTGTATGGACAGTTGGTTTGGATAACTAGAACTGGTCAATTATGTAGTACAGTTTGATGATATATATTTATCTTAGTCTCTGGGCTCTCCTGGGGGGTAGACTGCTATTGTGCACTGCCTTATAAAATTTTGATCATAAAAAAAAAAAAAAAAAAGATGATGAGGTCTCCAAACAATATATCTATTACTGTTTGAAAGGTGGCTGAAGAGTTGGTTATTCTAAAGAACATAACTAATAGTTCATATAGTCCATTAGTTGTCCTAAATGCTCCTTTCCATTTATTGCCTTTAGATATCTATATATTATTATATCCTAGTCAGACATCAAGTTTGATGAACCAATTTGATTATTTTAATTTGTTGAGTATGTCAGCAATATTAGATATTAGATGTGCATTTTTGATTATATATTGGTTTAGATATTGATAATCTTGGCATGGTCATAAGTCTCCTCCTTTCTTTTTTACAAAGAAAAAGGATGATGCTATTGGAGATTTCAATTCCTGAATGTATTTATTTTGTAGGTTTTTGTTTATGAATTTGTCTATTTCTTGTTTCTTTTTTGGTGTAAGATGATAAATAGGCATTCATTTTGCTATAAATTTATGTGTAGTTTCAATTTTATAATCTCATAGTTGTTTTGGAGGCATCTTTTCAGATTCTTCTTTATTGAATACTGAAAGATATTTATGAAACTCAGGAGGTACAGCTTTAATTGGATTGCTTTCTCATTTAGTTGCTGATTTATTATGAAGAGTGGTGGTGGTATTTGTTTTATTAATTATTTCAATTTGATTAATGATGTCAATATGATGTTATGACCTTATGAGTGAACTCATGTTGCAACAGAGGCAAAGGCTTGAGGGTGAACAAGAGGAAAGTATAATTGGTAAAGCATAAGAAATACAGAGCTCTATCTAAGATACTTATACTAGGTACATGGAGTAACACAGAGTGAACAAGAATAAAGCATACAGAGTAAGACTGAGTAAAGAGAAAATAAATACCTCAGTCTACTATGGTCCATGAGCCTATCCAGAGTAAACTACCCAGAGTCATAACATCACCTCCTCCTCAAGGTTCATGTTCTCATGAATAGATAACTAATGAAAAGGTCCTTCTAGGATACAAACATAATGACAGAAGAGATATCTGACAGAAGTAATGGTAGTCCTTAGTGATAGAAAAGATACCTCTCATGAATTCTGCATGTACAGTGGGAAGAGGTGTCAATGGATTATTTCTATCCTTTGACAAGAAATCTCACAAGGTCTTTCTTGATGTGGGCTACTGCAAACTGGGTATGATGTTCATCATGACCAATGAAGAATGGGGCATTATCAGGACCTCCTTTGTAGATGGTGATGTGCTGAGAATTGAAGCAGACTTAGGAGTTGGCATAGTGTTCTAAGAATTTGTTGACAATGTGGGCCCAATATTTGTTGTTACTTTCTCTGTGTTTTTGTAGTGTATAGAACCTGTTGGAAGCAATAAAGTAAATAGGAGAGGATATTTTAAGGGTGTCAGCATCATATTTCTAGAGAAAGTTATGTAGGGTATGGGCATCTTTGATAGTAGCTGGTCCTAGTATTCCTTCAGCAAGAAGTGTCATTTGAATCATAGTTGTCTATTTCAATGTCTTGTTCTTTGTTCAACTCCTCAGTTGGGTCTTTAGTAGTGGCAGGAGTAGGGGGAGTGCATTTGCTGGTAGGAAGGGGAACAGGGTATGGGTCTGTGCAAGCATAAGACTGGGTGACTTTGGTGATGTGGTTGATAATGAATTGCTCTCCAATACTGTTATACTCATGGAGGCATTGAGCAAGGATATATTGGAGTGAGTGGACTTTGGGCACTAGGTGTGCAGTTTGGACATAGTAGAGTGTGGTGGCAGTATGTTCTATAAAGTCTTGGGCATCTGCCCCATAATGTCCTCCAGTGCACAACTTAATAGCATTTTCTTCTAAGTCTGCTAGAATTGTGACAAGGCTATGGGCAGAATCAATGAAGAGCTTCAGTTGTTGTTCTAGGATGGCAAGGGCATTAATGGAGTGGGTAAGGTTGTTGTAAAGGTATAGAGAGTCTCATAGGACCTGGTTCTGTGGCTCTACTTCTTCCAGATCTATATGCCCTACTTCTGATGTAGTAGCTTTCTCAGTTAACTTGAAGGCTAGAGACTGGAACTTGGCTGTAGTGTATTTAGCTGCTTAGAACATTGTGGGTAAAGGGGCTTCAGGCTTCCTGGAGGTCAATGACAGAGTGGTTGCAGTTGGGTAGGACTTGATGAATAATATTGCAATTAATGGAGTGGTCATATTTAGCAGTGACAATAGAGGCAGTAACAATGATAATAAAGGTGATGGCAGCAGCTGAGAAGATAGTGATGTAGACTCAATGAGGGGTGACTAGTACTGAAGTGATAGCCAGGTTGTGTTGACTGGGTCTGTGGTTTTGATGTGGCTTTTATTGGATTTTCATGTTTTACTCCCCTCCCTAATTAGGTTTTCTCTGAGAACCTATCATGATATTCTTGGATTGCCTTCTCTGCATTTGACAGATGGGACTTGGGTAACCACTGATCTTCCTCATTGCTGTACTCTTTCCACTGGACAAGATACTGGATTTCTCTACCTTGTTTTTTATGATCTCAGATTTCCTTGACTTCCTATTTTTCTTCAGCATCAATCAGGTCCAGTAGTGGAGGTGGAGGCTTCTGTTAAATCAGAAACTCAGGTTTTCTTGCCAGTGACAGGAGTGTTTTATTGAAAACATCATGGATGACCTACTGAGGTGGTAGTTTGAGACAATATGCACTATTCCCAATGACCTCCAAAACAGAGAAAGGACCATATCTCTGATAATCCAGCTTCTTGCTCAGGTAATTCATTGTGATGTTGGAACCTTCCAACTATACACTATTGCTGACTTAGTAGTACTAGGCTCCTTTTCTTTTCTTATTGTACACAACTGCTATGCTCTTCTGGTTTTGTTCTATACTTTCTGCTGCTGCTTTCTGTGCTTTGGTCAAGTTTGCTACAAAATCTTCCACCACTGGTACTGGTAAAGATGCTGACATGATTTTCTTCTATAGGTGCCTTCCATAGTTCAGGTAAAATGGAGAGTGGTGCATTGCTGAGTACTGTTTGTTGTAATAGAACTCTACTACTGTGAGCCAGGATACCCAATCATTCTATTTATAGCCCACATACTTTTGTAAGAAGTTCTCAACTTCTTGATTGATCCATTCTGTCTGTCCATCAGTCTGCAGGTGATAGGCAGTTGGCAGGGCCCATTTGATCCCAAGAGCTTTACATAGATCTTCCATAAACTTTAATGCAAATTGTAACCCTCAATCACTGATAATCTTCTTTGGTAACCCATACAGTTTCCAGATCTGGTCCCAATATAGAGTGGCAAGTTGTTCTGCTGTTAGCAATGTGGTAGTGGGTATCATGCATATCATCTTGGTGAAATAGTTGACAATGACCAGAATAGCATTATGTCCATCAGATAGAGGCAGGGGTCTGATTAGATCTACTGAGATCTTCTCCCAAGGATGTGTTGGGACAGGTAGGGGATGTAGTGGTGCTACTTTTTGTTCTTGATAGATTTGGGTCTTCTGGCAAATGTCACATTCTCCCACAAATCTCTTTATGTCACATTCCCCCACAAATCTCTTTATGTCTCATTATATACTAGGCCACCAAAAGTCTCTTGAAAAGACTTCTAGCATTTGATACTGGCCTAGGTGGCCTATATCTGGCACATCATGGAACTTCCATATAATTTGGGACTATAGGTCATCTCCCAGTAGAATGTAAATCCTTTCTTGGTAGTAGATCATGCTGTTGCTTTCCATAAGTCTCTTGGATAGGTCTTTGAGTCCCCTAAGTATCTCAGTTTCTCAGATTTTGCAGTTTCAGATTTGTTATTCTATATCTGTGTTGATAGGGACTTTGAAACATGCTTCTTGGAGTAGAATAATAGGGATGGGGGTTTCTTTCTTGATAGTTATTCTGTATATGAAGTTCTTGAGAAGGGTGACCATCTTGTCTTCTTCCTACCAATCAGGCTTGTTACAGCAAGAGAGAATATTGACTTTGGTGTTGGTCTTGCCAGGTACATGCCAAATTATGAAGTCATAGTCCTGCTGTTTGAGGTACCAGTGCATCTGTCTTCTGTTAAGCTTCTGTGGTTCTCTAAAATACTTCAGGTTCTCATGGTCTGTCCAAACTTTGAATGTCTCTCATGCATCCAGAAGATATTGTTGCCAAACATGTAGGGCTTCCATGATAGCTAGGAGCTCCTTGTCATAGATTTCATAGTTCTGTTCTGCTGGGCTCATGGTATGTGACATAAATGCCACTGGGTGCCATTTGCTATCCTGTTCTTGAAACAAGATAGCATCTATTGCATATCCTGATATATCAGTTTCCACTCAGAATTTGCTATCAGGTTGAGGAAGGGTTAATACTGGTTCTTGGGTGATATGCTGTTTCAAAGTGTTGAACATCTTTTGTTCATCATAACCCTATTTCCATTCTGTCTTCCCTTTCAGCACATTGAGAGGACCTGCAATCTGGCTGAATCCTTCAATGAACCTCCTATAGAAGTTTACAAATGTTATAATCAACAGAACTTCATTTCTATATTTGGATAGTAACATTATTCTTGATCTGGACTTATCTATTCTCTCTTCTAATGACTCTATATTTGATCCTTACTCCTTCTTTTGATCTACTTCCATATTTAGCACAGATCACTTCCCAATATGTAGTATGTTTTCACATTTTGTCTTCTGCAGTGCTTGACCTCACCCAGTATTAACCTTGACTGTGCTCTACATTCTGAAGTTCTATTCCACACCCAAGTAGAGTACTTACCTGCACCTTAGACCAAGTCATCATCTATAGATGGTAGTACTACACTTGTATATAAGGCTGATGTAATAGTCAGTATAACTCCAAGTTATATACTAGTTTATATCATATATAAACCTCTTACTCAAATATCCTAGTTGAGCTCTTATCAGTTGCTCTCTTAAACTCTGCTTGTGTTTGCTCATGCATAAGCATTGTACATTGCATATTGACCTTTGCATGTTACACCCTGCTCTAGGCTAGACCTTTGTCACTAGAGTATGTGGTAAGGCCTGCCAAGTCTTCCAGATAGACTGGATAGCAATAATATAAATATATAACTTCCTTTGCAAACCTCTACATGCATCGTACTCTTGGATTCCATAGGGCTCTATGCTTTACCACTAGGCAACCCTATACTGCAGGCTCTATGCTCTTATCACTAGGCTTCCTGCACTGATTGGCTCTATGCTCTATCACTAGGCTCCTGATCACAAGTAGATTCTACACTACAGTTGCTAAACTCTCCACACTATTCTTGTCACCCATACAAGAGGGTCCATCTAACCTTAACAATGACTGTCTAGTTCAGAACATTAACAAGAGTTTAATTTGACACACCTCTGCTAAGTTCCTGTCATTCTACATACTCTGTGTGTCACTGTAGAAGAAGTCAAACTGAGGTCACTGACTTACCCAATCTGAACCCATTACTCTGAATCCCATTATTCTTTCATTATTCCCTTCTATACCCACTTTGACTCCTCCTCATCTTCTTGGACAACTACTTCAACCTCCACCTCTAATAATAATTTCATCAAACACTATGATGCTGCATATCTTATATTACAATACTGCCTCAACCCTCACCCCTATTGCTTACACACTCTACTTCTTCAGGAGCTCTATACCCCACCACTTCTGAACAAAGAAAAGAAGCCAGAAAACATAAAAAGAATTCTCTACCACCCAGTTCATTATTAGGAGAAACAGCTACCACCTTGACCACTCACACTGCTTTACCTTCCCCAGAAGCCTCACCTAAACTCCCAGGCACACTACCCTCCTCCAACTCACCCACAATTGCTTCCTCTAGCAAATGAAAAGGAAGACAAACTTCAGAATCAATTGAATCCACCTTATCCCAAACACAAATTATACAACTCACCCCTGCTGAAGAAGAGAGACTCAAACAAGCTAAAGCAAAGACATAACAACAAGATATAACCCAGCTCAACAATACCATCTCCTTCTATGACAACAAATCAGTCAACAATCCTCTCAATAATCTCAAATCAACCCTATATGAGTTTCTCATCCAACAACAATCTTTTATTGCCAACAAACTCTTTAACATCACAAAACTTGATCTTGAAACAGTATGACAAAGACTTTACAATCTCCAACTCCAATCCTATAAGAAATCATTTAAACTTTCTGTATACAAAACTCTTGAATCCAGAGAACTCATCCTTGACCCCACCTCCAGACTACTGTCAGACTCCAAACAATCTTCCCTTCCCTCACTTCTGTCACAACCTACAGGTTGCACTCCAACACTGTCAAGAATACTCTGAACTGCATCTCCACCACCCATTAGAAATACACCTAGAACCCCATGTCAACCACCTCCAAACCTGCAACCTCAGACATCCCCAACCCATATACCCAACATGGCAACAATGACTCCAAAATGACCTAAATTCAACACTCTACCAACATTCCTTGGTAACCCAAAGAATTATTGACAATGGAAAGAGGCCATCAAACTCTACATCTCAGCAAATACCACACTATTTAACAATGCTGCCAGTAATATTGACAATACCATTGCTGTACTATGGATCCTATTCTACATAGATGGACCAGCTGCATCATGGAAATCTACTTATATTGAGACCAATTCAACTTCAGCCACAGGATTCATACTCACAGCCTACAATATCTTCTGGACAGAAATGGACACCTCATACCAACTGGCTAGCACTTAAACTGATGCCCTCAACCATCTCTTGACATTTTTACAAGAAAACAGAGACATTGAGGTATACATCTCCAAATTCCACTCCTTGGTCACACAGACTGGAATCACAAGAGACATGGAAAAGGTCTACCATTTCAAAAATGGGCTCCACCGAAAAATTGTGTACAAAACAATCTCACAGAACCCTGCAAACACTCTTGATGCTTGGATTACCACTGCCCAAGCACAGGCTCAAGTTGCTAAGATGGAAGAAAACTATCTTGTGAGAAATACTGGACATTCCAGAGAACATTAAACAGGCCAATGTCAAAAACATAAATTGTCAAATTTTCAGACTCCAATTTATAGACCAAGCCTTCCTCCTCACTTCTCACTGCCACAGAAAAACCCTATGGTGATGGATATCAATGCCATCACAGATAGGATCAACAACATCCATCTGGAGGTGAATGAAACATTTCTTGACCAAAATATCGACTTCAAATCTGAAGACAACAAATTGACTTTTCAAGAACAAGTTGAAGCTGCCACAGAACAGCTGGTACAAGAACACCTCAATGTAATATTCACTGACAAACAGAAATGTGACTAGAACTCAGGCAGTTGCTTCTGTTGCCACAAACCAGGTCACAGAGCTGCAAAATGCCCTCTCAGAGAAGTCTTATGACTATTCTTATCCTCCAGGATTGGCCCATGAATTTCTTTGTCATTCCATACATCTCTATGACCCAAATTTACCCACAATATCCCCAGAAATGCTGCTTTATACAACCAACAAGGGAAATGTTGCCTTAGCAAAAAGAAAATGCTAGAAATATGAGAACTTGTAGATGATGCTGAAGAAAGCAAAGTTAAAGAGATTTATGAAGAATCAACACTATTGACTCAATTTCCCATCAAAACATTCTTTTTCTTTTTTTTTTAACTCAAAAATTTATATACCAGTGTGTGATAGCAGTCCAGTTCCAGGTTAGTAGCCCAGAGTACTATAACAAATACATCCAAAGACAACTACATAACTACAAGACAGAAAACTAGTAGAAAATGTCCATTGCAATCAGATTACCACTAATGTCCCTCTTCTCAATAAGCAACAAGGATCTTGTCAATATTTCGGTTTCAGCAGTGACAGCCAAGCACATACCTACCCTTGTGCTCAGCCTCTGCTGTCTTCTGAGAAATTTCCTGGATCGCCTCCTGCAAGTCTGAGGGGGCTGACTTTTCAGCCAATCATATCTGGTCAAAGCAGTGGTGCCAGAATGGGCACCATCAGTCAAAAGCACTGTGATCACCTTTGCAGTTCACACAGCATACAGCATGCAGGCATGGGGCTCCTGCAGGGATCAGTTCCTGGGGTGGCTTTGCAGAGGGGTTACCTCTGTAGCAGGAAGTGTGGTCACAGTAGCCAGCCTCAGTATGAGGACCAGAACACCTGGGGCATCAGGGGGCCTGAGAATGACAGACATGAGTTGAATGTCCCCAGTGCCAGCAATGCTGGCACAGAGGGATACCTGAATGGGAGCAGGCTGCATGCACAAAGCATAAGGCCAGGCTGAACTGGAAGGAGGATCTAATCAAGCATTTGGTAGTAGCACCCAATTGGGAGTTGAGGACGTCAAACAACATAGTGGTGGTGTCAGTGCACCAGGAATTGCATATGACCTGAGGGCTATTTACAAGGGTAAAAGAGCCAGCTATGTGGGACTTCCCCATGACTGCCTGAACATCAGAGGCAGTGATCTGCTGGCCATCTGCCTTGAAGAAAGGAATATCCACTACCTTGAGGTAGGACTGGGAATGTGGAAGAGCAGCCTCAACTCCACCCTCAGTAAGGGAGAGGAGGTAAGAGATACCAGCCTTCACCAGGTCTATTTCACCCTGAGAAGCAACACACGAGGTAAAGAGAGAAATCCCCCCATATGCAAAGTCACAGAAGTTGATCTAAAGGTCACTCTTACTGAGAGAGCAATTAGCAGCCCCCACTAAAGCTGGGAACTGCAAAGAAGAGGGGAGGGGGTCGATCTTAACAAGGACCTGCCACTGGGAGGAACCAGGAATGGTAGACTTGATCTTCTGCTTAGGAGCAGCAGGCAGGACAGATGCCTGATGCATCATGATGATGTGATCAGAAGGGAGATCAGGGACCATCTTGGCCAGATTGACCAATGATGTCACATTGCAGACAGTGTCCACATAGATATGCTTGATACTGGAAGGAGGAGGGGGATACTTGGCAGACCGAGCAGGCCTAGGGGGGGGAGCAGGCTTAGGAGCCAGGGAAGGACAGACAGTGGCCTCTGAAGGAGGACCACATGCAGGAAGAGAGGGGGCAGGGGCAGCTGAGTCAGCTGTTCTATGGAATGGAGGGGAATGCTGCAGAGTATCACAGGGCAGCATGTCATACAAGGTAGAAACCAAGGTGGACATATTAGGAGAGTTGTCAAAGGGCACAATATGCCCCTGAGCAGCAAATACATGTCCCACCATAACAGACAAGGCATGCACCAAGTGCATAAGGTCCCATAGGTCAGGCCAAGGCATACCAGCCAAGGCTGTGAGTGAGTCATTGAGAGAGGTGACCTTCTCTGGCAATCTAGCAGAAGGGTCAGCAGATAGCCAGGAGGCAGCAGCCAGAGGGCAAACAAGAGAAGCAAAAACACTAGCTCCTGGAGAAAGAGCATCAGTAACCAGGGAGGGAGAGACTGGAGGAGCCAGAGTAGATGAGCATAACACAGAGGGCACCAGGTGGGGCTGGGGGAGAGTGAGCTTAGTAGCGACTGAGCTGCACTTCTTCTTGCCTTTGCCCTTGCAAGGGACAGGTGTGATGGGATCAGGTGACCCAGCAGGGAGGACTGATGCACAAGGAGTAGAGAGGCCTGCTAACTTGGCATCACCCCCCTGTGATGGAGTAGGGCTTGACATCTCAGCCTCTAACTCAACTTCAACATCCTCATCCTAAGGATGATTCTTCAAACCACATATATACACAGACTTATTGTCAGACATAGCAAATACAAGAGCACAGCCAACACCTAGATGATGGTGGTGTGTGGGAAAGAAGGGATGCCCATCAAGACATTCAAAACATAAAGGATTTTGCCTAAGGAGACTTGTCCAGTGAACATCATGCTCTCCCCTTTCCCCACCTTCCAGATCTTATCCACTTAAGAATGCAGGACATTCTATAAATGATGTACAACTCCATCAGTCATCCAGTTGAGTAATACATCTTCCTTGTTGCCTTAATATGGATTCAAACTCTAAGGAAAACATGGAAATGCTCACTCTTCTTGACTCCAGTGCTTCAGGAAATTTTGTCAACCTCTCATTTGTCCATATTCATAATCTCAAACCCCTTCTTTGCCCTCTCAAAAAGCTCATCACAATTGGAAATACTGATGGTACAACAAATTAACAAGGCACAGCTATATATTATTGTCCTCTCACTATAACTGTCAATAGAATCAATATAGATATCAAACCAAAAGTTATCAGCTTAGGATATCCTCGCATGATCCTAGGCCTCCCATGGCTACAACAACACAATCCAGATATCAATTGGGAAAATAGTACATTACAATAGAGACAACACTCTTGAAAACAAAAATGATTTTAAGAACTCATTAACTTGATGCATAAAGACAATTACCCTATCAAAATAAACAACTTGTCCTATCTCAAACCTACAGGACAAGATTTCGAAGAAATCAACTTTAAAACCTCTGTCTCCATATTCCTTGATCAACAGTTCAAAGCCAAATGACAAGACAACCTAAAGAAACCTGTACTCTGCAAATACCATGACTTCCTCAAAGTATTCAACAAGAAAGCATCTGAGAGATATCCCCTGCCTCATTCTTAGAATCACAAAATTGGGACCAAACCCTCTTTCTGCTCCATTTCAATAAAATCATACCAACTATTACTCAAAGAAGAACAAGAACTCGAAACCTTCCTCAAAGAAAATCTCAACAAAGGCTATATTAAACTATCTAAATCCCCCATGGCATCCTCTTTTTTTTTTGTAGCAAAGAAAGATGGAAAACTGCAACTCTGCCAAGATTATTACTATCTCAATGAACACACCATCAAGAATGCCTATCCTATCCCCCTTATATCCCAAATTCTTGACAAACTCAAAGACATAAAATACTTCACCAAACTCAATATATGCCTTGGATATAACAATATTAGGATTTGCTCTCAAGACATGTGGAAAGCCATCTTCAAGACCCACAAAGGCTTGTTTGAACCCACTGTCATGTTCTTTGGAATGTGCAATTCCCCTGCCACATTTCAATCAATGATGGATTCATTGTTCTGACCACTCATTAATCAAGGTGTCATAATAGTCTATTTAGACAATATATTGATCTATGCCAAGACCAAAGAAGAACTTCAACAGATTACTCACAAAGTTCTAAAAATACTTCAAGATAACAATCTTTACCTAAAGACCAAAAAATGCGAGTTTGAGCAACAAACCCTCAAATACCTTGGTATTATCATCAAGCCAGATTCAGTCTCAATGGACCTCACCAAATTAAAAGAGATTAAAGATTGGCCCACACCAAAATGTACCTGAGATGTCCCAAAATTCATCAGATTCTGTAACTTCTACCAATGATTCATTCATTGATACACTGATCACACATGACCTCTCAATGTGCTCATGAGCAAGAACAAACCTTTTATTTGGACACCAGAATGCAACATGGCATTTATCCAACTAAAAGAAAAATTCCTCAAAGAACCCATACTGCTCATGCTCAACTATGCAAAGCCCTTTGAAATCAAATGTGATATATCACAATTTGCTTCAGGAGCTATCCTTCTGTAAAAAGATGACAATGGTGTCAAATATCCCATTGCCTATCTTTCCAAATTGTTCACTGCTGCAGAATGCAATTATCATTGCTCTGAACAAGAATTCTTCACCATCATCTGTGCTCTCAAAGAATGGAGACACTACATTGAAGGATCCCCTCATAAAACTATCATCTGGTCAGATCATGAAAATCTGAAAAGATAGAGAAAACCCCAGGATCTCAGCCAATGCTAAGTGCACTGGACCCAATATTTTTCTAGATTCAACTTTGAAATCAAACATATTGCTGGATGCAAAAATGGACCTGCCAATGCCTTATCTCATTGCCCCAATCATGAACTGACAGATAAGGATAATCACAACATCACTGCACTCCCCAATAAATTCTTTGATAAAGAAGAATTAAATATTATTAACGATGTTACCACCACCCTCATTAAAAAATCCCCTGGATTTGAAGGATTGCCCTGTGTAAACAGCAAACTATCCATCCCTAATAATCTCATCATCAAATGCCAACTTGTACAATACTGCCACAATATTCCTACTGCTGGACATCTAGAAATAGCCAAAACACTTTGAAAACTCCAATTATTCATTTACTGGCCTAGAATGAAATCCTTTATCATTAACTATGTCAATGGATGTGGTAAATGTCATGGAGTCCTTGTGCCTTGTTCTGACCTTTTATGTGGGAACCTTGGCAACTGTACTATGTTCACATTGATTTTTGGTGAACCTTGTCCTGCTTTCTCTAATGTAATGCTGGAGTCCATATCCTCTCTCAATCATGTTCTTGCAGCCTTTGCTGGTAAGCCCTAGTCAGAGGAGCAAGACCCTATGCATCTCATCTGTGGCCTGTTAGTTATAATAGGTTGTGTCATTGTCTTGGGATAGCATATACTGCTCTTTGAGGACATTTCTAATGTGCTCACCTTAGTCTTGACCTTGTGTGAGTTGCTATCTTGTGACTTTCTGCAGCCTCTTCCTCCAACCCACAGGTCAGCTGACTCAGCTGGCCCAGTATCTTCTGCTCCTACACATAGCCCTCCTTCTGAGGCCATTGCCTATCTTGTTCCAGTTTCCAAGCTTGCCCCTCCTCCCCAGCCTGCTCAATCTTCTAAACATCTTCCTCTCCTCTCTTGTCTCAAGTGTGTTGTGTATATATCCTCTTGGACTTATTTCCTTTTTATCTCACATATTACATAAGTCTATCTTTTTATCCTTGTATAGTCTTTTGTCTACCTCAGTCTTGTTCTATGATACTGAGATGAGAATACTTTATTATATAGACAGAATATCCTTACTTACAATATTTTGTAGTATTATCTTATCACTCTAGGTATTCCCAATATATTCTCAGTCTTGTTCTATGATACTGAGTGTTATCTTATCACTCTCAGGTTACCTTCCTGGCCCATGGTAAAGAAAAGGGTAAATCTTCCCACAAGCCTAACTTGGGCAGAGACAAGAAGAAGAAGCTGATGTGGGGGAAGGTAGCAAGTTCAAAGGGGAAAGTGACCAAGGGGTAGGGGATGAAGTCGAGATGAGATAATGAGATAATGCTTTAAGATTTCTTTTGAGCGTAGTTTTCAATGAGAACAAGAGAGTAAAAAATTAGATTCCTAATTACAAATTACAAGTAAGTATTTATACTACTGGAGCCTAAGGGTCAAGAGATAGAAAAGGGAATATGTTTGGTGGTGCAACTAGTGTCTAAGCACAGTAAAATACTGTCCGAATACACAACACAGTGAAATATTAAAAATATGACTAAAAGAGGAAATGAAAGAAAACATAATCAAACCACATGAATGCATGATCCACACCACAGGTCCACACTACCAAGCATGTCCAAGTGCATCAAAACACCATATCACACACATAGCCAAGTGGCTACTCCCACACCTCCCCCTTTCTTTCTAAGTGCAACTGTCCTCAGTTGCCTTTGTCAACTACTCCCAATCCTGCCACGTCATCACCTTCAACTCCACCTAAGTCCTTCAGATCAATGAATTCAGTAATTTTGAGGCATTTGTGGAAATGAGGGTGATAGGGAATGAGCTGAAATGCTGCAAACTTAAGACAAGAAACAGCTCTGTTGACTTCTGTGAGAAGGTAGGCACCACTCTGAAGCCATCTGACCACCACCATAGGACTGAAGTAACAAGGCTTGCATTTGCAGCTGATGTCAGGCTCAATTTTCTTGTTGAGAACTAGGACAAGTTTACCTGGACCAAAATCATAGTCATGAATTCAGTTGGCATTCTTCTTTTTGAAATCCCAAATGGAGGCATATCATGCAGCAAGGACCTTATCGTGGATTTTGGCAAGATCTTCATTGCATTTTTGAAGTATTTGAGCATGAACAGTGAGAAGTTCCATGTCAGAGAGATGATGGGTGATGGAAGAAGCGAGGAAGGTGGCTTCAGTGATGTCAAAAGGATGAAGAGGTTCAACACCATGAACTGCATAATAGGGGGTCATACTGGTGGACTTTCAAGTAGTGACACAATCTGCCCAAAAGATATAGGGGGCATATTCATACCAGGCCTTGACATTTCCTGCACACATTTTGACTAAGCTGTCATGAATAGTTCTATGAGTTGTCTCAATGACGCCATTTGACTGAGAATTATAAGCTGAGATTTGAATGTGATAAATGTGGTACCAATCCACAATCCAGTCCAGAGCTGTGACGAATGCTGTCCCATTGTCCATGACAATCTCTTCAAGTCCTCCCCAATGACACAGAAGCTCTTCAAATATGAATTGTCCAAGCATTCTCCCAGTCTCACAGGTGAGTGCATGCTATTCTACCCAGCCAGTCAGCAAATCTTGAGCCTGAACTATGTATTTGTAGCCATGGGACAGAGGCATATGCATGATGTCGATGTAAACCTTGTGAAAAAGAGAGGCTGGGACTTGAACAGTAGGGGGCATAACAACATGTTCTAGTGACTAAATCTGACATTAGTGGCAAGTATCAATGATCCAACAAATGTCGAAGTCAATTGAAGGCCACCAGAAATGGTTGCCTAAGGTGTGTCATGTAGTGTAGAAACCTTTATGACCTAATTGGTCATGTGATTTGATCAATAATTGGTATTGTTCTTATTTGTCTTCCACAACCTGTTAGTGTCATCCTTGATGTTCATGCCACCAAAGCTTGCTACCTTGCACAAAAAACTTGCAGGCATGTTGAAGAAATGTTTGCTTGGCTTTATCAGTAAGTCCTTCTGGTAACTTCATTGTCTCCAAAAATGTTCTAATCTCCCTCAATTCTTTTTCTTTCTTCTTCACCTGGTTATTCTCATTCCAGACCTCCAAAAAGCCATCAAAACCTTCCAACTTGTTCCCCTCCTCCCCCTTCCTTTCCAATGTGACATCCCCATCACTCCTCACACTTCCCCCCACTGCCATTACCAACACTTCACCACCACCACCCAACAAGCCAGCAACCCAGACTCCACATCCGATCACCTCATCTACCCAGTCCTCAACTTCCTCAACACCTTCACTGCCTGTCTCACCCTCATTCTCCACTATCCTCCTCCTGGACAACCCATCAGGACCCTTGTGCTTTGCTCCAGAAATGTGTACCAACTCGAAATCAAATATCAAGATTGCCAAAATCCATCAATTCATTGCTGTGTTTGGGTGGATATCAGGTTTGTTGAGCACCACTTTGATGTACTGAGCATCAACCTCAATCACCAACTTCCTTGCACTGATAATCCAGAGCTTTATGGCATTCAGTGCTCAAAACAGACTGTAGAGCTTGAGTTTTGATTGTGAGTACCATGAAACTCATTTATTCCATACAATTGATCTGAACCTCACAGGTCATCATCATTTCTCTGTGTTGAGTTGGGCTAGGATAAAACTGACTGCAATTACCAAAGTATCAATGGATAAGATGATTGGGAAGGGAAGGGCATGATCAATGGGTCAAACTGCTTCACAGGTAGTGACTCGCTTCTTCATCTCTTCCATAGCTAACTTCTGCTCCTCGCCCCACCTAAACTCTTCTTTTGTTACCCTTGTCAACTTTGTCAATGGATTTGCCACCTCTGCAAAACCCTTTATCCAATTCCTAACTGTTCCAGCCATTCCCAAGAAGCCTCGCACCTCTGAAACATTTCTACACTCTGGCCACTTCAAGACTTTTTCCACCATCCCTGTATCTGGCTCTTGCTCCTTGTAAGTGCACTTCCTTCCCACAACAATGATCTCCAGCTGACATAATTGAAGCTTCTTTGCTGAAACCATAGCTCCCATGTGAACAAGATGATGAAGGACCCGATTGAGGTCAACAGCATGTTCCCAGATGAAATGTTGAATATTTGGATTTTTGGAGATGGTCTCATAAGTGCCATCTGGTTTTTCATGGCATGTCTTTGGTCCTAACAAGGTGATGTCATCTAGGAAATTCAGAGCCTTATCCATCTCATGCTGCAAGATGAAGGCAAAATTGTTATGAAATATACTGACTGAACCTGTCCAACCCTGAGGAAGAACAGTCAGTCACATTGTCCCCAGAGGTGTGTCAAACATTGTATAATCCCTTGATCCTTCAGCCAATGTGCAATGATTGTATCCAATGAAGAGATCAAGTCCTGAATATATGGACCACACTGAGCATTGTTCCACATAGAGGTACACAAGAGGTGGCTCTTGTGAATCACATATGGTGACAGTGTTCAAGGGAGTGAGATTATGAATGATGCATATGTTGCCATCTTTCTTTGTGACTGTAAACCACTGGTGTCGATAAGAACTGTAGGATGGTTCATATACCCCTGACTCAACTTTCTTGCAGACAAGATCAATAACCTTCTCATGAATTCCTGGGGGGATCGGCAACAATTTTCATGTCCAAGGGATGTGTTCCTGCACAGAGATTTTCACAGGTGAGAAATAATCATCTCAAAATCATCCTTTCTCCATCTCGTCCCATGCTAACCCCATTTCATTCAGCACCAACACCCTTGCAACCAGCTTCCTCTCCTCCTCCCACAAAAACTCATTCTCCAGCAATCCCAAGGCGTCCATCCTCTCTTGTGTCAAACAAATACCTGGCAGAAATGATGGTGGAAAAGGGGATAATTCTGGTAAGGTGTTCAATGGATCCTCAGGGAATTTCTGAATAATCCTAACATCACTTGGCATTGTTCCAGGGACCAGTCAAACCTTGTTTGCAACTCTCTTGTAGGCAAGACATTGAGCATCAGTATTGTATGTGAAAGTCGATGAGAGGATCGCTTCAGTAAGTGTGTCATCTTTCACATGGATTACTATCCCATCCACCTTCTCACCAACATTTCTCAGCACCATCAACCCACTCTTCAACTGCTCACCCCCCCTCTCCCTCATTAGTACCACCACTTTTCTTTCATCATCCCCTGGGTCCAAAATCTCCATGTCCATACTCCTATCCCCCCATTCAACCTTCTCCAGCTTCACTCCTTTCTGCCATGGCCTCCCAAGCAAGAGTCAAAATGGTGCTTGTTGCACAACAAATGCATGAGCATAAGTTTTCACTCCTCCAACTTCCAACTCTAAATACTCAACACACCCCACCATTTCTTCCCTTCCTCTATTTGCCATCTGCATCATCATCTTCTGCTTCTTATTGATTTCTAACCCCAACTCCTCACACAGGTCCTCTTGCACAATCACAATCTCTGAACCTTCATCCAACAACCCTAGCTCATGACGCCTTCCCATCACCACAACTTCTACCTCTCGAAGTGGTGTAGCAAACTCCAGCAGCATATCTGGCACTGACACCAAGGCTGCACCCACTGTTGGAAACTTCTGGGTATGTGTATTCTTGATCATTTGCTTCCAAAGATTGCCACTAAGTGCAAGTAGATCCCAAACTTTGAGATTTGGAACTTCAACATCAAGAATTTGTTCGAGGACATGTCGTGGTGCTTCAGGATCTGCAATCTTTGGTTTGAGTCGATATGCTGGTTGGTGAGTGTTAACTGCTTTCTTTTCCACTGCCTTCTGACTAACTTCCACTTTTTCCCCTCCAGCTTGCTTATCCACCACCTTCCTTCCCTGAGTCCTTGTCATAGCAAAACCATCCACCTTCTCCTCATCCAAAACTCCTGCCAACTCCATCATAGCACCCCAAATGAACTCCTCATCCTCAACATCAATGGCTTCAATATACGACATGAATGCAGATGGTGTAGATGACACAGCTGGTGCAGTAGACATGTGAGGTGGATGATCATGAGAAACAGTTGATGGGTGATGTGGGGTGATAGATGGGGTAGTGGGCACTGTTGTGGTATTGTTTTGCACATGTTTAAGGTCCACAGCCACCTTGAGGCCTCCTGGGTGTCATCTGATGTGGCTTCCATCAGTATGGGCATAGTACCCATTCAACTGGAGAATGACCCATCCCCATCTCACATACTCTGCTGCTTCAGGGCATGTCTTCATGTGGCAGTCAACCCTCTTGCAGAAATGATATGATGGGTCATGAGGTGCCATTGTGTGTGTATGCAAGTGGTTGGAGAAGGATTGTGATAATATGGTGGCTGTGTTCATAACTGCTGCTGTGTTTATGCTGAATCGAGGTGGTGGTGGTAGCTTGTCAGTGAGAGTGGGTGCAATAACAAAGAGTTGTGCATAGGTCAGGGCATATTAGTCATCCTTCACATCTAGTTGAAGAAGTTTCCACATAAGTTCCTCTACCTGATCTCAAACATCCTTTTTCCCTCCCTCTTCAAATCTGACCTTTCTCATTCTAACTTCACCCTCAGATTTCTTTTTTGGTCTCTCCCCTTCACTTTCCTCTGAGTTGTCTCCCAACTCCAGCTCTCCATCACTACTCAACTCCACCTTCTTCCCTTCTTTTCTTTCCTTGTCATCTGTGCAAATCCCCCCCTTACTGCTGTCTTCCTCAACACAAACCTCCCAGCTTCTACTGCCTTCTCCATCTCTGGCACCTCTGAGCTTTCATAATTTTCATCTCAAGCTTCTAGACAATTGCTGATGGCATAGCAAAGATCACAGAGAATACCCTTCCAAAAGTATTCATCCCTTTGCTTGTCATTGATGACATTCACTTTGACCAGATCAGCTGTGATGATCCAAAATTTGTGGTAGTAAGTATCAAGATCTTCTTCATCTTCTACATCTTCTTTGGCTGACTGCTTGATGAGCTTGACTAGGTGGGCAACTGTCAGCTTGTCGTCGAGTAATGTTTTTGAGTAGGCTTTCATGATTTTCTTCTTCAACATTCCGTAATCCTGATTATACTCCTCTAACCTTTTCCAGAACGCCTTTGTCTCCTTATTAACATACTTAACCACCATCTTTGCCTTCTCTTTCACTGTCAACCCATTCCTTTCTGCCAACTCCTCAAATTCCCCCTCAAATTCCCTCAAGTCCTCAGGGTTCTTTGAATCAAAATCAGGGGCTCACTTGGTGCCAGGAACTGGCATCCCTACAATCCCTGCTGGTGTAGTAGGTGACATCATTGATGTTGTATTGATAGATGAAAAACTAATGCTTTGTTGACTGAATAGTTCCTTTCATGCATGTCCTCATAATGTTTCGTGTTTGTCCAGAGTGTTCTTTGGTGTCTTTACTTTCTTTGTTGCTTTCATTGGCCATGGAAGTCATGAAGGCATTAATGACTTTTCTCTCAAGTAGGTTCCTTTTCTAGTCTTTAAAACATAGAGTTTGTCTTCTGACCAAGCGTCTTCAGACATGATGGGAATATGGTTGTCAGGCTGAGTGGATAGAGGTTGATGATGACTATCCCCTCATGGTGGGCTCCAATTTGTGGGGGAAGGTAGCAAGTTCAAAGAGGAAAGTGATTGAGGAGTAGAGGATGAAGTCGAGATGAGATAATGAGAGAATGCTTTAAGATTTCTTTCAAGCATAGTTTTCAATGAGAATGAGAGAGTAAAAAATTAGATTCCTAATTACAAATTACAGGTAAGTATTTATACTACTGGAGCCTAAGGGTCAAGAGATAGAAAAGGGGATATGTTTGGTGGTGCAACTAGTGTCTAAGCACAGTGAAATACTATCCAAATACACAATATAATGAAATATTAAAAACATGACTAAAAGAGGAAATGAAAGAAAACACAATCAAACCACACAAATGCACAATCCATGCCACAGGTCTATACCACCAAGCATGTCCAAGTGCATCAAAACACCATATCACACATGTAGCTGAGTGGCTACTTCCACACTGAAGTGTGATTACTGTAAGAAGAAAGGTCATATCAAACCAGAATGTTGGAAGATGAAAGTGGATCTGACAGCTAAAGTGGATGCTAAGAGAGAGAGAAAGGATGGGGATATGTCAGCAAAGGTAGCAGTAATGAAGTAGAACTCAGAGGAAATGATTCATTTATTTATAGTGAAGGCTCTAGCTAGTAGAAATGATATGATGTCAAAATAGATAGTTGACTCAGGTGCATCATCACACATGAGCTCTTGTTGGGACTGGTTTATCACTTATGAGGATCTTTGAGAACCTCATTGTGTATGGTTGGGTGATGAATAATTTATCCTTGCTGTTGGTACTGGTCAGGTTCAAGTTAAACTCTCTGTTAATGGCCAAGAAATCAACTACATCATTCTAGATGTTTTCCATGTTCCCAATCTCAGTGGAAATCTCCTCTCAGTCTCTACTCTCAGTTGACATAGCTACAAGTTGGAATTTACAAAGTCTGGCTGTCAAGTCCAACAAAGTCATAGCTACTATATGAGAAGAAGAGAACCTTTATGTTCTCAATGCTAAGCCCATGACTCCTGAACATGCCTACATCACCACCACAAATAATGTTGATGTTGTGTATATATCCTTTCAGACTTATCTCCTTTCCATCTCACATATTACATAAGTCTCTCTTTTTTATCCTCATGTAGTCTTTC
>KQ962098.1:2779-13589 GCA_001563735.1 Leucoagaricus sp. SymC.cos
TGCATCGTACTCTTGGATTCCATAGGGCTCTACACTTCATTGCTAGGCAACCCTATATCACAGGCTCTATGCTCTATTGCTAGGCTCCCTGCACCGATTGGCTCTATGCTCTATTGCTAGGCCCCCAATCACAAGTGGACTCTACACCACAGTCACTAGACTCTCCACATATTCCTTGTCACCCATACAAGAGGGTCTATCCAACCTTCAACAATGACCGTCTAGTGCTAGGCAACCCTATATCACAGGCTCTATGCTCTATTGCTAGGCTCCCTACACTGATTTGCTCTAGGCTCTATCGCTAGGCCCCCAATCACAAGTGGACTCTATGCTACAGTCGCTAGACTCTCCATATATTCCTTGTCACCCATACAAGAGGGTCTGTCCAACCTTCAACAATGACTGTCTAGTTCAGGACATTAACAAGAGCTTAATCCAACACACCTCTGCTAAGTCCCTGTTGTTCTACAAGCCCTGCATGCCACTGTAGAAGAAGTCAAACTGAGGTCACTGACTTATACCCAACACTGAACCCATTTCTTCACATCCCACTATTCTTCCATTATTCCCTTCTATACCCACTCTGACTCCTCCTCATCATCTTGGACAACCACTTCAACCTCAACCTCTAATATTCACTATGGTGCTGTGTGTCTCACTTCACAATACCATCTCAACCCCCACCCTTATCACTTACATGCTCCACTTCCTCAGGAGCCCCATATCCCTCAACCACTGAACAAAGGAAAGAAGCCAGAGAACATAGAAAGAATTCTCCCCCACCCAGTTCATCATCAGGAGAAACAGCTACCACCTTGACCACTCACACTGCTTTGCCTTCCCCTGAAACCTTGCCTAAACTCCCAAACACTCTACCCTCCTCAATCCTGCCCACAATTGCTTCCTCTAGCAAAGGAAAAGGAAGACAAACTCAAGAATCCCTTGAGACCAAGTTATCCAGAACCCAGATTGTTCAACTCACCCCAGATGAAGAACAAAGACTCGAACAAGCCAAACAGAAGACCCAACAACAAGATATTGGACAGCTCAATAATACCATCTCATTCTATGACAACAAATCCATTAACAACCCCCTCAACAATCTCAAATCAACCCTCTATGAATTTCTTGTACAACGATGATCTTTTGTTGCAGATGAACTCTTCAACATCACAAAACTTGACCTTGACACAGTATGACAAAGACTTGTCAACCTCAGGTATCAATCCCACAAGAAACCCCTCAATCCTTTTGAACTCTCTGTATTCGAAGCCCTCAAAACTAGAGAACTCACCCTTGACCCCACCTCTGGATTACAACCAGATCCTGGACAACCTTCCCTTCCCTCATTTCTGCCACAACCTACAAATCACACTTCAACTCTGACAAGAACTCCCTGAACTGCATCTCTGCCACCCATCAGGAATACACCTAGAACCCCATGTCAACCACCTCTGAACCCGCCACCTAATCCACCCCCAACCAATGTACCCAACATGGCAACAACAACTCCAAAATGACCTAAATTCAACACTCCACCAACATTCCTTGGTAACCCAAAGGATTATTGAAGATGGAAAGAAGCCATCAAACTCTACATCTCAGCAAATGCCACATTATTTAATGATGCTGCCAGCAATATCAACAATACCATTGCTGTACCATGGATCCTATCCTACATGGATGGACCAGCAGCATCATGGAGATCTGCTTATATCAAGACCAATATGTGTGCAAATACAGGATTCACACCCACAGCCTATAATACCTTCTGGACCAAGATGAACACCTCTTACCAACCAGCTAGCACTCAAGCCGATGCCCTCGACTGTCTCTCATCATTTTCGCAAGGAAACTGAGACATTGAGACATACACCTCAGAATTCCACTTCTTGGTCACACAGACTGGAATCACAGGAGAAATGGAGAAAGTCTACTATTTCAAAAATGGGCTCCACCCCAAGATTGCATACAAAATGATCTCACAGAACCCTGCAAACATCCTCGATGCTTGGATTACTGCTACCTGAGCACAGGCTCAAGTTGCTAAGATGGAAGAAAGCTATCTTGTGAGAAATGCCAGACATTCCAGAGGACATCAGACAGGCCAATGTCAAAAATATAAATCATTGAATTTCCAGACTCCAATTTATAGACCAAGCCATCCTCCTCACACCTTGCTGCCACAGAAAGACCCTATGGCAATGGATATCAACGCCATCACAGACAGGATCAACAATATCCATCTGGAGGTGAACGAAACACTTCTTGACCCCAACTTTGATTCTGAATCAGAAGACAATGAACCCAACTTCCAAGAACAAGTCAAAGCTGCCACAGAACAGCTGGTACAAGAACACCTTAATGTGATATTCACCAACAAACAAAAACATGACTGGAACTCAGGCAGTTGCTTCTGTTGCCACAAACCAGGTCACAGAGCTGCAAAATGCCCCCTCAGAGAAGTCCTATGACCATCCCTATCCTCCAGGATCGGCCCACAAATTTCTTCATCATCCAATACATCCCTATGACCCAAATTTTCCCACAATATCCCTAGGAATGCCATTTCACATAACCAACAAGGGACATATCACCTCAGCAAAAAGAAAATGCTAGGAATATAAGAACTTGTAGATGATGCCAAAGAAAGTGAAGTTGAAGAAATATATGAAGAAATTGACACTATCAACTCAATTTCACATCAAGACCTCCAAAACATAAAGAATTTTGCCTAAGGAGACTTGCCCAGTCCATGTCAAGCTCTCCCTAGATCTTATCCACCTAGGAATGCAGGACATTCTATAAATGATGTACAACTCCACCAGTCCAGTCGAGTAATACATCTTCCTTGTGGCCTTAATGTGGATTCAAACTCTAAGGGAAACATGGAAATCCTTGCCCTCCTTGACTCTGGTGCTTCAGGAAATTTTGTTGACCCTTCATTTATTCAAAACCACAACCTCAAACCCCTTCTTCATCCCCTCAAAAACCCCATCACTATTGGAAATGCCAATGGTGCAACCAATCAACAAGGAACAGCTACACATTACTGTCCCCTCACCATCAATGTTGATGGAATTGATATGGATATCAAACCCAAAGTCATCAGCTTAGGATGCCCCCATATGATCCTAGGCCTCTCATGGCTACAAGAACACAATCCAGATATCGACTGGGAAAATGGTACACTACAATGGAGACAGCACCCTTGGAAACAAAAATAATTTCAAGAACTCATTAACTCAATGCATGAGGACAACTGCCCCATTGAAATTAACAATATGTCCTATCTCAAACCTACAGGACAAGATTTTGAAGAAATCAATTTCAAAACCTCTACCTCCATTTTCCTTGACCAACAATTCAAAGCCAAATGACAAGATGACCCAAAGAAAGCTGTACCTCCAGAATACCATGACTTTCTTAAAGTATTCGACAAGAAAGCATCTGAGAGATATCCCCCACCTTGTTCATGGGATCACAAAATTGAGACCAAACCCTCTTTCCACCCCATTTTGATGAAATTGTATCAACTCTCACTCAAAGAAGAACAGGAACTCGAAACATTCCTTACAGAAAATCTTGACAAAGGCTACATCAAACCATCCAAATCCCCCATGGCATCCCCTTTCTTTTTTGTAGCAAAGAAAGATGGAAAACTACAACCCTGCCAAGATTACCATTATCTTAACAAACATGCCATCAAAAACACCTATCCTATTCCCCTTATATCCCAAATTCTTGACAAACTCAAAGGCACAAAATACTTCACAAAACTCAACATATGCCTTGGATACAACAACGTTAGGATTCACCCTCAAGACACATGGAAAGCTGCTTTCAAGACTCACAAAGGCTTATTCAAACCCACTGTCATGTTCTTTGGAATGTGCAACTCCCCCGCCACATTTCAATCAATGATGGATTTCCTGTTCTGCCCCCTCATTAATCAAGGTGTCGTAATAGTCTATTTAGACAACATATTGATCTATGCCAAGACTAAAGAAGAACTTTGATGGATCACTTGCAAAGTGCTAAAAATACTTCAAGATAACGATCTCTACTTGAAGACCAAAAAATGTGAATTTGCACAACAAACCCTCAAATACCTTGGTGTTATCATCAAACCTGATTCAGTCTCAATGGACCCAACCAAACTAAAAGGGATCAAAGATTGGCCTACACCAAAATGCACCCAAGATGTCTGAAAATTCATCAGATTCTGTAACTTCTACCAACAATTTGTTCATCAATATGCCAACCATGTATGACCTCTCAATGCGCTCATGAGCAAAAACAAACCTTTTATCTGGACACCAGAATGTGACATGGCATTCACCCAACTAAAAGGAAAATTCCTCAAAGAACCCATCCTGCTCATGCCTGACTATGCAAAACCCTTTGAAATTGAATGCAATGCATCGCAATTTGCTTCAGGAGCTGTCCTTCTGCAAAAAGATGACAATGGCACTAAACACCCTGTTGCCTATCTATCTAAATCATTCACCACCACAGAATGCAATTATCATTGCTCTGAACAAGAATTCTTTGCCATCATCTGTGCCCTCAAAGAATGGAGACACTACATTGAAGGATCCCCTCATAAAACCATCATCTGGTCAGACCATGAAAATCTGAAAAGATGGAGAAAACCCCAAGACCTCAGCCGACAACAAGCATGCTGGACCCAATACCTTTCCAGATTTGACCTAGAAATCAAACACATTGCTGGATGAAAGAATGGACCTGCTGATGCTTTATCTTGCCACCCTGACCATGAACCAACAGATAAAGATAATCACAATGTTACCACACTCCCCAACAAATTCTTTAATAAAGAAGAATTAAACATCATCGATGATGCCACCACTACCCTCATTCAAAAATCCCCAGGATTTGAAGGATTGCCTTGTGTAAACAGCAAAATATCCATCCCAAACAACCTCATCATAAAACACCAACTTGTACAATGCTGCCATGATATTCCTACTGCAGAACACCCAGGAATAGCCAAAACACTTTGAAAACTCCAATCATTCATTTATTGGCCCAGAATGAAATCCTTTGTCATTAACTATGTCAATGGATGTGGTAAATGCCAGCAATTCAAGATTAACTGACACCCCACCAAACCACCCCCTATGCCCATCACAGCTCCCAAATCTGCCACCCTGTTCACCCAAATCTCCATGGATCTCATCACCAACCTACCACCCATGGACAGCTGCAATTGCATATTATCCATGGTGGACCACAGTCTTATGAAAGGGATAATACTCATCCCAACATCAAAATTGGCTACCTCTGAGAAAATTGCAGAACTACTTGATGAAAGGGTATTTTCATGCTATGGAATTCCCAAAAAGATCATCAGCAATCACAACCCCCGTTTTTCATCCCACTTCATGAAAGGTCTCACCAAAGCTATCAGTATCAAGCAAGCTCTCTCTACTGCCCTTTCATCCCCAAACAGATGGAACCACCAAATGCTTCAACCAGGAAATCCAAAAATACCTTGCCATCTACTGTGACAGAGACCTCCAAAAATGGAAAAAGATGTTACCAACTGTGGAATTTGTTCACAACTCACAGTGCCATGCTGGACGAAAACACACTCCCTTTGAATTGCTCTATGGCTACAATCCCTGAACCTACCCTACCACAGAACCAACCACAGTACCCACCATAGACGAACATCTTAAGCAACTAGAGAAATCTTGCCAGCTTGCCCTAGAAGCCCACAAGAAAGCTAGACAAGTAATGCTTGGATGCCACACTAACCCAAATTGGGAACCCTTTGAAGTTGGCCAGAAAGTCTGGCTTAACAATCGAAATCTTGCCATCACAGCAAACAAAGACACTTCATGAAAGTACACCCAAAAAGTTGAAGGACTCTTCCAAATATGTCAAAGACTCTCACCAGTCACCTATGAACTTGACCTACCCCACAATTGGAAAATCCACAACTGGTTCCATGCTACATTCCTCACTCCATATAAGGAACCCTCTCAATATGGCCCTAACTTCTTTGACCCACCACCTGACCTTGTAGACAGTTTTGAAGAATATGAAGTTGAGAAGATTATCAAGCACAAGAGAACCCCACAGGGTATGAAGTACCTAATTAGGTGGAAAGATTATTCCCCATCTGATGATACTTGGGAATGGGAAGACGACCTTGAATACTCAGGAGAACTACTCAGGGAGTATAAAGACGCAAATAAATTACTACAGAACAATGCAGGAACCTGCTTCAAGCCAATCAAGCAAAAGTAATGCTCACAAAAATTCTAAAACCTCCACATCCCTTCCCCTTTTCCAATCATACCAAATGTCTCATCCCCACCATTGCTTTCTATCAATTTCGCATACCACACCCTTGCACATCCACATGTCCAATGACATCCAACCCTGGACCCACCTCAACATGCTCTCCTTCTTCACCCCCAACATTGAATGGTGCTCAGACAATGAACGAGAGTACCTCCAACAGCATCTTGAATGAGTGGATTACCACTCCTCCTCTGACACTGCTGCTGACAGCCAGTCAGATACCCCTTCCAATTCCAGGACCTATGACACTGCTCCCCAGTCTCCAGAACCTGCACCAACAGGATACTCAACCAACACCACCAGTTCCAACCAACATGCCACAACCCCCTCCCCTAATCACAGTCCTCAACATCAAAGCCCCTATCACTTCTCACTGCCTTCTCCCTCCACCACAGCTCAAATACAGGCCCAACTTGTTTCAACCATTGATCGCACTAGAGAAACCTGCTCCTCCATGTTTGCCTATTATAATAATAATCCACAAATGGCTACCATGGTCAACACCTTCTGGTCGAATATCCTTGTTGCTCTTTGTCAATGACACAATGCCACACTTGCATACAATGATGCCATCCAGAGCTATAAAGACCTGGATAACAGCAACTTCCCCTGTCACCATCTCAAGATTTGTCAAAGGTTCCTCCTACTTGATCACACTGTGAAGTGGACAGGAACTTCACAACGAGATATACAACATAGAGAGACATGTCTGAAGGATATTCCTAACCCTAATGACACCCCTCGATCAACTCTGACTGAAAACCCAAGCCCCCTGGTACATAACAAAAATCGGGAGCTGGCTAACCACAATGATGACAACAGAAATCAATGAACTCAGGCAACTTCTTTCAGACAATCCTCCTCCTCCCCACCAGGATATGGAAGAAGGTGCTTCCACTGCTGTCAATTGGGTCATATCAAATCAGAATGTACATGCTATTGCTGCCCTGGTTGCTGCTGATATGGTCCCAGACATACTGGCTGCCAGTGTCTGGAAAATCCTCAACTGAGATATCCACCTGGGGACTTCAGTAATCCTGATTAATCCCATGACTTTACCTTGAGTAGTGGATGGATTTTATCCCACAAAAGGGTCCTGACAGCCTGATAATTAAATTGGTGCCCAAAAATGGCATGAATGGGATTTGAACCCCAGATCTCACACAAATAAGGAGAGAAATCAATACACAGGTACCAACTAGGCTATTGTGTCACTCATTTACTGAGAACAGAGGCTTATAAGTAGATAATCAATGAGAGAGTGTATGAGGGCTTTTCTGTGAGAAAATACCTCATGTCCATGTAAGAAGGTGACTAACAATAGTTTCAATTATTAAATGGACAAAACAGGGGGAAATGGATTTTTCATTCAAGTATTCTTTACAAAGTGAGTCAGCAGACCAAGAGAACTACTTGAACTGGGGCATCCAAGTATGTTGATGACTAACTTGAAAGAAGCAATATATATACAAAATTAACTAGTTCCTCTATGGCTATGTAGTCTAGTGGTTAATTTACTGGCATTCTGACTTCCAGTTTAGTGTTCAATCCTCGCTTATTACTGTTTTGGGTGCTTAAGTGATCAATCTTATCTAATCTAGTAGGATAAATCCCAAGATTAATCTAGCCACTACTCCAGCTATAGTCAGTTGGAATTAAATCCAGATAATCCAGATTAATGAAGTCAATGATATGACCACCTCATATACCTGCTCCAGCTAGTCATATTGGAAATGAAGAAGAAGAACTTAGGCAACATCACTCTCCTCCCCAGACTAGCAACTCCAATGGACATATCCTTACCTGACCCAACACCCCCATCCCCATCTTGGCCTACCTCTCTGACTATCCCGACAATATCTTCACTCAACAGCAAACTATCCCTGACAATGAGCAACCCTCCCCAAGAGCCATCTTCATTGAAGCTCTCAATCAACAAGACCAATGTTGTAGCCAACCCACCCAACAATGACCAATCTGAGTTGCTCTTGTTCCCCTCTCTCACACCGGAATCTCTGCCACTGTATTTAATGACTATAGCATCCAACCATGTTTTCCACCAGACCAACCCACAGACAGGTCAATGCCAGGTCCATCTTCCACTCCTCCTCGCTGCCATCAAACGACCCAACCTCACCCCTATGGTTGCACTAGGGAATTTATGTGAGATGGAACAATTGGATCAAATATTTGTCAATCAAACCCCACAAGTTGGTATGATGACTATTCTCCCGACCCCCTCGATGTCGACCCCTACACTGACTTCAATCCAGTGGCTGACTACAACATTGATGGAGAAGGATGCTTTGATCATTAATAAGATTGATATGGAGATCAATCCTTATGAAAGGGATAATGTTATGGCCAACAGGACTTCATTCCCATATATGGATGGTGATATCATTTTTGATCAGGACTCATTTATTTATTCTTCTGACAACTCTATATTCGACTCCTACTTCCCAGTGTGATCTGTGCTCTATATTTATAACAGATCAATTCCTGATATGTAGTATATTGCCATATTTTCTATTCTCCTTACTGTAGTGCTCAGTAGTATTCCCCAGCACTCTCTCTTATCTCAGACCTTAGTGTAATCCCTACTTTCACCTTATTATTATTATTATTATTTTTAAATCATAAATTTGTAACATGGTGTGTGATAGCAGACCATGCCCGGGTTGGTAGCCCAGGATACCGTTACAGGAGTACAACTAAAGACAACTACTACAGATGCATAACAGGTCAAAACTACAAAAGAGTCTGTCATAATCAGCATCCAACAAATGCCACCTCACCCTACTCAGCTTCAGGTGGGGGCCTATGACAAAATTTGAGGGCCATGTACAGCTTTCGTCTTTGGTGTCATGAGCTGCATCCTCATAAGGCTCATCTTGCCTCTCTTAACAAGATGCAGCATCGTGCTGTGATCTGGATCACAGGTGCTTTCCGCACCTCCCCTTCGGGTGGTGTTGAGGCGTTGGTGGGCCTCATTCCCATCCATTTGCATCTTAGGAAGTTGAGGTCCCGGGTGGCATACTGGGTCCTCACTTTGTCGCCTACGCACTCTACCAAGCAGTTGCTGGGTACGAGGCAGTTTCCTGGCACCGATCCCCATCGGTATCATTTTACTAGGTTGGGCCACTCTATTGAGAAGGTTCAGTCTGCTGTCATTGATACCCTTCGGTATCACTCTGTTCCGGTTACCTTGGAGATGTTTGAGCCTGATGCCTCAGATGCTTGCCCTGGTAGGCGACTCTTGGATCACTTCGGCGATCGTGTACGGATCATTGAGTTTGACTCTAAGGAGGAAGATGTCAATGTCCTACAGGTCTTGAACACAGAGCTTGACAGGGCTGTTGCATTGGATAACTGCATTGTCGCGGCCACGGATGCATCTGTAGGTCGTGACAGGGCTTTCCAGGTGGTGTCTGCTGCTTGGGTATGGGCAGGCAGGGTGCCAGTTCAGCAGTCTCGCCAGGCTGCTGGCAGGGTGACTGCTCCCGATGTGGAGCTTCACGCCATTCAGATGGGTGTCTTTTCTGCGTGCACACAGGAGGGGGCCCACCATGTTGTTTTGTTCACTGACCACCCAGCTTCGGCTAGGCAAGCGGTGGACCCCTCTGCCAGTAGCAGGCAGGCCCAGGCCCTGCTCATGTGTCATCATCTGCAGAAGTGGCTGGGGGAGGATCCCTCTCGCACTTTTGCGTTTATTCAGGTTCGCTCCTCTTTGGAGTGGCCTCTGCATCATGTGGTCCATCGCTTTGCGATGGATCCATTGTTCAAGGTGCCGATGGGGGATTCTCCCTTCATGACCCTTAATTATATTTGTATGGCTGAGGCTCAGGCCTGTCGTGATGAGTGGACTAGGCAGTTCACTTCATCGAGCTCCTCCGGGAGAGATTTCTTGCACCTTACAGATGTCAGGGGCAAGCGTTTGACGCCTACTTACCTCTCTGGGGGTACGTGGCTTAAATATCTACATGATTTGCCGACCTGTGCTCGGGTTTGCCGGGCGGTTTTGAATCATGCACCTATCAGGGAGTTTAGATGTCAGTTTAAGCTCTCTGCTGATCACTCTTGTCCTTGCAGGTCTGCTTGTTTGCAGACTCGTGAGCATGTCTTGGCCAGATGCACTGACTTTGGCCCCTCTCGGCACTTCCCCAAGCTTTGGGAGGAGTTGCTCGAGTTTTGCAAGGAGAACCCTAAGGCATTCTCCTTTGCGCACCTTCCCGGAGGATAAGAACGGTGCGGCCACTCTTCGGCAGTCACTGGGTTTCCTGAGGGCCCGTTTGGGGTCCTTGGGGGGTCTGGCATTGGTGGCTGATGGGGGCTGTGCTAGTTGCTCCTTAGTGCTCACTCCTTGCATTGTGCGGAAGTGGGGGCAAGGGATTCTACCTGCTCTCCATCCACCCTTGGGTGTAGGGAGGGCTTATCTTCGGTGTAGGCTGCCATGTTCAGCTGAGCTGGGAGG
>KQ962098.1:15232-27370 GCA_001563735.1 Leucoagaricus sp. SymC.cos
AATTATAAAGATTGGCCCCTTGTGTATTGCATCTACCAATTGGCTTCGATGACATTGCGCAGTTGGAGTCAGTGCACCTGAGGTGTTTTAGTGTGACCTGTAGTGTCAAGTGTAGCTCCTCGGACATTCTTGTTACATTAACTTGACTTCTTTGGCACTTATAGTAGTTGTGGTAGCTCCATAGCTCAAGTCTTGAAGTTAGAATCAATTAGTGTCTTGTGCTGCGAGCTCTCTATTACAAATGCTCTCCTGACTTGTCTAAGTCATCCCCAACCCTCTAATAACTTCACCAATCCTTTTTATCTGTGTTTTCACTTTGAATATCCTCTCTATTGATTTATCTCCCCACGAACTTGCATTACGAGCCGCAGTTTGTGATTTAATTAATATACCTTTATCCCTACATCACCAATTCCATTTCTGCCTCTTCAACGCTTGGGGAGTGCTGGAGGAACAGAAGCCTGATGCATCACAATGATGCAATCAGACAGGAGGGTAGGAATGGTCTTGGCCAAGTTGACCAAGGACATGACATCATGGACAGTGTCAGCATAACTACACTTAACACTGGAGGGAGGAGGTGGGTGCTTGGCACACTGAGCATGCCTAGGAGGAGGGGCAGGCTTAGGGGCCAGGGGAGGATGAGCAGTGGTCTCTGAGGGAGGGCCACATGCAGAGAAGAAGGGAGCAGGGGCAGCTGAGTCAGCTGTTCCATGGGATGGAGGGGGGCACTGCAGAGCATCACAAGGCAGGAGGTCACACAAGGCTGAAGCCAAGGTGGGCACACCAAGAGAGTCATTGAAGGGCATGGTATGCCCTTGAGCTGTGAATACATGCCCCACTGTAACAGACAGGGCATGGACAAAGCACATAAGATTATGCTCGTCCTGCCAAGGAAGCAAGCAAGTCATTAAGAATAGTAACCCTCCACACAAGATCAGCAGAGGGGTTAGGGAGATTGAAATGGGAGGAGACAAACACCTCCCAAGGCAAAGGACCAGTACAGGGAGCAAAAATGCTAGCCCCAGGGGAGAGGGCACCAGTAACTAGAGAGGGGGAGACTGGAGGAGCAGAGGTAGATAGGTGTGACCCAGAAAGCGCCATGTGAGCTGGAGGGGGCATGAGCTCAGCAACAACCAAGCTATGCTTCTTCTTGCCCTTACCCTTGCGAGGGACAGGCGTGACAGGAATACTAATATAATGACAGAAGAGATACCTGATGGGAGTAATGGTAGTCCTTTGCAACTGAAGAGGTACCTCTCATGGACTTCACATGTATAGTGGGAAGAGGTGTTGACAGATTACTTCTACCCTTTGATGAGGAATCTTGCAAGATCCCCTTGACTTGTGCAATTGTGAACTGGGTGTGATGTTCATCACAACCAATGAAGAATGAGACATTGTTGGGGCCTCCTTTATAGATGATAATGTGATGAGTCTCAAAGTGGGCTTGAGAATTGGTGTAATGTTGTAAAAACTCATTGATGACCTGGGACCAGTACTTGTTGTTGCTTTCACCATGTTTTTGTAAGATGTAGAATTGATTAGGGGCAATGAAGTAAGTGGGGGTAGATATCTTGAGAGTGTCAGCATCTTGCTTCTGAAGGAACTTGTGGAGGGCATGGGCATCTTCAATGGCTGCAGGTCCTATCATTCCATTAGTGGGAGTGTTGCTGGAGTTATAATCATCCATCTCAATATCCTGTTCTTTGGTCAAGTCCTCAGTTGGGTCTTCTGTAGTGGCAGGGGCCAAGGGAGTGCATTTGCCAGTGGCCAGTGGGACTGGGTATGGATCAGTGCATGCATAGGATTGAGTAACTTCAGCAATATGGTCAATGATGAATTGCTCTCCAATGCCATTGCATTTGTGGAGTTGTTGGGCTAGAATGCACTAGAGGGAATGGGCTTTGGGCACAAGGCATAGCAAAGAGTGGCTGCAATGTGTTCTATAAAGTCTTAGGCATCTGACCCATGATGTCCTCTGGAACACAACTCAATGGCATTCCGTTCTAGGTCAGCCAGAATCATGGCAAGGCTATAAGCATTGTTGATGAAGAGCTTCAGTTGTTCTTCCAATACAGCAAGGGAGTTGATTGATTGAGTGAGATTATTATACAGATATAGGGGGTCTCATAGAACTTGGTTGCATGGTTCTATCTCTTCTAGGTCTACATGCTCTACTTTGGATATAGTGGCTTTTCCTGTTGACTTAAATGCTAGAGGGGAAAACTTGGCTGTGGAACATTTGGCTGATTGGAGTGTTGTAGGTAAAGGACTTTTGGGTTTCCTGGAGGTCAATGATGGAGTTGTTGCAGTTGGGTAAGATTTGATGAATAACATTACAGTCAACTGAGTGATTATATTTAGCAGGGATGATGGAAGTGGTGATAACAATAATGAGAGTGGTAGAGGCAATTGTGAAGATAGCAATGTAGACTCATTGAGAGGTAACTAGTACTGGAGTGATTGCCAGGTTGTGTTGACTGGGTTTGTGGTTTCAACATGGCTTTTTATCTGGTTTTTGAGTTTTCACCCCCCTTCCCAATTAAGTTCACTCCAAGAACCTTGCATGGTATTCTTGGATTGCTTCCTCCACATTTGACAGATGGGACTTGGATAACCACTGATCTTCTTCATTACTATACCCTTTCCAGTAGACAAGATACTAGACTTCTCTACTCTGCTTTCAGTAATCTTGGATTTCTTCTACATCCCACCCCTCTTTCACATCAATCAAATCAGGTGGTGGAGGTGGAGGCTCCTGTTAGACCTGAAACTTAGGTTTTCTTGCTGGTGATAGAAGTGCCTCATTGAAGACATCATGGATAACTCACTGAGGTGGTAGCTTGAGTCAATACATGCCATTCTCCATTATCTCTGAGACAGAGAAGGGGCCATATCTCCAACAATCCAGCTTCTTGCTTGGTTGGTTCATTGTGATGTTGGATGCTTTCAACTATATACTATCCCCCACTTGGTAGTACCAGGCTCCTTTTTTTTTCCTGTTGTACATGACTGCCATACTCTTCCAGTTTTGTTCCATACTTTCTGCTGCCACTTTCCATGCCTCAGTTAGCTCAGACACAAAATCTTCCACTGCTGGTGCCAGTGATGATATCAATGTAATTCCCTTCCATGGATGTCTTCTATAGTTCAGGTAAAATGGGGAATGGTGCATTGCTGAGTGATTCTTGTTATTGTAATAGAACTCTGCCACTGTGAGCCATGAAGTCCAATCATTCTGTTTATAGCCAACATACTTCTATAAGAAGTTCTCAACTTCTTGATTGATCTGTTCCATTTGTCCATCAGTTTGTGGATGATAGGCAGTTGATAGGGCCTATTTGATTCTGAGGGCATTGCACAGATCTCCCATAAATTTTGATACAAACTGCAGTCCTCAATCACTGATGATTTTCTTTGGTAACCCATGCAATTCCCAGATCTAGTCTTGATATAGTGTAGTGAGCTGTCCTGCCATCAAGGATATGCTAGTGGGTATCACATGTATCATCTTGGTGAAACAGTCAACAATAACTAAAATAGCATTATGCCCATCAGATGGTGGCAAAGGACCAATGAGATTGACAGAGATTTCCTTCCATGGGTGTGTTGGGATGGGCAAGGGATGTAGTGGTGCCACTTTCTGTTCTCAATAGATTTGGGTTCTTTGGCAAATATCACATCCTTCTACATAATTCTTCACATTTTGTTGTATACCAGGCTACCAAAAGTCCCTGGTTAGTACTTCAAGCATGTTGACCCAGATGTCCTGTATCTGGTGCATTGTGAAATTCTTGTATGATTCTGGATTGTAGGTTATCTCCCAGTGGGATGTAGATCCTTTCTTGATAGTGAACTATTCCATCATTCTCTGTAAACCTGCTGGATGGGTCTTCTAACCCCCTAAGGACCTTGGTTTCTCAGATTTTGCTTCCTCAGATCTGTTGCTCTATGTTTGTATTGACAGGGACCTTGAAGTGTGCTTCTCAGAGTAGAATGATAGAGGCTGTTGTTTCTTCCTTGATAGTTACCCTTCACACCTCCCCCTTTCTTTCTAAGCACAACTGTCCTCAGTTGTTTTTGTCAACTACTCCCAATCCCACCATGTCATCACCTTCAACTCCACCTAAGTCCTTTGGATCAACAAATTCAGTAATTTCAAGGTATTTGTGAGATCAAGGGTGATAAGGAATAAGTCAAAATGCAGCAAATTTGAGACAAGATATAGTGCTGTTGACTTCAGCAAGAATATAAGCACCACTTCAAAGATGTTTGACCACAACCATGGGACTGAAATATCAAGGCTTGTACTTGCACCCAACATCAGGCTTGATCTTCTTGTTGAGGACCAGTACAAGTTCTCCTGGACCAAAGTTGTAGTCATGAATATGATTGGCATTCTTTTTCTCAAAATCATGGATCAAGGCATCATTAGCCACAAGAACTTTGTCATGGATATTTGTAAGATCTTCATCACATTTTTGAAGCATTTGAGCTTGAGTAGTGAGGATTTCAGTGTCAGAGAGATAGTGGGTGATGGAAGAGGCCAAGAACATTGTCTCTGTGATATCAAAGGGATAGAGAGGTTTGACACCATGAACAGCATAGTAAGGGGTCATACCTGTGGATTTTTGTGTAGTAACTCAGTTGGCCCAAAAGATATATGGAGCATATTCATACCAACTTTTGATAGATCCCATACATATCTTGACAAGTCCATTGCAAATAGCCCTATAGGTCATTTCAACAATACTGTTTGATTGAGAGTTGTAGGCAGAGATACAAATATGCTGAATGTGATAGCAATCAGTGATCCAATCGAGAGCTGTGACAAAGGCTGTGCCATTGTCTGTTACTATTTCTTCCAGTCCTCTCCATCAGCATAGAATCTCTTTAAAGATGAATTGACCAAGAGTTCTCCCAGTCTTGCAAGTGAGAGCACACTATTCCACCCAACTAGTAAGTGAGTCTTGAGCCTGAACAATATATTTATAGCTATGGGACAGAGGCATATGCATGGTGTCAACATAAACCTTGTGAAAAAGAGGAGCAGGAACCTGAACCATAGGGGACATAACAACATGTTTGAGGGATTGAATTTGGCATTGATGGCATGTGTTGATCATCTAGCACACATCAAAGTTGATAGAGGGCCACCAGAAGCAATCACCCAAGATGTGTCATGTAGCATAAAAACCCTTGTGACCAAGTCAATCATGTGACTCAATCAAGAGTCAGTATTGTTCCTGTTTGTCATCAACAACTTGTTAATGCTGTCCTCGATGTTTGTGTTGCCATAGTTTGCCACCTTGAGCAAAGAATTTGCTCATATGTTGAAGGAACAATGCCTTTGCCTTGTTGGTAAGTCCTTCAGATAATTTCATCATTTCCAAGAATGTTCTAATCTCTCTTAATTCTTTTTCCCTCTCTTTTACCTGATTATCCTCATTTCAAATCTCCAAAAAGCTGTCAAAGCCTTCTAACTTGTCCTCCTCCCCCTTTCTCTTTCAGATGTGATGTCCCCATCACTCTTTGTACCTCCAGCTGCCATCACCAAGATCTCAATACTAGCTAATGATCCAGCAACCCACACTCTGCATCCCAACACCTCATCAACCCAATCCTTGGCTTCTTCCATGCCTTCACTGCCTGATTCTCCATTGTTCTCTGCTAACCTCCTCCTAGATAACCCATCCAGTCCTTTATGCTTCACTCCAGACACATGTACGAGCTCAAAATCAAACATCAAGATTGCCAAAATCTACTGATTCATCACTGCATTGGGGTGTAAATCAGGTTTGTTAAGCATCCCTTTGATATACTGAGCATCAACCTCAATCATTAACTTCTTTGCACCAATAATCCAGAGATTCATTGCATTCAGCACTTGAAACAGACTGTAGAGCTCAAGTTTTGATTGTGAGTACTATGAAACTTGTTTGTTCCATGTGATTGATCCAAATCTCACAGGTCATCATCCTCCTTCTGCATCAAGTTGAGCCAGGATAAAACCAACTGTGATTATGGATGTGTCAACTGAAAGGATGATAGAGAAGGAAAGGGAATGGTCAATAGGCCAAATTTCCTCACAGGTAGACACTCATCTCTTCATCTCATCCATTGCTGATCTCTGTTCCTCACCCCACCTAAATTCCTCCTTTGTAACCCTCATCAACTTTGTCAATGGATCTGCCACCTTTGCAAAATCTTTGATCCAATTCCATACTGTCCCCACCAGCCCCAAAAATTCTTGTACTTCTGACACATTCTGGCATTCTGGCCACTTCAAGACCTTCTCCACTGTCCCAGCATCTGGCTCCTGCCCCTCATATGTACACTTCCTTCCTATAACTATAATTTCCAGCTAACACAACTGTAGCTTCTTTGCAGATACTGTTGCCTCTGCATGTACAAGACAGTGAAGGACTTGATTGAGGTCAACAGCATGTTCTCAGATGAAGTGTTGTATGTTTGGACTTTTGGGAATAACTTCATAAGTGCCATCTGGGTTTTCATAGCATGTCTTTGGCCCTAAGAGTGTGATATCATCTAGGAAATTTGGAGCCCTGTCTGTCTCATACTGTAGGATAAAGGCAACATTGTTATAGAAGATCCCAACTGAACCAGTCCAGCTCTGAGGAAGAACAGTCAAGCACATAGTCCCAAGAGGTGTGTTGAAAGTTGTATAATCCTGTGATTCCTCTACTAAAGTACAATGATCATACCCAACAAAAAGATCCAGACCTGAGTAGACAGATTGTGCCAAGCACTATTCCACATAAAGATAGACAAGGGGTGGTTTCTGGGAATCACAAATGGTGACTGCCTTAAGGGGAGTGAGGTTGTGCATGATTCATATGTTTCTGTCCTTCTTTGCCACAGTGAACTACTGATGTCAATATGAGCTGTAGGAGGGCTCATATATGCCCAAGTTGACCTTTTTGTAGATGAGGTCAATCACCTTCTCATGAATACCTGGGGGGATCAGCAATGACTTTCAGGTCTAGACTTTATGTTCCTGCACAGGAATCTTGACTGGTGAGAAATACTTATCACAAAACCTTCCCTTTTCTGTCTCATCCCATGCTAACCCTTTCTTATTCATCACCAGCAGTTGTGCAACCAACTTTCTCTTCTCCTCCCACAAGAACTTGTTCTCCAGCAATCCCAGCTTATTCAGCCTTTCTTGTGTCAGACAAACATCTGGTGAAAACAGTGGTGGATAAGGAGACATCCAAGGTAAGGTTTGCAGCAGATCCTCAGGAAATTTACAAATGATTTTGATGTCACTTGGCATTGTTCCAGGTATTGGTCAAACTTTATTCACAACTTTCTTGTAGGTGAGACAGTGGGTGTTGATGTTATATGTGAATGTTGATAAAAGAATTGCCCCTGTGAGTGTGTCATCCCTTGCCTGAATCTCCATTCTCCTTCCTATCTCATCACCATCTTGCAGCACTACCATCTCACTCTTCAACCACTCACCCATCCTCTCCCTCATTAGTACAACCACTCATCTCTCCTCCTCTCCTGGGTCTGAAATCTCCACATCAACACTTCCATCTGCTCTTTCCACCTTTCCCAACTTTACACCCTTCTGCCATGGCCTCCCCAACAACAAACAATATAGTACCCTCTAAACCATGAATGCATGTGCATAAGTCTTCACTCCTCCCACCTCCAACTCCAAAAACTCAATACACTCCTGCATCTCCTCCTTTCCCCCATTTGCTGTCTGCATTGTTATTTTCTGCCCCTGGTTTATCTCCAGCCCCAGCTTCTCACACAAATCCTCCCACATAATTGCAATCTCTGACCCCTCATCTAACAATCCTAACTCATGACATCTCCCCATCACCACAACTTCTACTTCTCAAAGTGGTGTCACAAACTCCAATGGAACCTCAGGTACCAACACCAAGGCTGTGTTAATGGTTGAAGATTTGTTCTAGGTACATGTTTGCTCCACCATCTCCTTGCAAAGACTACCACTAAGAGCCAATAGATTGCAAACCTTGAGGTTTGGAACCTTGATATCAAGAATACGTTGAAGAATGTGTTGCAGTGCTTTAGAATTTGCAATCTTAGGCTCTCGACAATATGCTGGTTGGTGAGTGATAATCACCCTTTTCTCTGCTGCCTTCTGACAAACCTCTACCTTATCCCCTTCAGTTTTCTTATCCACCTCCCTTTTCCCTTGAGCCCTTGTCATTGCAAACCCATCCACCTCCCATTCAACCTTCTTTTCCAACTCTGCTATTGCTCCCCACACAAATCTATCCTCCTTCTCAAATTCCATGGCTCCAATGAACAAACTGACTGCAGTTGGTGTTGGTGATGTATTTGGCATATATGGTGGACAATCCCATTGTGTAGGCTGAGTAGTAGACATCATGTTGGTTATGCCCATCTTAAGATCAATTGCAGCTCTAAGTCTGCCTGGATGACATTCAATGTAGGTGCCATCAGTGTGAGCATAATATCCATTTGGCTGGAGGATAATGTGCCCAAGTTAAATGTACTCAGCTGCAATGGGGCAAGTCCTCATACAGCAGTCAGACCTCTTGCAAAAGTGACACAGGAATTCACATAGAGCTGGAATATTTGAGTTGGCAGGCCTAAGTGGTGTAGTTATTGCATTTGAAACTGCTGCAGTGTCACTGCTAAACCAAGAAGAGATGGGGAGTTTGTTGGTCAGGCTTGGTGCTACAATGAAAAGTTGAGCATAGGCTGCAGCATATGAGTCATCCTTCACATTCAGTTGTAACAACCTTTTGGTAAGTTCTTCCACCTGTCCCCTCACATTCTTTTCCCTCCCCCTTCCATCCTCAAACCTCACTTTCCTCATTCTAACCTCCTTTCCAAATCTCTTTGCCACCTTCTCCTTATTACTGTCTGACTCTGATCCCATCTCCATCCCAATTACCTCATCATCTGACTCATCCTCACTCAGCTCCACCTTTCTCAATCTCTATCCCCTTTTTCAACATATAATCTCATCCCCCTCTTGCTGCTGCTTTTCTCAACACAAACTATTCTGCCTCCATTGCTTTCACCATCTCTGAAACTTGCTCACTTTCAAAATTGGGATCATGTGCCTCCAAACAATCACTGATGGAATAATAAAGGTCCCAAGGTATGCTCTTCCAAAAATACTCATTGTGTTGCTTATTGTTAATAACTGAAGCTTCCATCAGGTTAGCAGTGACAATTTAGAACTTCCAGTAGTAAGCATCAAGGTCTTCTTCATCTTTGATTACACCCTTTGCTGACTTCTTGACTAGCTTGACAAGCTGTGCCACTGTAAGTTTAGCATCAAGGAGCATCTTTAAGTAAGCACCGATAATTTTCTTCTTCAACACCTCATAGTCATCACCAAATCCTTCCAACCTCTTCCAGAACTGTTTCGTCTCTTGATCAACATACTTCACAACTGCCTTTGCCTTCTCCTTCTTTGTCAACCCACACTTCTCTGCCAACTCCTCAAATTCCTCCAAGAACTCCCTCAAATCTTCTGTATACCATGAATCAAAGTCTGGAGCTTGCCTAGACCCAGGGGTAGGCATTCTCAAGACTCCAGTTATAGCTGGTTGTGTTGACATAGGTAGTATTTCTAATTTTGTTGTAACTTCAATTTGACTTAGTAGTTCTTTTCATGTGTGTCCACATAATATCTCATTATTGTCCAGGGCTTTCATTAGTGTCTTTACTTTACTTTGTCCTTTCATTGACCATGGGATCCTCAAGGGTGTCAGTGACTTTTCTTTAAGATATACTTTTCATTGAGTTTTTAGAACATTGGGGTTGTTGTTGGACCAAGTGTTGTCAGATGTAGTGATAGCAGAGAAATGGGGCTGAGTGGATAGTTGATGACTATCCCCTCACAGTGGGCTCCAATTTGTGAGGAAAGGTAGCAAGTTTGAAGGGGAAAGTGGTCAAGGGGTAGGGGATGAAGTTGATATAAGATAACAAGATAATACTTTAAGATTTCTTTTGAGCATTGTTTTTGATGAGAACCAGAGAGTGAATTAGATGGTTAATTATGAATTACAGGCAATTATTTATACTACTGGAGCCTAAGGGTTGAGAGATAGAAAAGGGGATATGTTTGGTAGTGCAACTAGTGTCTAAGCACAGTGAAATACTGTCCAAATACACAACATGGTGAAATATTAAAAACATGACTAAAAGAGGAAATAAAAGAAAGCACAATCAAACTACACAAATGCATAATCCACACCACAGGTCCACACCACCAAGCATGTCCAAGTGCATCAAAACACTATATCACACATGTAGCCAAGTGGCTACTCCCACAGTATGTGACATAAACACTACTGGGTGCCATTTGCTATCTTGTTCCTGAGACAAGATGGCTCCTATTGTGTATCCCAATGCATCTGTTTCAACTCAGAATTTACCATCATGCATGAGAAGGTAGCAAGAGAGTCACATAGGCCAAAGAACATGACTGTGGATTTGAATAGGCTGCAGTTGGTGAGGAATGCTGCTTTTCACTTGTCTCCCTTCTTGATATGGACATTGTTACATCCCCAATAATATCAAATTGGTTGAAGAATTTAGTGTCCTTGAGTTGATCCACAACTTCACTGATGAGGGGAATGAGTGTCTTATCCTTGACCATATACTGATTGATTTTTTGATAGTCTTGCACCAATTGTTTCAAGCCATCTTTTTTAGGGATGAAAAAGCAGGGAGCAGCATATTGTGACTTTGAGATGCATATCCTTCCTGACTTCAAGTTTTCATCAATGAAGGCATTGAGTTCCTCTTCTTCTTTCAATATCATGGGATATATTTTGACTTGAAGTTCAGGGGGTGCATCATCTGTTAGTTTAATCTTGTGGTTCCATTGCATATGGTCAGAGAGTTTGTCAAAGTTGGTCTTATTGAACAGGTGGGTATATTCCTTCATGTAGGCTGACAAGTCTGCTGCTATGGTCAGGTCTGGTTGCTTTTCCTCCTCTTCATCTAATTCCTGGACTTGAAGCTTCTGAATATGAGGTTCAATACATATGTCACAATGAGGAACATTGCAGCTGGGTGGGCATCTTGTGAATCTGACTATACTATTCTGCCAGTCAATTTTGGAATTGTGATGGATCAGCCAATCATGTCTTAAAAACATGTCTGTTGATTCTAGCATTGTGACTACTGCTTTGACCTGTTCTTTGTGACTGTGGGTGTTGAGAGTGATGTTGGCATAGTGGGTAATTAGTTTGTTGCCACTGGGGGTTCCATCTGCATTAAAAACTTTGAAGGGTCTGTTGACTGGTTTTGTTGGTATTCTCAATTCTTTGACCTTGTCTTCTGAGATATACAAGAGCCTTAACCATTGCCTGTTGATTTACTATGGGTGTGGTGAGGAGTTCATGCTGAGAGTTTCATTATCAAGGAATAATGTATTGCAATGAATGTTGAAGAGGCAGAAATGTAATTGGTGATGTAGGGATCAAGGTATATTAATTAAATCACAAACTGTGGCTCATAATGCAAGTTCATGGAGAGATAAATCAATAGAGAGGTGATTTGAAGAGGAAACACAGATAAAAAGGATTGGTGAAGTTATTAGAAGGTTGGGGATGACTTAGACAAGTCAGGAGAGAGTTTGTAATAGAGAGCTCGCAGCACAATACACTAATCAATTCTAACTTCAAGACTCAAGTTATGGAGCTACCACAACTACTATAAGTGCCAAAGAACTCAGGTTAATGCAACAAGAATGTCTGAGGAGCTACACTCAACACTACAGATCACACTAAAACACCTCAGGTGCACTGACTCCAACTGTGTGACATCTTTGAAGCCAATTGGTAGATGCAGTACACAAGGGGCCAATCTTTATAATTGGTCTTGTAGTTCTCAACTTATTGAATCTGATGTTTTATATGATATAGTTCTGGCTTTTATTTCTCTACTACTGGTGCTCTGACCGAAGAAACTTCAATTTAATTTTAAGCACATGCTTTAGATGATTGTTTTATACACAATCCTCGGAGTGCAGCCATAGCAAGTGGGTTTCTTGCTAGACATACATCCTAAGAGGTGGCTTATATGTTCATGAGTGAGGTAAAACAAATACAAAGCTATGATGAGATTACAGCATGACAAATA
>KQ962098.1:38423-68036 GCA_001563735.1 Leucoagaricus sp. SymC.cos
TCCCAGCTCAGCTGAACATGGCAGCCTATACTGAAGATACACCCTCCCTACACCCAAGGGTGGACGAAGAGCAGGTAGAGTCCATCACCCCTGCTCCCACACAATGCGAGGAGTAAGCGCTAAGGAGCAACTAGCACAGCCCCCATGAGCTGCCAATGCCAGACCCCCCAAGGACCCTAACTGGGCCCCCAGGAAACCCAGCGACTGCCGAAGAGTGGCCACACTGTTCTTATCCTCTGGGGAGGTGTGCAAAGGAGAACACCAGAGGGTTCTCCTTGCAAAACTCGAGCAGCTCCTCCCAAAGCTTGGGGAAGTGCCGAGAGGGGCCAAAGTCAGTGCACCTGGCCAAAATATGCTCCTGGGTCTGCAAACGAGCAGACCTGCAGGGACAAGAATGATTGTTAGAGAGCTTAAACCAGATCGATCTTGTTTTCACAGCACCATCTGTATCTGTATCTGATCTGCCTAGACTGGATCTTGATAGGCATGGGCCATCAGATCATGTTCCGATCTCCACCTTAGTTCCCTTGTCTGAGATCGACATTAGGGTTACTCGCATGGTGATCCTGAGAGAGTCCCCAGAGGAGTCCGGGTTCTTGATTGATCTTGCCACTGGTCTTAGGTCCCTGGATGTTGGGGACCTGTCTTCTTCTGATGGGATCGAGGCTGCTGCGTTGGCAGTGGCTGAGGTCTTTTCCTCCACGTGGAACACCCATGCAAAGGAGATCACTGTTACAGGGCGCTCTAGGTTGTGGTGGACCAATGAGTGTTCTGCTGCTATCGCCAAGTATCGGGAGTCTCATGCCCTTGATGATTGGAAGGCATTTCACAGGACCTCTCATCTTGCTAAGCAGTGCTTCTTTGATGCTCGCATTGAGGAGATTGCTGTTGAGAACCAGTGGCTGTGGGACCTTATGGCCTGGGTTAAACCCCGACAGCTCCTGCTGTGCAAGGCTATCTCGCACCGGGGGGAGTCATGTCATGATATTGATGCCCTGTGGAGGGCACTTGATCAGATGTACAATGCCACCTTGGGGTGGCCCTGTGATGTCACAGTGTTGGAGGAGCTGTCCCTGCTTGTGGAGTGGGATTGGGTCCCTTTTTCGGTGTTGGAAGCGAGGGAGGCGCTTTCTGCGTGCTCTTCACATTCCTCGCCCGGTCTGGACCACGTTACATGGGTCCACTTGAAGGAACTTCTCTCTGATGATGTCGTCATTGGGAAGGTCCTCGCTCTGGCTGATGCCTGCCTCATGGTCGGGTATTGGCCTTCTCACTTTAAGAAGTTGGTGTCGGTGATTATTCCTAAGCCTGGTAAACCCTCCTATTCTACGCCCAAGTCGTTTAGGCCAATCATTCTGCTTAATATGCTTGGGAAGCTTATTGAGAAGATGCTGTCTCGGTGTCTTCAATTTGATGGTGTCAAGTATGGCATCTTTCACTCTAATCAGCTAGGCGGTATTTGGCAACAGTCAACTGAGGATGCTGGTTTATTCCTTACTCACTTGGTCAAGGCTGGGTGGGCTAGGGGACTCAAAACGAGCGTTGTTGCTTTTGACATCGCTCAGTTCTTCCTGTCGTTGAACCATGATATGCTCATGGCTATTTTGGCAAGGCAAGGTTTTCCGGCAAATGTGCGCCGGTTCTTTGCTTCTTATCTTGTGGGGCGGAAAACCAAATATCTTTGGAATTCCTTCTCCTTGGGCCTCTAGGATGCAGATGTGGGAGTTGGACAAGGGTCAGCCCTCTCTCCTGTCCTTTCTGCCATTTATCTTGTGCCAGTGCTCAAGATTTTTGACCTTAGGGCGTCGTATTTGGAGTGCGATGTTCTCTCCTATGTGGACAATGGTATGCTCATTGCCCAGGCCAGGGAGCTGGCTGACAACCTGGTGCGCCTTCGTGGTGCTTACAGGTTTATATTTGACTTATTTGTGGTGTTTGGGCTTGTCCTTGAGCATGACAAGTCTGAACTCTTCCACTTTTCATGTCGTAAGGGGGACGACAATCTGCCTATCGACCTGGGTTATGCCCTGTACACCGGAGACACTTCTCTCTGCCCCAAGCCGTTTTGGCAGTACTTGGGTTTCTATTTTGACAGGCAGCTCACCTTTCAGGAGCATGTCCGGTATTATTCTACCAAAGCTATCTCCACAGTTCACGCTATGGGGATGCTTGGGAACTCGCTGCGGGGTCTGTCTCCTAAGCAGAAGCGACTGCTTTACAGGTCGTGTGTGGTGCCTATTGCCATATATGGCTTTCATCTTTGGTGTCATGAGCTCCATCCTCATAAGGCTCATCTCACCTCTCTTAACAAGATGCAGTGGAGAGCTGCGATATGGATCATGGGTGCTTTCTGCACCTCTCTCTCAGGTAGCGTTGAGGCATTGGCAGGCCTCATCCCCATCTGTTTGCATCTTAAGAAGTTGAGGTCCCAGGCCGCATACCAGGTCCTTACTCTGTCACCTATGCACTCTACCAAGTAGCTGTTGGGTACGAGGCAGTTTCCTGGCACTGACCCCCACCGGTACCACTTTACTAGGCTTGGCCACTCTATTGAGAAGGTTAGGTCCACTGTTGTTGATACCCTTTGGTATCACTCTCTTCCAGTCACCTTGGAGACATTCGAGCCTGATGGTTCGGATGCTTGCCCTGGTAGATGTCTTTTGGATCGCTTTGGTGATTGCGTCCGGGTTGTTGAGTTTGACTCTAAGGAGGAGGATGTCAACATCCTGAGAGTTTTGAATGCGGAGCTTGATAAGGCTACCACATTGGATAACTGCATTGTGGTGGCCATGGATGCGTCTGTTGGTTGCGACAGGACATTCCAGGCGGTATCTGCTGCTTGGGTCTGGGCAGGTGGGGTGCCAGTTTGGCAGTCTCACCAGGCCGCTGGCAGGGTGACTGCTCCTGATGCAGAGCTTCATGCTATTCAGATGGGTGTCTTTGCTGCGTGTGCATAAGAGGGTGCCCGGCATGTTGTCTTGTTCACTGATCACCTAGCTTCGGCTAGGCATGCAGTGGACCCTTCTGTCGGCAGCAGGCAGGCCCAGGCTTTGCTCGTGTGTTGTCGTTTGCAGAAGTGGCTGGGGGAGGATCCCTCCTGCACTTTTGTGTTCATACAGGTTCACTCCTCTTTGGAGTGGCCTCTGCATCATGCAGTCCATCGCTTTGTGACGGACCCATCTTTCAAGGTGCCTGTAGGGGATTCTCCCTTCATGACCCTTAATTATATTCATACGGCTGAGGCTCAGGCCTGTCGTGATGAGTGGACTAGGCAGTTTACTTTGTCAAGCTCCTCCGGGAGAGATTTCTTGCACCTTACTGATGTTTGGGGCAAGCATTTGATGCCCACCTACCTCTCTGGGGGTATGTGGCTTAAGTATTTGCATGATTCACTGACCTGTGCTCAGGTGTGCTGGGTGGTTTTGAATCATACACCTATCAGGGAGTTTAGGTGCTGGTTTAAGCTCTCTAATGATCATTCCTGTCCTTGCGGATCTGCTCGTTTGCAGACTCGTGAGCATATTTTGGCCAGGTGTGCTGACTTTGGCCCCTCTTGGTGCTTCCCCAAGCTTTGGGAGGAGTTGCTTGAGTTTTGCAAGGGGAACCCTCTTACATTCTCCTTTGCACACCTCCCTGGAGGATAAGAATGGTGCAGCCACTCTTCGGCAGTCACTGGGTTTCCTGGGAGCCTGTTTAGGGTCCTCAGGGGGTCTGGCATTGGCAGCTGATGGGGGCTGTGCTAGTTGCTCCTTGGCGCTCACTCCTCAGATTGTGCGGGAGTGAGGGCGATGGACTCTACCTGCTCTTCATCCACCCCTGGGTGTAGAGAGGGCGTATCTTTGGTGTAGGCTGCCATGTTCAGCTGAGCTGGGAGGGATTCGTTCTTCATAGTGTAACTGTAGTGTACTATTCTAGTCATTGCGACCAGACTGCTATCACACACCGGTATATAAATTTATGAATTAAAAAAAAAAAAAAAGATTGCACTCTCCATTTGCCTCTCTTATCTCTTAGTCTCTGATCTTTCTCCAACTTTTCTCTCCTTTCTACTCTTTTCACTCTCCTAATCTCCAAACAATCTCTGAAACTTTGCCACTATACCTCTTTCTTTGTACTTAGATATTTTTCTCCCTGCTCACTCTTCTTTCTGAAATTTCTGAAATTCTCCAAAAAAAAAAAAGAAAAAAAAGAGAATCCACACAAGAAATCACAAACAATTCATTGCAAAAAATTATATATACAAACAGTTTGTAGTATAGAATGGTTGAAGAAGATGAAGGACAAGAAAGACAAAATTCCATCTTCTGACCTCTGACTTCTCTCTGACTACTTCTCATTCCCTTCATCTCTCTCTATTCCCTCTCCTTCTCTGACTTTCTCTCTTTCTCCTTCTTCTTTTTCATTCTTGTTCTCATTCTCTTCCTCTTCCTCTTCCTCCTCTTTATCTTTATCTTCATTTTCCTCCTCTTCACTTTCTTTTTCCTTCTCCACCTCCTCCACTTCTTCTGACCATCCTGATGGCCTGGCGATACCTGATGACTCCTCCTCAGTCTCCCTCTCAAGGACCTTCTCTGTGAGCTTGGCAATTATATCCAACTTCCCCGCATACTTCATGTACCATGCATTGATGTTCTCCAATGTGTCATTCACTGACTCAACAGCAAGCCTTGTCTGTCCCATCTGCCTGTTTATTATCTTAAGTTGGCAATGTATTCCATCCAGGTGCCCTTCCAACCTCTCCAGCAGCTTCTCTGACTGCTCCATCAAATCCAACAGCCTCTCCATGATTTCATTGTCATAATTCACCTTCTTTGATTTCTGTGGAAGCAGTGGCAGAGTGTAATCCCTGTCATACCCATTGCTTATCACCTTTGCCAGCTGACACCCTTTGTGATTGGTGACACAACAGGCACAGGAGGCCAAATCCCTATTGCTGCTGATTCTCTGAATCATCTCTGAAAATAAAAATGGCACTTACCTCTTGCTCTTCTCATCAATGTATGGCTTGCACTCATACTTAAATTGCCAGCAGCACCAGCAGACCTTTTGCTCCCCTCTGAGTTTCACCAAAGAATTGACCTTTGTAACTCTCTTCTTCAAGATAGGTCAATCCTCACCCAAGTCCTCATTCTCTGACCCTTCACCACATTTTCACTTGGGTGCCCCACTAGACCCAGCTTCCAGCACTATCTCCTCCATATCCCTCATGTTGTCATCATCATCCTCCTGTGCCAGTTCCCTTCCTTTTCCTTTCCTCACCTTAGCAATTTCCTTTTCTTTCCTTTTCTCTTCTCTCCTCCTTTTTGCCATATCAGCCCTCTTCCTCTTCACTGCTTTGTGCTTGTTACACTATTCCTCCAGCTCATGCCTCTGCCTTTCCAACTCCACCTCCCTTCTCCTCTCCTCCTTGCATCACCACTCCTCAGCTGCCTCCTCCTCTTTGAGCCTCTGCAGCTCCTCCAGCTGCCTCAGCTCCTCCTGCTCTCATACAACCTTCTCCTCTTATTGCCAATATTTGGCCTCAGCCTCTTCCTCCTGTTGCTGCTTTTTCTTAGCAAGCAACTGAGCTCTCCTCTCCTTTGTGGTGATTGTGGGCATCAGCATTGCCCTCAACAATGAGGACAGGCCTTGAGTGGGTTGAGTCTGTAATTCTTGAGGTGACATAGTAATTTGAGGTAAAGAGTGAAGAAAGCTTAATTTTTTCAAAGCCCAACTTTTATACACAACCAAACACAACAATCCCACAGTTGTTTTGCTAAAGGCTTCAAAGGCTCAGCCTTAGGAGGGAATACTGTTACAGCTCAACATTACCATGGTTGCTGACCATCACCAATAACTCCTTTTATTATTATTTCATCCATATGCTTTTACTCTACCTTTCTTCATCACATGTTAGTATGTGTCACATAGTTTCTGTTGACTCTCTGTTGAATGTCTTCTCCTTTTATTACTATCTCCAAGTATATTAACAGTAGATTATGCACCTGTACTCTTCAGTCTGATAATTGAGTTAACCTTGCCATTTGAGTTATCTCCTCCAGTCTCTGACTATTCTCTATTTCTGTTTCCTCTTATCTCCGAAATTCAGACATGCAGTAGCAGAACAGCACAACACATAAGTTGAAGCCAAAGGTCCACTTCCCTTGCTCTGATAGTTGCCCATCCCATTATCACCACCCCATACATAACACTTTCTATTGATGACTCTTTCAGTGTCTCATTGTCTTGTTCCTCCTGTAATAACTGTTGTACATATTTCTTGTCTGCCAGTTGCTCAGCTATACTTGCTGCTAATGCTCATTGTCATTTTCTTCTGACAGGATTGTCCTCCTCATAGGACCAATGTTATTTATGCATTTGTTCTATTTGGTAAGGTGAGTTGGTGATACTTTACCAAATGTTACAACCTTAAGAGCTAACTCAGGTTGCAACATTGGCAAAGGCTTGAGGGTGATCAAGGGAAAAGTACAATTGGTAAAGCATCAAGATACAGGCTCTACCTAAGGTATCTGTATACTAATGGTCCAGAGTAAAAGTACAGAGTAACACAAGGTAGTACACAGAGTAGCACAGAGTAGAAGAAAATAGATGATACTGTCTACTATGGTCCATGAGTCCTATCTAGAGTATGCTACCCAGAGTCATAACAATTGTCCCATTTTCCACCATATATATTCATCCACCAAATCCAGGGTCCTTGCAAAGCAGAAATATGACTGGTCAGCAATTGTTACCAAGTTATCAATAGTCCTGATGAGTGCCTTTATTGCACCCTCATTGATATTAATGAGGGGCTGGTTGAGTGGTTTCATTATTGGCTGACATTTCTTCTTGTGTTTATAGCATAGTCCACAGGACTGAGTCATTATGTTGCTAGGAAATAATTAGTCATTGGTACAATCAAACAAGTAGAAAATACTCACTCTTTTGGTGAGGTGATGACACAATCCAACCTAAGATTGTGGCATCTCGGGTACTTTCTCTTGTTGTCCATCACTAGTTTAGATCATATTATAATAGTTGGCTCCCTCTTCTTATGCAGTTTCTTAATAGCCACAGCTTCTTCCTCTCATACCCACTTCTGACTCAATCCTTCCAATGCTGCCTGCAAAGAGCCAGCCATTAGCTTGTCTTAAGGCTGGGCCTGGCCCTTACCTTATTCCTCCTTCTCATGCTCTGTATACTCCTTTACCAAATATTCTTCTTCTTCTATCCTCACCAACTCTTCTTCCTCTCACTGCTCATCCTCTTTCATTCTCAGCCTTTCCTCCTCTATCTTTTTTATTGTCTCCTTCCACAATTGTCTTGGCTTGGAAAGTTGCTGCTGATGTTCTGCTGCACTAATGGCAGGTGTCTGGGATCACTGAGTCTGGGTTGGTGAAAGGCTTGACATAGTAGTATGAAGTTTAGGGCAAAAGAATTTGAAGTTCATCTTATATATATGGAAGGTGTGTGATCTTCTCATATGATTGATTCTATCAGCCTCTTTTTTTTTTTTTTTAAAAAATTTTTTTTTTTTGATGTCAAAAATTTATATACCGATGCGTGGTAGCAGTCTGGTTGCAAATACAAAGACGATGTATCTACAGTAATCTATGAAAGACCCCAAAACAGAAATCCCCTGCAGCTCAGCTGAGCATGGCAGTCTGTACTATAAGATAAGCCCTCCCTACACCCAAAGGTGGATGAAGTGGCAGGTAATATGTCTGCACCAATGCCAGCAGACCCCCCTGCCAGTGCACACTAAGACTAAGCTAGCACAGCCCCCATCAGCCACCAATACCAGACCCCCCAAGAGTCCAAAGACCCCCAGAGAACCCAGTGACCACTGAAGAGTGGCCATACCATTGTTATCCCATGGGGAGATGCACAAAGGAGAATGCCTGAGGGTTCCCCTTGCAGAAATCCAACAGCTCCTTCCAACACTTAGGAAAGTGCTGTGGGTCACTGAAGTCTGTACACTTGGTAAGGATGTGCTCATGAGTCTGCCAGTTGGCAGACCCACAAGGGCAAGAGAAATCATGGGAGAGCTTGAACTGATGTTGAAACTCCCCAATGGATGCATGATTGAGAACTGCCCTGCACACATGGGCACAGAACAGGGAATCATGCAAATGTTTAAGCCATGTACCCCCAGAGAGGTATGTGGGTGTCATTTTCTTGCCCCTCTCATTGGTGAGGTGCAAGAAATCTCTCCCAGAGGAGCTTGAACAAGTGAACTGCCTAGTCCACTCATCACAACAGGCCTGAGCCTTGGCCATATGAAGATAATTAAGAGTGGTGAAGGGACAAGCCCCCACCAACTCCTGGGCAGCAGGGTCTGTGACGTACTGATAGACTGTGTGATGCAATGGCCACTCCAAGGAGGAGCAGACCTGTACAAATGCAAAGGTGCAAGAGGGATCCTCCTCAAGCCACCCAGCAAGACAACAGCATATGAGCAGGGCCTGTGCCTGCCCACTGCTGACAGAGGGGTCCACTGCCCTCCAAGCTGAAGCCAGATGGTCTGTGAACAAAACAATATGACATGTGCCCTCCTGTGCACATGCAGCAAAGATGCCCATCCAAATAGCATGAAGTTCCACATCAGAGATGGTAACTCTGCCTGCAGCCTGGTAAGACTGCCTAACAGGCATGCTGCCAGCCCAAATCCAAGCTGCCAAAACAGCCTGATAAGCTTTGTCATGGCCCACAGAAGCATCAGTGGCCACAACAATGCAGTCATCAAGCGCCAAAGCCTGACTGAGCTCAGTGTTCAGGATATGCAGGACATTGACATCCTCCTCCTGAGGGGGGAACTCAGTGACCTGAATACAGTCCGAAAACTGATCCATAAGATGGCCCCCAGGATGAGCCTCTTACATATCAGCATTAAAGGCCTCCAGGGTGACCGGTGCACTCAGATATGAAAGGGTATCTATGACAGCAGATCTGACCTTCTCAACAGAGCAGCCAAGCCTGGTAAAATGGTACTGATGCAGATCAGTGCCAGGAAATTCCCTAGTCCCCAGAAACTGCCTGGTGGAGTGGGTGGACAACAGAGTGAGGATGTGATATGCTGAGTGTGCCCCCAACTTCCTAAGACACAGATGCATAGGGATGAGGCCAGCAAGCGCCTCAACCCCACCTGATGGAGAGGTGTGGAAAGCACCAGTGATTCAGATAGCAGTATGATGCTGCATCTTGTTAAGAGCAGTGAGATGGGCTTTATGTGGATGCAACCTATGACACCAAAGGCGAAAGCCATACATAGCAATAGGCACCATGCACAACTGGTAAAGCAATTGCTTTTGCTTAGGAGAGAGACTCCTAAGAGAATTACCCAGCATACCCATCACACAGACAGTGGATATGGCCTTGGTTGAGTAGTACCATACATGCTCCTAGAATGAGAGCTGACAATTGAAATAAAACCCCAAATACCTCCAATAGGCTTTTGGGCATAATGGCGAATCCCCAGTATATGGGGCATACCCCAGATCAATGAGGGGTTATCGTTGTTCTTGTAGCAAGAGAAATGAAAGACCTTGGACTTATTGTGTTCCAACACAAGTCCAAAGGTGACAAAAAGCTCAAATATAAACCTATAAGCCTGCTTGAGGCAAATGAGGTTGTCAGCCAGCTTGCAAGCCTGGGCGATGAGGGTCCTATCGTCAATGTAAGACAGAACATTGCACTCAAGATGTGATGCCCTCAGATCAAACAGTTTAATAACTGGGGCAAGATACAGTGCTGAGAGCACAGGAGAGAGAGCAGAGCCCTGACCCATGCCCACATCTGCAGGATAATATGCAGAGGAGAATGAGTTCCATAAATACTTAGTCCTCCTTCCGACAAGATAAGAGGCAAAGAACTGGCAAACATTCACCAGAAATCTCTGCCTGGACAAAATGGCCATGAGCATGTCATGGTTCAAAGATGGGAAGAACTGAGCAATGTCAAAGGTGACAACACTCGTCTTGAGTCCCCTAGCCCACCCAGCCTTGACCAGATGAGTGAGGAATAAACCAGCATCCTTGGTTGACCTCTGTCAAATACCACCTACCTGATTAGAATGAAAGATGCCAAACTTGACACCATCAAATTGAAGACATGCAGAGAGCATCTTCTCAATAAGCTTCCCAAGTGTATTCAGCAGCACAATTGGCCAAAACAACTTGGGCATAGAGTAGGAGGGTTTTCCGGGTTTGGAAATAACCACAGAGACCGACTCCTTAAAATGAGATGGCCAGCACCTGACCTCCAGGCAGACATTAGCCAGTTGCAGGAAGTTCACCAGGATGACATCATCTGAGAGGACCTCCTTCAAATGGACCCATGTAACATGGTCCAGGCCAGGAGAGGAAACAGAGGAGCATGCCTGAAGGGCCTCTCATGCCTCCAACCCTGAAAAGGGAACCCAGTCCCGCTCCCACAGGAGGGCTAGCTCATCCAACACATGAGGATTGCAAGGCTGCCCAGAGGCAGCATTATATGTCTTGTCCAGTGCCCTCCAAAGGACATCCATATTGTAGCATGACTCCTCCCTATGTGAGATTGCCTTGCAAGGTGGGAGCTGGCAGGGTTTGACCCAGGCCATAAGATCCCAGGGCCACTTATTCTCAGTCGCAATCTCCTCGATGTGCATATCAAAGAAATACCACTTAGCCTGGTGGGCAGCCTTGCAAAACTCCTTCCAATGGACTGGGTCCTTGGAAACCCAATACTTGGAAATAGCAGATGCACACTCATCATTCCACCAGGATTTGGAGCACCCAATAACAATGACCTCCTTGGCATGTATGTTCCATGCCAAGGAAAAGACCTCAGCAACCACAGTTGCAGCTGCCTTGACCTGACTGGATGTAGAGAGGTCTCCAAAATTGAGGGCTCTAAAACCAGAGGCAAGATCCACCAGGAACCCAGACTCCTCTGAAGAATCCCTTGGGATTACCATATGTGAAACCTAAATCACAGATTCAGAAATAGGGACAAGAGTGGAGATAGGGACATGGTCTGAAGGTCTATGACAATTGAGATCCAATCTAGGAGGATCAGACTGTGCAGATAAAGGACCTGTGAAAACCAGATCAATCATGGAGCCAGCCAGATCAGGGTTGTGAGGTACATGCATCAACCCTGGATTAGAAGGACAGGCCCATTTGAGCCTGATGTCAGAAGCAAACTCCAAAAGGTGTTGTGCAATGAGAGGGTGTGAGGAGCAGACTAGATCCCAGACCTCGGAGTGACAGTTAAAGTCACCACCTATATAGATAAAAGCAGGCAGTATATTGACCTCCCAAGAAAGGAAGTTGATAGTGGTATGGGCATTGTCAGAGTAGACATTGAGAAGATTCACTGCCCCTTTTGAGGTGAAGAGGGACAGGACAAAAATGTCCTGGTGGTCAATAATGTCCTGCCTCATAGAGGGATGAAGATGAGCCAAGTGCCTATGAACATAAGTCATGATGCAAGGTGGGCAGCCATCAGTGGGCAGTCTCACCATATATAGCCAATCAGGGTGCTTAGGAGTGCCCACCACATCGTTGCCCTCAGACAAAGACGTCAACACAGTTTGTCTAATGATCCTCCAAGGAGGCTCCTGAAGAAAAAGAATATCAAAAGAGTCCTTGAGATTCTCAAGTACATAGTTGACATGAGGGTAATTACAATTCACATTCTGACTGAAAATATGGACATCCTGAACTACACCTCCAGCCAGTCCCTCAGTAGGGCCACTAGACATGAGAAGGAGAGCAGTTAGACTTGGGGGCATAAGCATCACAATAAAAACGCACCTCCTGATACTTGGACTGCAACCAGTCCTTATTGAACCAGTGGTGCCAGAAAGGACACTGCTTTGAGGTAGCAGCATGAGCCTGATGACAGTTCAGGCAACAAGGGGGGTGAGGGCAAGGCTGTCCCTCTGGGGTCTTGAGAATACCCTGTCAAGGGTTCCCCTTGCAGCAGCCAGCAAAAGCACAATGGCTGTCCTGGTAGTGAGGTCTGCCACAGAGAGGGCACTGAGACGCCTTTGAGTGGCAAGATTGAGATGAGTGCCCCCATGTCCAGCAATACTGGCACAGGGAGGCCCTGGTGTTTGCATTAGCCTCCAGTATACAAGAGGTCCAATGACCAAGCTGAAGGGAGCACCCCATGAGGTTAGCAGCATGAGTGCCCCTCTGGGAGTCCCAGACTTTGAAGTAGGCAGTCACCATGTCCAATGCCTTAGAATTGTGGACAACCTGAATGGGACCTGCCAGCATGAAGTGGTTCCTGTGCGGTGATTGCCACATAGCTTCCTCAAGATGCTGAGATGAGGTGCATGCACCATCAGCATATAAGAACAGGACATTGATGAGCTTAAGGAAGCTCTTCAACATAGGTAAGTAGGCCTCAGAGCCCACAGAAGAGAAGTGCTTGCTGAGCCACTCATGTACAATGTTGAGTTGCTCAAGCGAGGGACCATCACTAGTCCTGATAGACCAGCCACCATAAGCAACCATCGCAGACTCTGCTTGGAAGCCCATAATGTGGTTATCTGCAAGGTAGCAGTTGAGGAGATGGGGGATCTCCTTGAGATGAGGCCTGGCATTGGGATCATCCAGGATGAAAAGAATCTGCTTCCTGGAAGGGCCTAGGTGGTAGCCTTGGGCTTCTTGGCAGGAGGAGCAGGGGCAGAAGGCATGATGGGGTGCTTGGACCCTGCAGCTGCTGGAGCAGGAGCAGGAGGGTGAGTGGCCACCTGATCAGCCTGGAGAAGGGCTGCAATGGCCAAAGGAGTGAGGTTGGGGAAAGACCTGGCAACATTCACCAAGTTTTCCCCTGAGCCAGAAGAACCTGCAACAGGAGCAGGGCAGGCCTGGGTGGCAGCTGCAAAGGACTTGGCACTGGGCTTAGAAGCAGTGAGCAAGAGAGGAGGGACCCCATGAGAGAGGACCTTCTTCTCTGCCTGTTTCTTCACCTTTGCCTTCCTGATGCCCTGAGGCTCAGGAGGTGGTGGGGCAGGGGCACTCCCAGAAGGTCCAGCCAGGGCATACTCAGGCAGGCCAGCAGGAACACTAGGGGGAGGGGGGGCAGAAACCAATGCCATAACCTGAGGAGAGACTATCTCAACAGGCAGAGCAGTGGGCTTGCACATAGTAATGTCCTCTGATGGCTTAGGAGGAGGGAAATATTGAGAAACGGCATCAAACACTGTAGTCTCAGGAAAGAAAGAGTCAGGGTCAACATGCAGGGTGCCCCAAGGTTCCTGGGTAATGAGCTCAGCAATACCTGCAAGGAGTGCACCAAACCTAGCAGGGGGAGGAGAAGATGCAACATCCACATCTCCCAGAAACTGGAGGGCACAGTCAAGTGATACCTTGACTGCTTCAAAATTGGCCTCAACAGAGAACCTGCTGTTCAGGGCCAGAGAGATAGGCCCCAAAGGGGCACTGGGCAGCGGAGTGGCCGTCTGACAAGAGGGGCCCTCCTGGAATAGGCCCTAGGATAACGAAGGAGTGGGAGAGCCCTCCTCCTCTGAAGAAACAGAATACCCCCTAGAGTGGGATCTAGAATACAAAGGTCCATGCCAACACTCAGAGTGGCGAGTGGCATGACCAGTCCTGGCAGTCATCCTGGGAGTATGGCCAGGGTCGAGAAAATCTTTATCAGAGACATCCTCTGCAGAACCAGGACAGATCCTAGCCCTAGAGGAGGCTGAAGAGGACCCACTAGGTAAAGACATCATTGGAGCCCCGCTCCACCCAGACTAGATATACATGCCTGGAACTCATAATTCTCCTCACATCATGGCATACATCCATCGATGCCTCTTCTTTCTTCGACCCTCTCTTCATTCTAACATCACTCAAATGGACTACGATATCATCATCCTCACCCTTATGCATGGACAGACCATCCATTACCTCGTGTCTGTCTATTCTGACTCCAAACATTGTGCTATCAAACACCTTCTTCATAATGCACACCTTCTACCCCACTTCCTATATGTTGGAGGTGATTTCAGTGTTCGATCCAGGATCTGGGATCCAAATTACCCCTTCCATTCCAAATACACTGATCAACTCTGTAGTTTGATGATTGACTTGGGCCTAGACTGCATATCACCTGATAACCCTATACCCACTCATTATCCTTCTGACATCACCAAAAAACCATCCGTCATTGATCTCATATTTGTCTCAAACTTAGCCAAAGTGGATCATTGTCACATCCATAATGACATCCATGATCAATTGGATCATGCCCCTGTCACTGTCATCATTCCTATTGCTATATTAATGGCTCCCATCACCAAATACACTATCAAATCTGGTTCTGATGAAGAAAAGGAATTTCTCTTAGAGTTGGCTGGAGGGCTTGGTTCGCTTCAGCATGCTGATCTTTTGACTGAGAATGATATTGAAACCTTCTCAGTGCAGATAGCTGCTATGTTCAAAAAAGCATGGAATAATAATGCTTTGACATCTACTATCACCTCACGTTCCAAGTCATGGTGGAATGAGGAATGTAAAGCTGCTTTGGAGGAATATAGAGCCATGAAGAGCAAAGCAAAGTGGAAGCTTTTTAGGAGGACAACATATATTTCAAAATGAAGGTTTTTTGATGAAAGGATTGATGAAATCGCAACCTTCAACAATCAACCATGGGACTTGATGTCATGGACATGCGAGCATAAACTACCAGCCATCAAAGCCATCAACTACAATGGCAAACCTTGCAATTCATTAGACAACCTATGGAACGCCCTCAATAACACATACAATGCCACTCAAAACCAACCCATTCATAACAACATTTTGAACCATCTCGATGACATTCCTACTTGACAATGGATACCGTTCACTTTAGCTGAAATGCAAGAATGCCTTAAGACCTGTTCAAACACATCTGTGCCTGGTATTGACCATATCATCTGGCGACACATCAAAATGATCTTTCAACTGAACAATCATGTTCCCATTACAATGTTAAAACTAGCTAATGCTTGTCTTGACATAGGATATTTTCCACACCATTTCAAAGCTTCAGTTTCAGTCATCATTCCCAAGCCCAACAAACCATCTTATGACACTCCAAAAATGTTTTGACTGATCATACTTCTGAACACGTTTGGCAAACTCATCGAAAAAATGATTGCTAATTACTTACAATTTGAAGTGACAAAATATGCTGCTATTTTTCCTTTTCAATTTGGAGGAATTGTTCAAAAGAGCACCAAAGATGCTGGCGTCTACTTGATGTATCTTATTTGTGCTGGATGGTCTAAAAAGCTATGTACTAGTGTTCTCGCTTTTGACATCACCCAATTTTTCCCTTCCCTTAATCATTCTCTTCTGATTGACATTCTACACAAACAAGGATTTGCACCTTGTATTGTTAAATTTTTCATGAATTATTTAACAAATTGTAAAACGATGTATTCATATAATTCTCATTCATCTCTCCCTTTTGATGCTAATGTAGGAGTAGGACAAGGCTCTGCATTATCCTCTATATTGTCTGGACTTTATGTAGCCCCACTTCTCTTCCTTGCTCAACAATGATTGGTGGGTCTCTCTACTCTTCTTTCTTTTGTTGACAATGGTCTTATCATAGCTCAAGGAGAATCTTGGATTAGTTGTCATAATCAGCTTGTGGCTACTTACAAAATCCTTTCCTCCCTCTTTAGTGACTTCAGACTTATCCTTGAACATGAAAATCTGAAGTCTTCAATTTCTCCAAAAATCCCAAAGACACAAATCCTCCCATCAATCTAGGATTTGCGCCTTATACTTCATCATCGCCTTTATGTCCCAAACAATACTGGCGATATCTTGGATTTTATTTTGATCAACAACTCAAATTCCATGAACATGTTTGATACTGGTCTACCAAAGGACTATCGGCAACACATGCGATGAGGCTCCTAGGAAATTCTGTCCATGGACTACCCCCTCATCACAAATGCACCCTTTATTGAACCTGTATCATCCCTCTTGCCACATATGGTTACCATTTGTGGTACTTTGCTAATGCTAAATGTTCCAAGAACATTAAAATGCTACAACATCTTCAACAAATAGCAGCCTTATGGATCACAGATGCTTTTCATATCTCTCCTACTGGTGGCACTGAATCTCTAGCAGGGCTCATACCCTTACCCCTCCACCTTTCCAAACTTGCCAAACAATCAGCCTATTGATATGCTACTCTCGATAAGTCTCATCCTATTTTTTCACTTCTAAGCACCCCAAACTCCAAGGGCACCCTACCTCACCCCTGCTCTATTGACAACTTGTCAAACAAAGACATCAAAAACACAAGTGGTCCAGTTATCAAAGCAGACCAGTCACTCTTCAAATTGAATGAAAAATTCTATCCTTTCCATGAGTCAAATTGTCCAGGTTTTTGCATTCTTGATAATTTTTCTGATCGCTTTTCTTTTTTTGATTATAATAGGTCCAATCAAGAGAAACTCAGTATCCACTTTCGAAGATTAGATGCAGCCCTCCATTCCATCCACTCTCATCCCAATCAAGTCATTGTTATCATTGATGGCTTCATTCCCACTTCTACTGCTTATTTGGCCATAGCGTCATATCAAATATGGCATAATCAATCTCTTTTCCATTCCACTACTATTCCTTCAGGGACCATTACCCTTCCTGAAACCAAGCTCGCGGCGCTTTGCTTTGCTTTTAACAAGGCTGTCACTATTCCCAACATTAATCACATCACTGTGCTCACTGACAATATGTCATCAGCTCATTGCATTCTAGACCCTTCAATCCATGAAGGCCAGACACATTCTATTTTTACTGCCAATATCATTTGCCCTTGGCTAGAACATTCCAGAACATGAAAAATTGACTTCTGGTACACTCCTACATCCAGCGCCAAATGCAACTGCAACACTAGGCCTGAAAATCCTGGACAACATTGTTGTTTATTCCAAAAAGTTCATCGTACTGCCCACAAAGTGCTCTATGCCTCTCAGCCACTACAAACTGTTTCATACAGCTTTCTATGAAAACATGCCACTGACAAAGCCAAAAACTTATGGTGCACCCTATTCAAAAATGACCTGACATATAGAGGTCATGGATTTTTATTACTCAAGAGTAAATGCTTCAAAGACTCTTGGATATGGCTACAATACCACAGTGGTGGATCTTGGCTTCATGAACTTTGGGGATCTAACAACCCTGACAGTCACACATTCATCACTAACTTCAACATCACTATATGTGCCATTTGAGCTATTCTCAATCACATGCCCATCGGCTCATATCAAGCCCGATTCTTTCCTTGCAAATCTGTAGGCTGTAATTGTGGCTACAGATTTGAAACATGCAAACACATTATTCTATCATGTCCGCTATATCGATGTCCTCCATATCCCATTGAGATACTTCAACACCTCATCAACTTCCTTGATGACAACCCATCTGTGTTTGCTTTCAGCAAGGTTAATCCACTTAATCAAGCACCTTTACCTCACACTCCAATACCTCATACTCTAACATGCCAGGCTGCATATTCATGTCTCCATGTTACACCTCCAGTATGCCAGGTTGCATTTTTACGTCTTTGTACTGACAATTCCACCTTCACACCTGCATCTTATCTTTGAGAGTTGGTTCACTGGTAAGTCTCCCTCTTGAATGGACATACCCCTATTCCCTCACCTCTTCAATTTCATGTTTCATCCCATTCAGTGTCAGTTATTTTAAAAAGACTTTATACATAGGTAGTGTACTTATGAGAATGCTCTTTGTATATCCTTTTTTGTTCAGTTATACATGTCATTTGTCTGTAGTCTGTTCCATTAGTTTATTCCTAGCTTTGCTTGTACTTAGTTAGGCACAGACTGTGCTTGAGCACTGTGTAATAAATTGTTGAATTAAAAAAAAAAAAAAAAAAAAAAAGGAGTGTGAGGGGGGGGGATTGAAAGAAGATGACACAGCGAGGTGTGCCATTGACAGATCAGCATATGCCCCCAGATTTGCAGGCAGGGGGTCAGACATGGCAGTGGGGGTACTCAAATCCAAGGTTGGAGAGGTGGATAAGACTGTGCTCAGCAAGAAAGACGATGATGGTGGTGTTTACACTTGTTTACCACCCTAGATGATGGGAGTACTGGATAAAGAAGCGATGATTTCTATCAATCTCAAAGGCTTGGCCTTAAGGGGTGAATACTGTTATAACTCATACTTTCTGGACAAACCCAACTAATACCAACTATTTCTGCATTATTCTATTTCTGTTCCTACCATTTTATATCTTACCATTTCTTTGTATTTTATTTGTTTCCAAATATTCCTGCATGCTTCCACTTATCTCCTTTTCAATTCCATTCCCCTTTTATCCTTGTCAATTATTAGTTATTATCCCTTTTATACCTTTCTGTCCAGTACCAATGTTTTCCACTTTGTCTTCACATTTTCTTTTATGCTATGCCTACCTTTTATGATTTTATTCTTACTTCACATGTCACTGCCCATTTCTCTTTATATGCCCAGTCTTCATACTATATCATTCTTCTTCATTATCTCTCTGTTGTCTCTATCATATGCCTATTATATTACATAGTTTTTTGTTTACTCTACTTTCTTGTTATCACTTTCTGACATTTTCCATAGGTATATAAGTAGCAGATTACAGTTATGTATTCTCCAGTCTGATAATCAACTTAGTTTGATGCTTTTGATTATTTCAACTTTAAACTATCTTGTCCTCTAAGTTTCTCTAAGTCCTTTCTCTCTTGTTCCTAAATTGGACTATCAACAGTGGAACAGTGTAGCACATAAGCTGAAGCCAAGGTCCATTCCCAACTCCTTCTAATCTCATGCTTCTATCTCTACCTCTGCTTCCACATTGATCATTCCTGATCACTTCTGACTCTCCCATGCTTATTCTCTCTCTATTCTGTCTGGAACTTAATAGTTATAATGTTACCAAGTAGTAGAGAAAGGAGGAAAGGAATGATTTCTTCAGAATGTTTATCAAGAATGAATAAGATGAACATCAGTAGAAGATCTTTGAGAAGATCACAGTAGCCATATTGGTGATATGCTACCAACAGATTCAAAGCACATATTGGAAAATAGTGAGAATCCAAAGAATTCTCAAGAGGAAGAAAACAAGAAAAGAAAACCTCAAAAACCCAAACAAATTTTGTTGAAACAATGAAGAAACATAATCAAAGAGATAGAAATACCTCTTTTTTTTTTTTTTTTTTTTAACTCATAAATTTATTATGCAGTGCATGATAGCAGTCTGTGCCCTGGCTGGTGATCTAGAATACTATTACAGGAGTGCAACTAAAAGTGACTACAAAAACACATAACAGGTCAGAACTATATAAATATCTATCACAATTAGCATCCAATAACTGCCACCTGTTATTGCTACCCAGCCTATCTGGAAGACTTGGTGGGCCTTACCACACACTCTAGTCACAAGGGTCTAGCCTAGAGCAGGGTGTAACATACCAAGGTTACATACATCATAAATGCTTATACATGAGCAAACACAAGTAGAGTTTAAGAGAGCAACTGATAGGAGCTCAACTAGGATATTTGAGCAAGAGGTTTATGCATGATATAAACTAGTATATAACTTGGGGTTATACCCACTAATACATTGGCTTATATACAATAACAGTGCTACCAACTATAGATGATGACTTGGTCTAAGGTGAAAGCATGAACTGTACTGGGGTGTAAGAAAGAACTAAGGAGTGTGGAGCATGGTCAAAGCTGTAGACTAGAAGAGAGCAAGCACTCCAGAGAATAGAAATGTGGCAACATACTACATATTGGGTAAGTGATCTGTATAAATATAGAAGGTGGATCAAAAGAAGAAGTAAGAGTCAAATATAGAGTCATTAGAAGGAGGAATAGATGAGTCTGGATCAAATATGATGTCACTGTCCAAATATGGGAATGAAGTCCCATCGATCATAACATTATCTCTTTTATAAGGGTTGATCTCCTTATCAATCTCATTAACAATCATAGCATCCTTCTCTATCAATGTTGTAGTCAGCCACTGGATTGAAGTCAGTGTAAGGGTTGACATTGAGGGGGTCAGGGGAATAGTCAACTTCTGGGGTTTGATTAACAAAGATTTGATCCAGTTGCTCCATCTCACATTGGTTTCCTAGTACGATTGTAAGGGCAAGATTGGGTTGTTCAATGGTGGCAAGGAGAAGAGGAAGGTGAACTTGGCAACATCCTATTAGGGGATTGGTTTGGTGAAAGACATGGTCTGATGCTAAGGTCATTAAATACAGTGGTAGAGAGTCTGGCATGAGAGAGGGGAATAAGAACAACTCAGATTGGGCATTGTCAGGTGGGTTGACTTTGATGTTGGTCTTGTCAATTGAGGGCTTTGACAAAGATGGCTCTTGGGGAGGGCTACTCATTATTGGGGATGGTTCACTGTTGGGTGGAGATATTGTCAGGATAGTCAGAGGGGTAGGCCAAGATGGGGATTGGAGTGTTGAGTTGGGTAAGGAAAACTTCACTGGAGTTGTTGGTTTGGGTAGGAGGGTAATCACATTGTTGAGGTTCTTCTTTTTGGCTTCCATCACAATTAGCTAGAGCAGGTATATGAGGTCATCAAATTCTGGGTGGACTGGATCTTGACCTGGTGGAGGGTGATGTGGAGTGAAGAGGGGAAGAAAGAACTTGTGGTCCATTCCTCAGCTGAGGATTTTCTGGACACTGGTGTGCAGTATGCCTGGGACTGTATTGGCCACAACCAGTACAGCAATAGTGTGTACATTCTGATTTGATATGGCCCAATTGATGGCAGTGGAAGCATCTTCTTCTGTAGCTCGCTGGGGAGGAGGAGCATCAGAAAAAAGTTTCTTGAGGTCATTGATCTCCATTGTTGTTAGTGTCATTAGCCAACTCCTGATTTTTGTTATGTACTATGAGGTTCTGGTCCTCAGTTTGAGTTGGTTGATTGGTGTCATTAGAGAGAGGAAGGTTCTCCTGATGTATCTCTCTATGTTGTATATTTTGTTGCAGAGTTGTTGTCCACTTTGCTGTGCAATCAAGTAGGAGGAATCTTTGACAAATCCTGAGATGGTGACAGGAGAATTCACTGTTGTCCAAGTCTTGATAGCTCTGGAGGGCATGGCAGTAGGCATACATAGTGTTACATCATTGACATAGTGCAGTAAGGAGATTTATCCAGAAAGCATTAACCAAGGTAGCCATTTGTGAATTATCATTATAATAGGCAAACATGGTAGAGCAGGTTTCTCAAGTGTGATCAATGCTGGAAAAGAGTTTGGCCTGTATTTGAGCCGTGGTGAAGGGATTGGGTGGTGAGAAGTGGCAGGGGCTTTGAGGTTGATGATTGTTTGGAGAGGAGGAGGTTGTGGTGTATTGGTTGGAACTGGTGGCGTCAGTTGTGTGTCCTGTTGGTGGAGGGTTTGGAGACTGGGGAGCAGTATGGTAGGTCCTAAAATGGATAGAGGTATCTGACTGGCTGTCAGTGGCAGTGTTGGAGAAGGACTGGTGATCCACTCCTTCAAGATGTTGTTGGAGGTATTCTTGTTTGTCATTGGAATACCATTTTATGTCAGGGTGGAAGAAGAAAAGCATGTTGAGGTGTTCTCAGAGTTGGATGTCATTGGACATGAAGGAGCATAGGGGTGTGGTATGTGAAATTTGTAGAAAGCAATAATGAGAATGAGATGTTTGATATGATTGGAAAAGGGGAAGGGATATGGTGGGGGTTTTATGATTTTTGTGAGTAGTACTTTTGCTTGGTTGGCTTGAAGCAGGTTCCTGCATTGTCCTAGGGTAATTTATTTGTGTTCTTATACTCCCTGAGTAGTTCTCTTGAGTATTCAAGGTCATTCTCCCATTCCCAAGTATCATCAGATAGAGAATAACCTTTCCACCTAATTAGGTACTTCATACCCTGTGGGGTTCTCTTGTGCTTGATAATCTTCTCAACTTTGTATTCTTCAAAACTGTCCACAAGGTCCAGTGGTGGATCAAAGAAGTTAGGTCCATATTGTGGAGTTTCCTTATATAGAGTGAGGAGTGAAGTGTGGAACCTATTGTGTATCTTCCAATTGTTTAGCAGGTTGAGTTCATAGGTGACTGGTGAGAGTCTTTGATATATTTGGAAGGGTCCTTTGACTTTTTGGGTATATTTCCATGAAGTGTCCTTGTTTGCTGTGGTGGCAAGGTTTCAATTGTTAAGCCAGACTTTCTGACCAACTTCAAAGGGTTCCCAATTTGGGTTAGTTGGCAATATCTTTTTCCATTTTTGGAGATCTCTATTATAGTAGATGGCAAGGTATTTTTGGATTTCCTGGTTGAAGCATTCAGTAGTTTTGTCTGTTTGAGGATGAAAGGCAGTAGAGAGAGCTTGCTCAATACTGATAGCTTTGGTGAGGCCTTTCATGAAGTGAGACAAAAAGCAGGGGTCATGATCACTGATGATCTTTTCAGGAATTCCATAGTATGAAAATACTCTTTCATCAAGCAAATCTGCAATTTTCTTGGAGTTGGCCATTTTAGATGTTGGGATGAGTATTATCTCTTTCATAAGACTGTGGTCCACCATGGACAATATGCTATCACAGCCATCCACAGGTGGTAGATTGGTGATTAAATCCATGGAGATTTGGGTGAATGGGATGGTGGATTTTGGGGCTGTGATGGAGATGGGGGGTGGCTTGGTGGGGTGATGGTTAATTTTGAATTGCTGGCATTTACCAGATCCATTGACATAGTTGATGACAAAGGATTTTATTCCAGGCCAATAAACAAATGATTGGAGTTTATGAAGTGTTTTGGCTATTTCTGGGTGTCCTGCAGTAGGAATATTGTGGCAGTATTGAATAAGTTGGCATTTGATGATGAGGTTATTAGAGATGGATAATTTGCTGTTTACATGAGGCAATCCTTCAAATCTTGGGGATTTTCGAATGAGAGTGGTAGTGGCATTGTTGATGATATTTAATTCTTCTTTATCAAAGAATTTGTTGGGGAGTGCAGTGACATTGTGGTTGTCTTTATCTATTGGTTCATGATTTGGATGGCGAGATAAAGCATTAGTGGGTCCATTTTTTTGTCCAGTGATGTGTTTGATTTCAAGGTTGAATCTGGAAAGATATTAGGTCCAGCATGCTTGATATTGGCTGAGATCCTGTGGTTTTCTCCATCTTTTCAGATTTTCATGATCTGACCAGATAATAGTTTTGTGGGGGGATCCTTCAATATAATGTCTCCATTCCTTGAGGGTGTGAATGATGGTGAAGAATTCTTGTTTGGAGCAATGATAATTGTGTTCTGCAGCAGTGAATGATTTAGAGAAATAGGCAATGAGGTATTTAGCACTATTGTCATCTTTTTGTAGAAGGATGGCTCCTGAAGCAAATTGTGATGCATCACATTCAATTTCAAAGGGTTTTGCATAGTCAGGCATGAGCAGTATGGGTTCTTTGAGAAAATTTTCTTTTAATTGGGTGAATGTTGTATTACATTCTGGTGTCCAAATAAAAGGTTTGTTCTTACTCATGAGCATGTTAAGAGATTGTGCATGGTGGGCATATTGATGAACAAATTGTTGGTAGAAGTTACAGAATCCAATGAACTTTCAGACATCTTGGGTGCATTTAGGTGTAGGCCAATCTTTTATCTCTTTTAGTTTGGTGAGGTCCATTGAGACTGAGTCAGGTTTGATGATAACACCAAGATATTCAAGGGTTTGTTGTGCAAACTCATATTTTTCAGTCTTCAAGTAGAGGTCATTATCCTGAAGTATTTTTAAAACTTTGCGAGTGATCCATCGAAGTTTTTCTTTAGTCTTGGCATAGATCAATATGTCATCTAAATAGACTATTACAACACCTTGATTAATGAGGGGACAGAACAATGAATCCATCATTGATTGGAATGTGGTGGAGGAATTACATATTCTGAAGAATGTGACTGTGGGTTCAAATAAGCCTTTATGAGTCTTGAAGGCAGCTTTCCACATATCTTGTGGACAAATTCTAATATTGTTATATCCAAGGCATATGTCAAGTTTGGTAAAATATTTTGTGTCTTTGAGTTTGTCAAAGATTTGGGATACAAGGGGAATAGGATAGGCATTCTTGATGGTGTGTTCATTGAGGTAACAGTAATCTTGACAGGGTCATAGTTTTCCATCTTTCTTTGCTACAAAAAAGAAAGGGGATGCCATGGGGAATTTGGATGGTTCGATGTAGCCTTTGTTAAGATTTTCCTTAAGAAATGCTTTGAGTTCCTGTTCTTCCTTGAGTGATAGTTGATATGATTTCATCAAAATGGGGTAGAAGAAGGATTTGGTCTCAATTTTATGATCCCAAGAATGAGGTGAGGGTATCTCTCAGATGCTTTCTTGTCAAATACTTTGAGAAAGTCATGGTATTCTTGAGGTACAGCTTTCTTTGGGTTGTCTTGTCATTTAGCTTTGAATTGTTGGTCAAGGAAAATGGAAGTGGAGGTTTTGAAATTGATTTCTTCAAAATCTTGTCCTGTGGGTTTGAGATAGGACATATTGTTGATTTTGATGGGGTAGTTGTCTTCATGCATTGAGTTAACAAGTTCTTGAAATTGTTTTTGTTTCCAGAGGTGCTGTCTCCATTGTAACATGCCATTTTCCCAATTGATATCTGGATTATGTTGTTGTAGCCATAGTAGGCCTAGGATCATATGAGGACATCCTAAGCTGATGACTTTAGGCTTGATATCCATATTGATTCCATCAAGGGTTATGATGAGGGGGCAGTAGTGTGTTGCTGTTCCTTGTTGATTTGTAGTACCATCAGCATTTCCAATAGTAATGGGGTTTTTGAGAGGGAAAAGAAGGGGTTTGAGATTGTGAATATGAATAAAGGAAGGGTCAATGAAATTTCCTGAAGTACCAGAGTCAAGAAGGGCAAGGATTTCCACATTTCTCTTAGAGTTCAAATCCACATTAAGACAACAAGGAAGATGTATTACTTGACTGGATGATTGATAGAGTTGTACATCATTTATAGAATGTTCTGCATTTTTAAATGGATAAGATCTAGAAGGTGGGGAAAGGGGAGAGGTTGATGTGGATTGGGCAAGTCTTCTTAGGCAAAATCCTTTATGTTTTGAATATCTTGATGGGAAATTGAGTTAATAGTGTTGATTTCTTCATAAATTTCTTCTACTTCACTTTCTTCAGCATCATCTACAAGTTCTTGTATTCCTAGCATTTTCTTTTTGCTGAGGCAATGTTTCCCTTGTTGGTTGCGTGAAGTGGCATTTCTGGGGATATTGCAGGAAAATTTGGGTTGTAGGGATGTATTGGATGATGAAGAAATTTGTGGGCTGATCCTGGAAGATAGGAATAGTCATAGGACTTCTCTGAGGGGGCATTTCGCAGCACTGTGACCTGGTTTGTGGCCAAAGAAGCAACTGCCTGAGTTCCAGTCACATTTCTGTTCATCTGTGAATATTGTGTTGAGGTGTTCTTGTACTAGCTGCTCTGTGGCAGCTTTGACTTGTTCTTGGAAAGTCAATTCATTGTCTTCAGATTTGGAGTTGATATTTTGGTCAAGAAATGTTTCATTCACTTCCAGATGGATGTTGTTAATCCTGTCTGTGATGGCATCAATATCCATCACCATAGGGTCTTTCTGTGGTGGCAAGGTGCAAGGAGGAAGGCTCAGTCTATAAATTGGAGTCTGGAAATTTTACAATTTATGTTTTTGACATTGGCCTGTTTGATGTCCTCTGGAATGTCCAGCATTTCTCACAAGATAGCTTTCTTCCATCTTAGCAACATGAGCCTGTGCTCAGACAGTGGTGATCCAAGCATTGAGGGTGTTTACAGAGTTTTGTGAGATTGTCTTGTATGCAATCTTGGGGTGGAGCCCATTTTTGAAATGATAGACCTTTTCCATATCTCCTGTGATTCCAGTTTGTGTGACCAAGGAGCAGAATTCTGAGATATAGACTTCTCTTTTTTTTTTTTAAAAAAAAAACTCAAAAATTTATTAGATGGTGCATGATGGCAGTCCATCCCCAAGTTAGTAGCCTGGGATACTGTAACAGAGGAAAGCCAAAGACAACTACATAAGAGACAAAACAGCTAGTAAGTCCCAAACATCCATCACAGTCAGCTAGATTAAATGCCCCCCTCCTCCATTGGCAACAAGGGCCTATGTCAATATTTCAGTTTCAGCAGCAATGACAAAGTGCATGCCTACCCTTGTGCTCAGCCTCTGCTGTCTTCTGAGAGATCTCCTAGATTGCCTCCCACAAGTCCAAGGAGGCTGACTTTTCAGCCAACCATGCCTGGTCAAAATGGTGGTGCCAGAATGGGCACTGTCAGTTGGAAGCACTGTGATCCCCTTTACAGTTCACACAGCACACAGCATGTGGGCATGGGGCTCCCACAGGGGTTGGTTCCTGGGGTAGCTTTGCAGAGGGATTACCTCTGCAGCAGGAAGCATGGTTATGGTAGCCAGCCTCAGTATGAGAACCAGCACACCAGGGGCATCGGGGGGCCTGAGAATGACAGGCATGAGTTGAATATCCCCAGTGCCAGCAACACTGACACAAAGGAACACCAGAGTGAGAGCAGGCTGCATGCACAAAGCATGAGGCTAGGCTGAACTGGAATAAAGAACCAATCAGGCACTTAGCAGTAGTGCCTGACTGGGAATCAAGCATGTTGAACCACATGGTGGTGGTATTGGTGCATTGTGAATTGCACATAACCTGAGGGCTGTTTGCAAGGGTAAAGAGGCTGGCCATGTGGGACTTCCCCATGACTGCCCAAACATTAGAGGCAGTAACCTGCTGGCCATCTGCTTTGAAGAAAGGAACATCCATGACCTTAAGATAGGACTGTGAATGTGGAAGAGCTGCCTCAACTCCACTCTCAGCAAGGGAGAGGAGGTGAGAGACACCAGCCTTCATCAGGTCTATTTCACCCTAGGAAGCAACATGAGAGGTAAGGAGGGAGATCTCCCCATACATGAAATGGCAGGAGTTGATCTGAAGGTCACTCTTACTGAGAGAACAATTAGCAGTGCCCACTAGAGCCAGGAACTATGAGGAAGAGGGGAGGGGGTCAATCTTGATGAGGACCTGCCACTGGGAGGGACCAGAAACAGTCAACTTGATCTTCCACTTAGGAGCAGTGGGCAGGACAGAAGCCTGATACATTGCAATGATGTGATCAGAAGGGAGGTTGGGGACTGCCTTGGCCAAATTGACTAAAGATGTCATGTTGCAAACAGTATCAGCATAACTATGCTTAACACTGGAGGGGGGAGGGGGATGCTTGGTGGACTGAGCAGGCCAGGAAGGAGGAGCTGGCTTGGGAGCTGGAAGAGGACAGGCAGTAGCCTCAGAAGGGGGACCACACATTGGAACAGAGGGGGCAAGAGCAGCTGAGTCAGCTGTTCCATGGATTGGAGGGGAATACTGCAGGGCATCACAAGATAGCATGTCACACAAGGCCAAAACCAAAGTGGGCACATTGGAAGAGTCATCAAAGAGCTGAACATGCCCTTGAGCAGCAAATATATGCCCTGCTGTAACAGACAGGGCATGCACAAAGTGCATAAGATCCTGTGGGTCAGACCAAGGCTTATTAGCCAGGGCCATGAGCAAGTCATTGAGAGAGGTGACCCTATCCACCAAACTAGCAGAGGGGCCAGAAGACAGCCAGGAAGCAGCAGACAGAGGATGGAGATGAGGAGCAAAAGTACTGGCCCCTGGGAAAAGAGCACCAGTAACCAGGGAAGGAGAGACTGGGGGAGTGGGAGTGGATGGGCATGATGCAGAGGGCACTAAGCAAGCTGGAGGGGGCATGAGCTCAGCAACAACTGAGCTATGCTTCTTCTTGCCTTTGCCCTTACAAGGGACAGGCATGACGGGATTGGGAGGCCCAGTGGGGAGGACTGATGCATGAGGAGTAGAGGGGCCTGCCATCTCAGTGTCACCCCTCTGCAATGGAGTGGGGCTCAACATCTCAGCCTCTGACTCAACTTTGATGTCCTCATCCCAAGGACAATTCTTCAGATTATGAATGTATTGTGATGTATTGGACATTGTATAGCTAGACACCGACAACACCAGTACAAACCAATGATGGTGGTGTGTGGGAAAGAAGGGATGTGTGTGAGATATAGACTTCAATGTCTCAGTTTTCTTGTAAAAATATCATGAGATGGTTGAGGATGTCAGCTTGAGTGTTAGCCAGTTGGTATGAAGTGTCCATCTCTGTCCAGAAGGTATTATAGGCTGTGGGTCTGAATCCTGTGGCTGGAGTCATATTGGTCTTGATATAAGTGGATTTCCATGATGCTGCTGGTCTATCCATATGGGATAGGATCCATGATACAGCAATGGTATTGTCAATATTGCCTGCAGTGTCATTAAATAATGTGGCATTTGCTGAGATGTAAAGTTTGATAGCCTCTTTCCATCATTGATAATCCTTTGGGTTACCAAGGAATGTTGGTGGTGTGTTGAATTTAGGTCATTTTGGAGTTGTTGTTGCCATATTGGGTACACCAGTTGGGGGTGGATTAGATTGTGAGTTTAGAGGTGGTTGACATGGGGTTCTAGGTGTATTCCTGATGGGTGGTAGAGATGTGGCTCAGGGTGTTCTTGTTGGAGTCAGAGTGCAACCTGTAGATTGTGGCAGAAATGTGGGAAGGGAAGATTGGGGCATCGAATGGTAGTCTGGAGATGGGGTCAAGGGTAAGTTCTCTGGTTTTGAGAGCTTTGTGTACTGAGAGTTCGAAGGGATTAAGTGGTTTCTTATAGGATTGGAGTCTGAGGTTGTAGAGTCATTGTCATACTGTTTTGAGGTCAAGTTTTGTGACATTGAAAAGTTCCTCTGCAATGAAAGATTGTTGTTGAACAAGAAATTTGTAGAGGGTTGTTTCAAGGTTGTTGAGGAGATTGTTGATGGATTTATTATTATAGAAGGAGATAGTGTTGTTGAGTTGGGCAATATCTTGCTGTTGTATCTTTTCTTTGGCTTGTTCAAATCTCTCTTCTTTAGCTGGGGTGAGTGGTAGGATTTGTGTTCTGGATAATTCACTTTTGAGTAATTCAGAAGATTGTCTTCCTTTTTCTTTGCTAGAGGAAGCAATTGTGGGTGGGTTTGCGGAGGGTAGGGTGCCTGGGAGTTTAGGTGAGGCTTCTGGGGAAGGTGAAGCAGTATGAGTGGTCAAGGTGATAGTTGTTTCTCCTGATAATGAACTAGGTGGGGGAGAATTCTTTCTATGTTCTCTGGCTTCTTTCCTTTGCTCAGAAGTAGTGGGGTATGGAGCTCCTGAGGAGGTGGAGCATGTGATTGATAAGGGTGAGGGTTGAGGCAGTATTGTAAGATGAGACATGCAGCATTGTAATGTTCAATAAGATTATCAGAGGTGGAGGTTGAAGTAGTTGTCCAAGAAGACAAAGAGGAGTCAGAGTGGGTATAGAAGGGAATAATGGAAGAGTAATAGGATGTGAAGAAATGGGTTCAGTTTGGATAAGTCAGGGATCTTGGTTTGACTTCTTCTACAGTGACATGCAGAGTATGTAGAATGACAGAGACTTAGCAGAGGTGTGTCAGATTAAACTCTTGTTAACATCCTGAACTAGA
>KQ962098.1:68401-79785 GCA_001563735.1 Leucoagaricus sp. SymC.cos
CACTGTAAATGCTTATACACAAGTGAACACAAGCAGAGTTTAAGAGAGCAACTGATAGGAGCTCAACTAGGATATTTGAGCAAGAGGTTTATGCATGATATAAACTAGTATATAACTTGGGGTTATACCCACTAATACATTGGCTTATATACAATAACAGTGCTACCAACTATAGATGATGACTTGGTCTAAGGTGAAAGCATGAACTGTACTAGGATATAAGAAAGAACTAAGAAGTGTGGAGCACAGTCAAAGCTGTAGACTAGAAGAGAGTGAGCACTCCAGAGAATAGAAATGTGGCAACATACTACATATTGGGTAAGTGATCTGTATAAATATAGAAAGCAGATCAAAAGAAGAAGTAAGGGTTGAATATAGAGTCATTAGAAGGAGGAATAGATGAGTTTGGATCAAATATGATGTCGCTGTCCAAATATAGGAACAAAGTCCCATTGATCATAATACCACCTCACTTTAGGTGGAGCCTATGACAAATTTTGAGGTTTCAGCAATGCTGGTTGAGTGCTCTCCTACTCTTGCACTCCTCCTCTGCTGTCTTCTGAGAAATCACATTGTCAACCAATATCCTTTCAGACAAGGCTGACTTTTCAGCCAGCTAAGCCTGATTGAAACAATAGCACTAATTTAGACATTGTCAGTTGCTTGCACTGTAGTCCCTTTTATAGTTCACACAGTATATGGTATGAGAGCATAGAGCTTCTTTAGAAATCAGATCCTGGAGTAGACATGCAGAGGGGTTATTTCTGCAGCAGAATGCATATTGATGATGACTGGCCTCAATATGAGGGCCAGCACACTGGAGACATTGGGGGGCCTAAGATGTTATGAAATTCAATATTTAATTTGGATCTTATAATATTTATCTTAGTGCTGGATACTTTAGCACTGAAAATTGTAAGCACTGAAGAAAACTGTTTCATGCCTACTACACTTTTTATTTTTATTTTTTTAAATTCATAAATTTATATACTGGTGCGCAATAGCAGTCTAGTTGCAAATACACAGAGTATTTACAGTAACCTACGAAAGACCCCAAAATGAAATCCCCCACAGCTCAGCTGAGCATGGCAGCCTGCACCAAAAGATAGGCCCTCCCTCTGCCCAAGGATGAATGGAGAAGCAGGTAATATGCCTGCACCTGCAACATTGCACCCACAGACACCACATGCTAAGACCAAGCTAGCACAGCCCCCATCAGCAGCCAATATGTAAAGCTGGGCTTTACAGGTGGTTGATCTTACAATGCTCAGTCTACAAATAGTTCAGACCCGTTATAATTGGGAGACTACATAGAACAAGCAGTGTAAGATCAGTTGCTTTATATGTGAGTTTATATACTTTTTATGATTATATAATAATGATGGTGTGTTTGTACAACAATGATAAACATATGGATATAATTATAGTAAGGGCACAGCCCTTACATTACTGGATCCACCACCAACGTCTATCAGTGATAGTGTCAGAATTACGATTAGCATTCATGAGTGAGAAGGGAAACATACCGCAGTGGCAGCCAGCGACCTAGACCTATAAAAAGTCATCATAATTAGCGGGTGTGATACAATAAGTGGGTGAAGTCCCTCAGGTTCTGTGCATCCCAGAAGTCACAAACTGATGAGGCATACATCTGTCTTCTTAGCAAAAACAGATGAATCAGTTCACCTACTCTGAGCCAGTAGAGTTGATTGATGGGTATTACCCCACAATCCGTAAACTCCCTATTCTCTAGGGAGTGGAGATGAATAAGGTCTCAGTCAGAAGGTAGGAGCCAGCCATCCCAACCAGACATGGTGAGAGGAACTCCATTGCAATGTAGGTAACTAAGTTGCCTGTCATCCAATTCATCAAACATGGAATGATGAATCAGGTCATCAGAATATGTATCATTGAGATATCAAATCCTGAACATATATGTGTGGTCAATCTCAGCTGGATTGATGCCATTGTGAATGAATACCTCAGCCACCATGTCGAGGGTAAGGTTAGCTGAGGCTCCTGGTTGGAGGACCAGATGCTTATAGTAACAAACAGTGCCTGTTTGAGCAACAAACTGTTACTCAGGATGCCTCTGGTTCCATAAATTGATGTACTCCCAATATAATCCAGGAGTACTCATCAGGGCAGCTGCAAGATGGGTGAAGCAAATGAGAGTACTTTGCTTCTTGTCTGATTTGTCACAGCCGGGTTCCTCTGGTGCATGGAAGCAACATAGAGTATACCTGTGGATAGAAGCAACATAGAGTATACCTGTGAATGGATTGACAGTCTACTGCATGTTGGAAGTCGAAAGCAACACCATGGGTGGGGTTACCCATCCCAGAGTTCTTGTGGGAGACCATGAAGCAACCAAGTTGGTCACTATTGAAAAGGCCAGCATCAACTGGCTGCCTCAGTCCCATTTTCTCAGTTCAGTTGGTCATGTTGGACACTCAAGCCAAATCAAGGTTACGGGCTGGTCAAGCATCCAGGATATCCTGGATGAGAGTGGTGGTTCCAACCAGGTAGTTATCCAGGTTGAAGTTTGTCTGGTAACAGAGGTAAATCATGACATTCTCTAGATTTTCTCTGTCCAACCATTGAGCTATGATATATAGCTCATGAATTAAGATGAACCCTTCAATGTGAGCACATACAGGTCCATTGACATTGTAGACAAACTTTAATAGTTTGTCTAGCTCACTAGTGTTTGTGGGTAGTCCACAAACTGTGTGTTTGTAAACTAGATTCCTCTTCTGGTCTACCTTGAAGTATTTGTGACCATGCATCTCTTTTCGAGATGCCATAATGGCTGATTCTCCTGCATACACATTGTTTGTATGGGGACTCCAATAGAGATGTGGTGATAGCATCCCACCCATGTGATTGTTGCATGCATGAGAGACCTGTCCATTAGCTGGGTCTTTCCAGAGCCTAAAGATGTTGGGAATATGGCCATTACATCCAGGTGTCATGTCAAGTCAGATGTGGCCTTGGGGTAGAGGTGTAATAGGAGGTTAGGAAGGCAACTTCCCAACATTTTTGCCTTTCCTTGCCTTAAAGTGTTCAATGTCCTCCTCCTCAGAGTCAGAGTTAAAGAACGGGATAGGGTCAGCTGATGTTGTAGGTCATGGGCCTACAGGTGTATGATCCAGAGATATTTCTGGATCGTTAGGGGTGGGCAGAGTCCACTCCACTTGCATTAACTCCTGACTATAAGTGCAGGAGTCAGACGTGAGACCAGGGATACCTGGTCCCAAAGGCTGCATGCCAGACAAAAGGACATTTGCCTGGGTGTCAGGTTCATCCATGTGGATATTACTGGACAAGGATGGCTCAGGGGCTGGCATATTGATATGCCTCTGCTTTTTGTGCTGAGGCTCCCCAAGTGGGACTGAGGAGTCTGCATAAGATAATAATGGTCGAGTATTGGATGCACTCAATGTGGAAGGTGTGGGCTGAGATGGAGCTCTAGATGAGCTGGCCTGTGAAGAAGAAAGAATGCAAGCTTTAGGTTTCAACAAGCTTGCTGGAGATAGAGAAGCTGAAGGCACAGGTGAGATCTGCACTGGTAATGTGCTATCAGAGTGAGTCCTCTTTTTAGAAGAGGACTTCGTAGTTGAAGATGATTTTGAGCTGGACTCTTCATGAGTCCTGCCTGTAGTAGTGGCCAGGGCCATCATTGCTGATGATGCACAAAGGCAGTTGACCATGTTGTTCAACTGCCAGATGTGATTATCCATACTTGTGATTTGTGAATTGTGGTAATGAATAATCTCGATGAGTTTATTGAGGATCTAAGTGGTTGACTCATCATACAGGTCGACTGAGTCAATGAGGTGGTCACTTAGACCCACCTTGCATAATTGAGCTGCTCCTGCAGGATATCCTGCTCAGTTGCATGTCATTTTCCTTTACTCCTTGATGAGGAAGGCTGTGACATTGTGGGTTGTTGAGCAATAGGTTCACTCAACAGAGGTGGAGGGTATAGTGCCAAGAAAGGGTGGAAGAATGCCAGCTGCAGTCCTGGCATCTGGTAAGGTGCCTGTGGGTGCCATATGTAGGGGCCATATGGCATAGGCTGGCTGGAGCCAGGAGAAGAGGGCCCAGGCCACACAGGTGGTGTGCCTGTCATTATTGTCATTGTCAGTGCCATCAGAGAGGATAAGAGAGCACAATGTGGATTGTGCAGGTCAAAATTTTGAGGTTGGGGTTGAGGCTAGGTCATCCCAGGGAGGTCGAGAGTGGTGTCCATTTCCCACCCCCCACTAGGACCCAAAGTGGGTCCTACAGGGTAGGTTGCTGGTGGCACTGAGCTGCCTGGGCTGCTCAGCAAGGTCAGAGGAGGCTGCTGGGTGCTTGAGTTGTTGTCTGACATATCTTGGTGCAATAAGGTCGTGGAGGAAGGAAAGAAAAAGAGTGGAATGGAAATTATTGACCTGTTACCATATATGAGGCCGCTCAGGGTCGATTCCATTTTTAGAAATTTTATAGATTAGATCTCCATCATTTTTTTTTGGAAGAACAACTATGCCATCTCAAGAAATGAATATCCTGCACACCATGTAGCTCTAGGTATCGATCTAGAGCTGTGAGGTCTGCACAGCTTGCTGCAGGCTCCCATGTGGTATTGCCAAGGCTCCAACAAACCTTGAATTTGAGGTGGCCATCATCAAGATGGCAATGGCCAATAATTTCATCAATGAACCACTTGTGTTCGTCATCCAGACTGAAATCATATGGTTCTGGCTGAGCCCGGTCTGGAAATGATGTATTGTCAGACCCATGGAATGGTCTGAGTAGGCTGACATGGAAAACTGGATGTATTCTTCAGTTTACCAAGGCTTGGGACAAGTCCAACTTGTAGTTGGATGTCTCTGGGTTACTCTCTATAACCTTATATGGCCCAATAAACTTTGGGCAGAGTTTCCTAGCTCTGTCTTTGGGCATATTAAGGTTTTTCATAGATAAGAAGACTAGGCTACCTGGTCTGATGTTGGGTTTGGCACCTCAGTGCTTGTTTTCTTGGCAAGTTTGGAAAACTTGTGCCTCAATTATTGCATCATGTGCAGCTGCTATATTTAGCAGTGCTGCTTCAGCAAATGCCTTCACTCCTTGATGGACAGTATCTGCTATCTGAGAATCTCAGATCATTGACAGTAGATACCCATAATTCAGCTTGAAAGGAGCGAATTTAGTGCTTGCAGAAATGCTCGAGTTGATAGCAAACTCAACTAGAGGGGCCTTGTCAACCCAGTTTTTCTGGTCATACTGTACTGTAGCTCAAAATATTTGTCCAATATTTCAATTCATATGTTCCACTTGGCCATCTGTTTGTGGATGGAATGATGTGGACATTAATAGATTGGTGCCTAACAGCCTGTGGAGTTCCTTCCACCATGTGGACATGAACTTCAAGTCTCGATCACTTACTATTGAGCTGGGCAAGCCATGTAGACATACAATGTCTTGAATGTAGATGTATGACAGCTCACTAGCTGTCATATTGGTGTGTACCGGTATTAGGTGCACCATGCTTGTCATTTGGCACAGGACTACCCAAAGGTAATTATAACCTTTGGACTCAGGAAAAGGACCCACAAAGTCCATTCCAATTCCATCCCATGGTCAGGTTGGGATTGGGAGTGAGTGGAGTTGTCCACTCAGTTTTGTTGTGGAGGTTTTAGTGTGGGCACAAGTCTCACACATTTTGCAGTAGTTATGGCAGTCTTTAACTAAAGACAGCCACCAATAGAACTGTCTAACATACTCAGCAGTTCTTTGCTCTCCAAAGTGCCCAACTACATTATGGGCCTTTGATGTGACTGCAGTGATGAGTTGTCTGTTGTTATGGATACAGACAACTTCTGTGTCATGGGAGATCTGTCTCAAGATCATTCCTCAGTCATCAACAGAGAAGTCTTTATACTTCTCTAGATCTTCCTTGATGATGCACATGAGTGTGTCATCTTCGTATCCAGTGATAATTTTGTCCATAAAATTATCTATGTTCACTGAAAAAGTCTCAGTGGAGGTTGACATTCCTAATGATGAACCAAGGGTTTGCATTTTGGTTCTAGGCTCCTTATGTTTCTTGTTAACATTTTCCCCATCAACATTAACCATTTGCTTTGCAGAATACTCCTTGAGCTCTGCTGCTTCCAGTTCCCACTGCTCACACTTTTCTTGGAGGCATGAACTTTGACGCTGAGTTATGTCAGCCACAGTGGCTACTCAGTCTTTGAATTGTAATTCGATTTCCAATCAGCGATCTATGGGCAAGTTGTCCCCATCTGGGTTGATCCTATAGTCTGCCTGCACATATTCGCTAGGGTGATGTTTCTCTCCAGGTACATCACTTTCATAGTATCGAGATAGGCAATCTGCCACTTTGTTTCATTCACCTTGTATATAGGTGATATCAAAATCAAATCTTGATAAATAGTCAAGCCAATGTTGTTGTCTGCTCAATAAATTAGCTTGAGTTTTGAAAAACTCAAGAGCTTTGTGGTCAGTGATAATATGGAATCGGTATCCCACTAATTTATCTTCCCACTTGAGGAGAACCTCTAGTATAGCTAGAGTCTTGAGCTCATGCACAGCATAGTTTTGCTGTGCAGCTGAAAATTTCTTCAACATGAACCCAGCTGGTCTGCAATCTACCCAGCTGGGGCCTTGACCATACATGGCTCCAATGCCAGTTTTGGAGGCATCACAAATTACCCATATTGGTTCTCCCAATTTGGGGTTAATAGGATGAACAACTGGTGTCTTTTCACAGGTTCATTTAATCATGTCAAAACATTTTTGATGCAAAGGACACCAGTGGAAAGGTGTCCCATTCTGTGTGATGGACATCAATGGTCCAGTATATGCTGTTATATCAGCTAGGAAGTTGGACATGTAATTCACAAGTCCAACGAATTTTTGGACATCATTGTAGTTGCAAGAGTTTCTCCAACTATGGATGTGTTCGAGCTTGTCGTTATTGGGGTGAATACCTTGGTCATTGATAATATGACCAAGACAGTTGATCCTTTCAGCATAAAGCTTGACTTTTGATTCTTTCACATAGAGCTCATTTTTATGAAGGCACTCAAATATGAGATGCAGATGCTTCTTGTGTTCTTCGATTGTATCAGAATAGATGAAAATATCATCTAGGTATATGTGAACATATATTCCAATAGTGTCTCAGAATATAACAGTCATTAGGCATTGGAATGTAGTGGGAGCATTACAATCTCCTTGCTGCATGATATTACTAATATACATTCCTGATATAGTCACAAACACAGTCTTGTGTATGTCTTCAAGCCTGATTCTGATTTGTTCATAGATATCTGCTAGATCGATCTTTGATCTAAACTTAGCCCTTGTGATGTCTTCCCTTATGACCTCCTGATCTGGGAGGGGGGTAATGTCTTTGATGGTATTGTCGTTCCATTGCCAACAATCAGTTACTGTTCAAAGGTGTCCATCTTTCTTAAAGATGCACATCAGGGGAGCAGCCTGTGATACAGATCACAGCTCCCACCATCCAGCATTCACATATTGGTTGAGTTTGGCATGAAACTCATTTCATAGTGAATGAGGACAATGTGGTAAATGATAAGCATACTGCTTATTTTCATCAATCAGATGAATTTTGTGATTGACTTCTCAAAATGGTGGTAATCAATCAGGGGTTCCCTGCATCATATCAGAGAATTCCATCAATCACCTATGCTGAAGTCAAGGTAAATCATCCCTTGTCAGGCCTCCATCCCTATCTGGAGGCTGAGTTGGCAGTTCTTTTGGATGTTTGTCTGAAGGTTTCTCCAGGTATTTACCAGGAGGATTACCCTTCAGGTCCTCCCCCTCCAGATTTGCTTCAGAATCTGAGAACAAAAATATATCATTCTCAATTGGGGGCTTAACGTCCATCATACTATGGATATAGTCCTGTGTGGCTTGCTCAGGATATCATTCTCAAGTGAACTCCATTGTTGCCACAATGTCATCCTCAATCAAGGGCTTAAAGTGAGTCTGCATGGAGAATCCATCAGTGGTGCCCTGTATAAGACCCTGGCTAGCCATAACAGTGTTCCACTTGTCAGGCATTCTAGAGTCATAGTAGTAGTTGTGCATTCCAAACACAGCTGGTGGATCATTGACCTTTTGTCTAGGTCAACATGGAAAAGTTGATGTCAGCCATGGTTCTTCCCCTCTCGATGAAGACCCAATGGTGGCCTTAGTACTAGGAAAAGAAGGCATCTTTTCCTTATATTCCAAAGCTGAAGGTCCTACTTCAGTGTTTTCTATGATATGAGGACTATGCCAAGGCAAGTTGCTTGTCTCAGGTCTATTACTGTCCTTGTCAGGAATGTCCTCGACAGAAACATTAGCATGTTTCTTATTTCCTGACTGTTCAGACCATCAGTTCAAATGCTTGTTGGTCATTTGGTGACAATGGATATGTGGGTCATCATCACCCACTATGTCTTGGGTGGGAATTGGTGCACCATCCATGATGACACAGTCCTACTCAAATTCCAGCATCACCTTGTGCCTTTGCATAAAAGGTGCGCCTAAGATCATGTCATAGTGATTGAAATTCACTATGTCCAAGTATGTAGGGTATGAGTTACCTCATACGTTCAAGTCACATCTTGCTCCATATTTTACAAAGGAGTGGCTTCCAACTGTTCTCAGTTGGAGAGTGTGTTGATCAATGAGCTCGTTCACTTTCACATTTGCCAGTTGTGCAAATGCTGGTGACATTCTGGACATCGTACTTCCTGAGTCCCATAGCATCAATGCATCTAAGCCATTGACTGAAACCCAAGAAGCAAGACATTGCTTCTCTTTGATGGGTAATTGTGGATGAAGAATTTTACTCTTATTCTTCTGCAAAGCTATGCAACGTATTCTAACTGCACCTGTACTGCCTTCAGGTGCTTCTGTCAGTGCATTGATTGATTCACTTTTGTTGAATTGATCATCCAGTGTTCCACTGTCAATGCTATCATTGTCGTCGACATCTATATCATCAGTCAGGTCATTCCCAACTTCATCCTCATCAGCTGAGATTTCTATAACCTCTATGTCTGATCCATAGTTGGACATTACCTCAATGACTGGTGAGTTACTGAGGACTGCTAGAAAATCCCAATCATCCAGATCAGATCCATAATCTGACTTGATGACCTCTACCTCTACTAGGTCATTGCTTCGTTCAGAAACAGATGCTTTACTCACGTGGTCAGCTTCCCCAATCTGAGAAGATTCTTCTCCAATGTTGGAAGCTGCCTCATGTTCTTCTTGTGGTTCCAGTGAGTCTGGAACCTTAGTATGTGCTGCTTGGACATAAGAGGTCTTCTTTGTCAGGCACATATTTGCAAAGTGGTTGCCATCACAGATGTAGCATCTGACTGTGGGCCTAGAGGCATTTCCACCAGCCCTATCTGGTGACTTGTTCCCACTTACAGATCTCAAGCCATTCTTTAACCTGAAGGGACCTGATGGCTTTCTATTATTGTTACCTCCAAACTGTGCATTGGAGGGTCTAGAGAAACAAATCTCCCTTGAGGAGATCTTGTTTCTCCCATTGGCTATGTTTTGAGGGACAAAAGCTGAAGGCTTTCTGTTGTTCCCTCTGGGTAAAAATGGTCGAGTGTTCTTCATTAGCAGCTCAACAGATCACTTACCTGTAGTTAGCGCTCTCTGATAGAATGTTGCAGTTTTCCACCTATTCTCATAGGATACTGCATATGACATGAAATCTTCCAATGAGTTGACCTCAGGGGTCAACTCATGGTTGAAAAGTAAATCAGTATGCATGTCATCAGGTATTCCTTCCAGGAATACCTCGATCAACATATAGTCATCGGGGTGCACAGTCATACACTGTGCACTATCCATTATGGTGTCATAGTACCCTTGTATGCCTACACAAGAGTCATATCAGACTCGTTTTAGTCCTTCACAAGCATCGTGCATAACAGTGGGTAGGACAAAGCAGTCATAAAGTGCGCAGACTGCTTCTTTGAAAGTCCAATTGAGCTTCATTTGATTGACATTGATGACATGTCATGTAAACATCGTCTTAGCTTTGCCAGCTAAGTGATAAGACAATGTCAATAATCGCAGACGGTCCCTGCCTTGGCCTGGACCACCCATGCCTTTTAGGGCAAGGTCAACACAGATCACAGAGACAAAGTTCTCCAGATCATTGAATTTTGAACTCCCCTTATAAGGCTCAATAGCCTTGTTGCTCGGGAGTTTGTTGTTTGACAGCTTGAAGTCCATCAGAAAATCACATGGTTGTGAGAGATACTCTTGCACAATTAAACAAAGTCATTCATGCATCAAGGAGTTATGCACCTTGATTGTGTCTGCTACCCCAGGTGAAGCCACTTGAGCAGGTGGTTCACTAATGAGGGAGTATCCCTGTTTCTTCCTACTCAGGTTAGGATTGACAGGTGTAAATATGAGCGGATCAGATTTTGCTTGCCTTTTTGCAGATGTGACTGGTGGAAGTCTGTCCACCAGCAATTGCCATGCTAGAGCAGCTGACCCATGTATAGGTGTCTTACCTTTCAGGTCAGTGGCTTGGGTGGACTTAGGGTCATACCCAGTCTGCTGATATGGTTTAGTACCATTGAATTCAATCCCTTGGTCAGGGATTGACGAGCTTCCTTTCATGCATATATCCTCATTATGCATGCGTTAATAACCCACTCTGTCATTGAACTCATGTCTGTATTCACAATGACAAGCTACATTGACATATGGGGTAAGAGACATAGGGGGGATTATGTGAGGTCAACCATTTTCCTCATGTGATTCTTCATCTGAGTCATTGGTGTCTTCAAGGTCAAATCTAGCAGAGTGCTTAGTAGTACTCTGCAGGGGATTGTTGGTAGGAGCAGGGGGATTAGGCAGCCAGTCAGCCTTACTATCATAAGGTGTGAGGGTGTCATTTATGATGGTGAGTATTTGTTTTTGAGTGAGTAGTCAGTCACAGTATTGTTCAGAAGATTCATCTTCTGAACACCCTTGGAAGAGCTCTTTCAATGCTCTTCCATCAAACATCTCATCTTTTGCTGTTGAATTTGAAGTTTTAACAGTGGGTACTTGAGCATGTGGAGTTTCTTCTGCATGATTGCTACTTTGGTCCTCAGCTGGTAGATCATCCTTGAATATAAATTCGAGGGCTCCTGAGTCTCCTTGTAGTGTGTAGTTTGGTAAAAACCAAACTTCCTGCACAGTCAGTGCATACTCATGAAATCCATAAGTAGGCATTCTACAGTACACCTTGTTCATAGGTGTAAGTGGTTGCAATTCAGAGACATAGACTTCTTGTACATTAAAGTATGAGCTAATTAGTTTCTGAAGGTTAC